>VZRL01004973.1:5817626-5916360 GCA_013397895.1 Origma solitaria | reverse complement strand
GGAGATCCCGGCGGGGCCGGGAGGAGCCGTGAGGGCAGGGGGTTCCTGTGACCGCGGGCGGCCCCTCAGCCCCGGTGTAACAGCGTGTGCCCGCATCCTCAGAGGGAAAGGCCGCCAAGCCCAAGCCCGCCTTCACGGACGAAGCGGTCCAGACGCTGCTTTACAAAATGACGGGACTCGACCTGCGCAAGGTGTTCCGGCCCGTGAAAATGCAGCTCAAGCCGCCCCAGTACAAGCTGATGACCGAAGCTCAGCTGGAAGAGGTAGGCTGCACTGCTCCCTTCGGAAGTAAGTGTTGGTTTTAGCAAAATGCCTGTAATAGCCCGTATTTCTGCCTCCTTTTCTGCTGCCTTTGAAAACATTACGGTTTCTTTACTTAGTTTCAGGTCATTCCCTAAAGTAGGGTAAATCAGTGTTTCTTCACTTGAAATAGCTTAGTTTGTCCAATTTTGCATGATTTTGATGGAATATGGAAGGAAATCGGATCCTTTTGTGGAGTTTCTTTTTATTATCCTGTTATGCTTCCAAACTGTGCTAAATTATAGCCCTGGGAATCCTTTGGTCTTTTTTCCCCCCTGTGATCTGACTTGATTCAGGGTGACAAAGGGACCTGACTTAACCCAGTTCTTCTGTAGCCACAATTAAAGTTATATACAAACTGTTGATTGTGGGTTATGCTTTGGGGGAAATTTACCATGGAAAAATACCTGAAATAAACTTGGTGTTTGCAATAGTTTGTCCATTGTAGTCTTGGAACTACCTCCAGTATTTTGTCGAGGTTTCAGTAGTGGTAAATTGTTTACGTGAAATTCACCTACCTGGAGGTTGAATTAGTGTCTCTTTTTTTCTCAACTGCCGAAGGAAAAAAAGACCTTTTCTAAATGGAAATATTTGTCCCCAAATTATATGTTATCTTTCCAATAAGATGATATTTTAAAGTGTAAAATTAAACTACTTTTTCTTCCCCCCCCAAGGCCACAAGAAAAGCCATTGAGGAAGCGAAAGTAAAATTAATCATGCCCCCTGTTTTGAATGAACGAGAGCCAATTGATGATGTCTTAGCAGAAGACAAAATCCTTGAAGGGACTGAAACTGCAAAATATGTGTTTACAGATTTAAGTTATTCCATTCCACATCGTGTAAGTAGTGTGATTAACAGTATTAATTTGTTTTCAAAATAAGCTTTAATAAAAGTGTAGTTATATCAGTTTGCAAAAAGGCCGAGGAGTTGAAAATTTAGTCTGGTACAAGGCAATAGGGAAAAATGTATTTCTAAATGCTTGCTTCTAACTGGTAACCATAAATTATATTCTACTACTCAAAAGCATGCGTGGGGGAAGGCTGTGTGGTAGTTGGTTAATTATTTTATAAGCAGATGCTTGTGCTATCCTAGGGAGTGCCGAGTTGTTCCTTGCTTCCTAGAAGCCTTCTGTAGAATTGGATTACTTTGTAAGATGGAGCTACTTCACAGTTGCAAAGATCTGGTGGAAAGCTGTGGAAATAATGAATGAATTCACAGGAAAGCTGTAAAGAAATTGTCTAATGCAATTGTGGATTATAGGGATAAAGTTTCCTTTGTGTAATGAAACATCTCAATTGTCTTTAAGTACCAGTAATAGGAGGCTGGAAAAAATTTTAACAAAATTATGATTCTAAGAAGTCTTCATGGTTCAAACATGCATATGGTGATTCTGTGAAATGAATTGCCCAGTCTTCCATCTGTTACTCCACCTGAGAATTTTCTCCAGGAACCTGCTATTTATTCTCCTGCCGCACCATATTGAAAACTTCCCATTTTGTCAAATTTTCCCATTTGCCACCCTAAATTAATTATGGTTGTGAACAGATCTGATTATATTATTTAATTTGTTGTAGTTTTTGCCTTGCACTTGCCCTTACTTGATTCTAGCACCTACCTCTGGAAAAAAGGTGCACAACACTTGCATTCTTAATTTTGTATGGATTATGAAATGATAAAATCAGGCTAACTCCCTGTCTAGGTATGAGTTATGTTTTCTGTAAATTTCACAGAGCTGTAGCTTTTAGTGTTGGCACACACATAGTTGTCATACAGTAAAACTGAGGTGCAAATGCAGCATTTAATTAGCAGGGAGCAAGGTAAAAATGATGAATCTAGCACATGGCAACCATCATTTAGAAACTGGTGTTACTAGGGTGAGTTTAGGAACAGAAGGACTTTGTCAAATGAGATTTTTTTTTTAGAATGATTTTGGTTATGAAGAGACGGCTTTGGGAGATAACGTTTGTTTTTTCCTCATTTCCAGGAACGTTTCATTGTAGTTAGAGAACCAAATGGGGTGTTACGCAAAGCGACCTGGGAGGAACGAGACAGGATGATACAGATATTCTTCCCAAAGGAAGGGCGCAGAGTGATTCCCCCCACGTTATTCAAGGATGAAAACCTTGGGGTAAGCTCTTTCTGGCTTTGAAACTGATCACTTTTACTTCACTACATTGATAGTGAAACTGTTCTTTGGGCAGAGCAACTCTGAATAAGCCGTTCTGCATGTGTGTCTTTAGCTGCTTGAATTCTGTTTTGAACAATTGCTTATCATTGTAACTTGGTTAAAACACTTGTAACAGAGCTCCAGGTTAGGGCCAGGTAAATCCTGGGTAGGTGTAAATAGTGTGTCATACTAGAAACAATTGTACATTTAATCGGAAAGTGTGAACTGGTGTTTCAGAATCAAAACCAAGAAACATTATATTAATGTCATCAAGGCAGCTCCTGTACTTCTATCCATTTTGTCTTTTGATGAAAGACACTATAAGTGTTGCCCAGAACAGAATGTTGTGGTTGCTGTTTTAATTTTGGAGAGTTGGGATGATGTGATTACATAATCTGCTCTTGAATTTGAATTGTTTCAGACTGTATTTCAGCAAGACCGTCACGAAGATCTCCTTAACATGTGCATTGCTCAGTTTGAACCAGATTCACCTGACTATATCAGAGTGAGTTCACTTTTTATTTTTCTAGCAAAAAACCCCCCCCAAAACCCCCCCAAAAATTAGTGAAGAATTGTAGGGTTTATTTTATAAACATAAGTGTTATCTGGGGATCAAAGTTGTTGGTCATGTGTGCTCTTATTTTCCCATATAGATTGTCCTTATGATGAGTTTTGGGGTTTATTTTTATGCAGGAAAGTAAAACAGGATTTTGCATAAGTAATTTTCACCACCCTGGAAAAGTACTGCACATGCAAAATACAGTCTTTACACAGGCATTTTGGTTATCAAACCAGAACTGATGATAACACCTGTCAGGGGCTACAAGCACAGTTGTGCAGCTGAAGTCACACTAACTGCTGGCTTAGAACTTGGCAGGACCAGGTAGGGAACTGACAAAATCGACTTTGAGAAAGAGTACTGCACAGAAAGTATTATTTTGACAAAGACCAGCTACAAAAATGTAGTTCTAGCTGAACTATTCAAAACTAGTAGCTATAGCTGCTGGTAAATATGTTAGTTTACACTTGCCTTTCAAATGTTTACTTCTCTTTAAACTGTAATATTCTCAGTGATTTAAGAAACTGTAACTTTTGTTAGGCAATGTTTCACGTAACTTTTTTGCAAAGTAAAGTTTCACTTCTTTGCTCTAGCATTTTTCTCCTGGAAGAGTAGATGCAAACTGACAGCAGTGCAGAGAAGGTTCAGAGGTTATGTCCCTCCCTCCCCAAATATTCAGCACAGAGATGGGATTTAGCTTCCTTTTATCGTAAGGATATCTATGCCTAAGTACTAAGGACTGGGCCCAGTGTTACCCTGAATTATAACATGCATAAATCTTTAGCGTGGTTCAACATGTGGCTCACTCCTGCACTTTTGGGAAATGAAAATTTATTAATTAAAAACTCTCAGTGAGAGGTAGGGGGAAAAGCTGACATCCAGCTGCAGTTCTGCACATGAAACAGAACCTTGTGTGCGCAGGTTCATCACCGCACTTACGATGACATTGAGAAACATGCCAAGTATGACCTGCTCCGCTCAACGAGGCACTTTGGGGGCATGGTGTGGTATCTGGTCAACAGAAAGAAGACAGATGGATTACTCATAGATATGATCAACAGAGACTTGTAAGTACAGTTTGCCACTTGTTAACCCTGCTTATCCTAATAAGTAGAAAACACGTACTATTGTTTGAAAATAAAAACAGTATTTCTGTAAGATGTAGGAAAGTTTTCATTTGCATGACATTTTAGGCTAACTCTAAATGTTATCTACAGTCCATGAAGTTGTAGGGTATTGAACTAGGTTTCTGCAGAAATTAGCTTTTGTAGTTGTTGGGTTTTTATATCCTATGTAATTGTCACACTTCCAGCTCTCAGCAGTGCTGATTATAAAGCCTGACAGTTCTATACTGAGCTCAATTTGGCTTATAAGGTTGATACACTTTGGGTTTTAGAGCAATTCCTAAGTAGCTTAACAACACATAGATAAGCTTTCATTTGAAATGGGTAGATTCTATAAAACATGCTGCTAAACTTTTTCAGAGCTCCCAGATTTGAACAATTTTTAATTGTTCAAAATGTCACTAGAGTTGGGAGAAATTTTTACTATCGGAACTCCAGGTTGCAGTGATGGTGGCATTTCCTGCTATTTCAGTTAGAAACTTGGAACATACCCTTTTACACCAGAGGATATGGAGAAATCAGGAAGGTTCCTGTTTTAGAATCAAATTATTAAAGGGACAATTTAAATGACCAGAGTTCAGAATGTCTTTCCCTGCCCCTCACTTCAGTAGTTTTAAATTCAGCTGAGAGCTGTGCGTCACAGGATTTCTAATGCTGCTTCTGTAAAACACACTGGTCATTGCAGTCTGTTAGAATGTTCCCCTCTGGTGGAACAGTTGTTCCACTGAACACTCATCATTGGGTAGTTAGTTGTATTTTGCAGAGATGTCAGCTGTATAACTGCTGAACAGGCCAGCAGGCTTCAGCAGCAGGAGGGAAAGATTGAGGTACTTGCCTGCCTGCACCTTGGTGTTCACGGGCTTCTGGCCATTCTGGAGGGTGCCTGTTTACCTGTGTACGGCAGTGACTGGATACTCAGTGCAAGCAGCAGTTTGACAGCCTGTGCTGTGCAAAGTACCTTATAAAATACACTCAGTACTCTGAAGAGAAAGGAATTAAAATGAGCCTTTATTTGTTTAGGCTGGAGGATGCTACAAGTTTAATTACACTGTATCATATGCTTCATCCTGAATGTCAGTCAGCAAAAGAAGCTAAAGAAGGGAAACTTCAAGGAGTTGATCTGATCAAGGTATGCTTTTCTGCTTTAAGCTGCTTAACTACAGGCGAGACCTTTTAACCAGCAGAACCCCATTGAGTAGTCTAAATTTCTCCTTACCTTAAGAAGCAGATATTTAACCAGAACTGTTGTATATGCCATGTTGGGGTTTTTTTTAAACTATATAGATGTATAGCTGCATCAGGATTTGAATTGTAGGTGGCTGATCTGCCATTGGCATGATGAAATTTCATGATGCAGCTGTGCTGTTAACTGTACATCAACCTCTCTCCTGCTGTGGTTGCAGGTATTTGTGAAAACCGAATCACAGAGGGAAGGTTATATCCAGCTGGCCCTGCAGGCTTATGAAGAAGCAATGGCTACTTCCTCAGCTTCATGAAACAAACCTCAGCTCAGCATAAGTTTTAAGTCTGTTTATAACCACCTTCTGTACAGGATTCCACAATAAATACTTGAAATTGACTGCCATAGAATGTATTTTTCTTCACTAAAATATGCACAAATGATTACAGCAGTTTATTTTGAAAAGTTCTGTAAGTGAACTTTGAGCAGCCATCATGACTTGTTTTTGCTGACACTGTACCCCAAGATTAATTTTTTTACTGTTACATCTTGACTCTAATTTATTTTACTTCTTGAGGTAAGTGCAGAGTATGGACAGCTTTGTTTAGGAAAGGGTGTAACACCACTTTTAACCCTTAACCTGTATCATTGCTGTTAGAGCTTTTAGCTAGAAGTGATGTCTTTTGAAAGAGTAACTGAATTGATACTGATGGGTACCAGACACAAGCTAAGTAGCACAGTGAAAACATAACCATATACCTGAGTGTATATGCTGAGAAAACTCAGATTAAAATACTAGTTTTCAGCTACTATGCTCCTGTTTCACATGTTTTTAATATACACTATTGAAGCTGGGATATTCCAAAGAATTCTATTATTTTTAGTAAAAATGACTAGTAAATGGAGAACTGAGGAGTAGAATGTTTAAAAGGATTTATTGACTTGTTTAATAAATGGAAACATTTTTTAGTATGTTCTGGAGCGGGCCTACATCTTGAATTTCAACACATGGGAAGCTGATTCTTTGTACAGTTGCTGGGTCTATACTTCCTTCTACATGTACATGGTCCACTTGTGATATAAAAATCAAAATAACTTGGAGCACATAGTCCACAGAACTTCATTCCTTTGGGGTCTGACCAAATCAGGAAATGATTTGGTCATGTAAAAAAGGATGTTCACTCATCTAAGATCTCTTCATCCAGATTGATATCTGTGGTATCAATATCCTCCAGATCCAAGTTATCTAAGTCATCTTCCAAGTCCAGCAGTGTCTGGGGAAAGAAAAGACTGGATGAAGGGGATACTGCTGTGGTTACATGGCAGGCAGCTTAGGGGATGTATGGTTGTGTGGGATTTGTTTCCACTCTGCAGGCCCCAGCTAAGGCAGTTGTGTGGAACACAAGTGCTGAAAGAAGCTGTAGAGAGCAGCTGCTTGCTTGGTAAGGAAGCATCTGCCACCAGGCCCAGCTTTCTCCCATGTTCTGACCAGCTGTGTTTGAACTTCACCCCTGTAAACCCCGAACCTGCAGAGCTGGGCTGTTACTGTGCACAGTGTGCATACACTGGGCAGGGTTCTGAACACTGCTCTGGGACTATTAGAGTGATATTTTCCAGTTCCTTTGTTAAATCACACTAATTAAAGTCTTCATGGTAAAATGAATTTAGTGCTTATACTTCCCCTCATAAAACTCTTTTGGTACCTTTTGATCTCTTGCTGGAACGTTATCAGAATTCTGCATAACTGTCTTCATCACTTCTTGCTTAGGAGAGGGAACTGGTTCTTCAGCCTTTTTCTAATGGCAAAGAAATTCCTTTAGTTTTTTTTCAATTTAAATTTCAACAAAAGCAGATAAACAACAGCAGACCTATAATCCCCCTTTCCCAGTGGTTCTCTTTCAGTTTCCCTCAGTTATTCTTGAGCCACAGCTTCATGGTCAGAAAGGATTCTAGGCCTCACTCCACTGGAGACTACTTGCCAGTTTATTTGAAGCAGTTGATGATGGAACGGATGAAATGAACCTTAAGAAAGTATCAGTTCATTTCAAATCCTGAAGTGCTGTTAGAAAGTGATTTTCAAGGTCCTCAGGAGGGGAGATTAAGTTAGGTGAGACAGACAGCAAATTTTAGTAGTTGCTGGGCTTTGTATTCCATATCCTACAATGATTTAACACTTCATCTTCTCTCTTCACTGCTGCACAGATTTTATATTAAGATAATTAATCAGTTAGTACTATTAGTGAAGCAATGGTACTATTCAATTAACTGTATTTAATTACAGAATTATATCCTACAAAACTTTCCATATTCAGCCTCAGCTCTAAGAGACAACTGTGGTTTACGATTCTGTGCAATCATGAGCTGAATAAAGAGATACACTTAGGTCTTGTTTCCAGCTGCTAATGCAAACTAGTTCTCATTTGTTTCAGGTAGCCCTAACAAGGGTGTTTATCATCTTTAACAAATGTGCAGACAAGTTTGATTTTGCTTTAATGGTACTTCCTTTGATACACAAGAGGCAAAGATTCACTACAGAGGCTTGAAAGTAACCTAACTTCTCTGGTCTGTCAGGAACGTTCAAAACTATGTTCTGTAGTGCATCTCCTGCGAGGAAGAAAATACAGACAATAGAGAATTGTAGCTTTTCTGTTTCCCCTTCAGTGTCCACTGCAATTTTATTTTTACATGTTTATAGCCCTAAAGAGGTGTGCCAACATCACTGTCTAAGAAACTCTCATTCTGATTTTCATGTACAAATGTAGAAGTGTATTTGACATCAGCAAACTTAGGAGTTGTCTTCTGTTAAAGCTCTGAAAAGCTTTAAGTATTCATTTCAATCTGTATGCTTATACCTTATACTTGTGTTTTCTGCATAATAACTGGACAACTGAGGTGGTAAGAAAATGAGTTTGTTACTTCAGATATTGATTAGAACATATATTCAAGTACCTGAGCAGGATTCCTGGCCAGTTAGTTATGGGATAGTGTTACTCCATAACCATGCACTAGCAAAGAACACAAAGCATTTTTCATTGCTGTAATATGCAAGAGTTTCCAGTTCCAGCTACTGAGCTTTTAGAAAACCAGCTGCAGTCAAGGCAGTATTTGTAAATGCAACTGGAATTATTTTTCTGTAGGATGAATGCAATGGTAAGGCTCTATGATTAGTCACACTACAACCAAGGTAAGGAAGCACAAAAATAATTTTGCAGTCACAAAGTTGTTAGTAGTTACAGATTTAAATTAAGAAGAATCTGAGGCAAAAGAACATAGAACCAACTGCAATGCTTACAGTCAAGGTAATAAAAGCAACGATTTGTCCATTATTGGTGAAATATGCTCCAGGGTAGATGTTAGTGTAAGATAGCAAAGTTCTCCCTTAGAATTCACCACTCAGTAGTAACACTGACCTGAGATGTTATTATTCCAGATGGCTCAAATCCTTTGGCTTCTTCAAGTAAGTTTCTTTCTTCATTTGGCTAAAAGTAAAAAAAAACCCAAAACACATTTAAATGTTGCATTGAGTTGCTCAGAGCTGATTTTACAAAGCACCAAATGTTTTTCTTCTAGACACAGTAGAACCTCCTACTTACAGTGACAAGGGGGTATTCCCTGGCTGGCCTCAAGTCAGCAAGACTTTGCTTAACGTACTCTTCAGCAACGAAAGCTTCCTTTAATCCAGGGAAAAGATTTTCATATTCTGTAGGATCAGCAAGGGACTCAGCAGCTTTTTGATTGACTTTAGCGAGGTTCTCCCGCCAGAGTTTAACAACCCTGGAGATGCAAACCAGATTTGTTATAGACAGCTCATTTTGACAACACAATTCATGCTCTGCATATGCTTAGAAATTACCTTGAAACTTGGCTTGGTAAATATGTCCGTGCAAGAAAAGCAGCTTCCGGGAGACGCCCAGTTTTAATCAGGAGTTCCAAACATGAATCAAGCCTAAAAGATTTGAAAATGTAATTTTAACCAGTAAATTTAATAAAGGCAAATTCTTGTATTAAAATAGCCATTTATTGTATTACATTAAAGTGCGTTCATTTCAGGTTGTGTATCTTGCAGCCATCATAGAATGAGCTTTTCTGAGAAGGACCCATGACCATCTTTCTCCCTGAAGTTTTAAGTTAGCTGTAGTTAACCACTTGAAGAACCTGACAGTCTTAGCACTGGAAAAAGTAGAACAGAACAATCAGAATTTTGTTTGCTACTTTACTTACTTTCCCTGCAGGAAGTAGCTCATAAATGCCACATTATTCTTGCCATCTTTTTCTGCACCTTCAGCTAACTTGTTCACCATGCTGGCGTTTCCTGAAGCTGTGGCCAGGAGCAGCAGTCCTCCATAGTCTTGTGCATGGTGGAGACACTCCTGGGCTAAGCCGAACTGGCATTTACTGATGGCAAGCTCTGCAAGTTGCTTCCACTTCTGTTCTGACTGATTACACAAAAAGGGGAGAGGGAGGCAAAGACAAAAAACAACCATTCACATTTTTGAGCAGCATTTGAAGGTTTTCACAGCACTCAGTATGAACATACAAGTTTACTTGTCAAGGTGCTGTACCCCAAGACTATACTTGTTTTCTCTGAGGTACTGGGATTATTGTTGCTTCCCAGCATGACACAGTGACTGTTAAAAGCAGATTCCTACACAGCTGTAACATTACATAAAATAAACAGCTTCTCAGCAAACATGGAGGGGGGGGAGGAAGGAAAAACTTTGGAAATTTAACAGTAACAATCTCTTAAAGCTCCCAAGTTAACTTCAGAATGCAGAGAGGCATTTGTGTCTGTAACTAAGTTAACATTCCTCATAAGTAACTTCATTATTTTACAGCAGGAACCATAAGAGTGATTCTCTACATGATAATGATGGGACAAATCACTGCCTGACAGTTTTTCTAGTGCAGCAATCTAAGTCTGCCAATGCTGGAACACAGGCCTAAGAGCCTCAACCCTGTGCTTCCTCCTCTTACTGTTAAGTATTGGAGATTAAGGCTTGGTTCTTGGCTCAAGTTTTGTATTCTCCAGGAGTTTCTGTAGCTTTCTGAGCAGACAACATTCTTTGTCCCCATCCCACACCTTAGATTCCTTTGAATTACAGGCAGAAGAACTTCATCAAAGGAGTTGGAGGCATTTCATTGTGTTTAGGGAGTTGTATTGCAACCCTACATACCACTGCCTTTTCTTACAGGGACTCTCAGATTCATGCTCAGAATCAGGATGAATCACCCAAATTTATATAATTACCTCTGCTTCCACCGCAAGCTGATAGGCTATTTTTAATTCTCCAAGTTGAAGAGCAAGTTCAAAACGATGCTCTGGATCTGTAGATACTGCAAGAGCTTGTTGTTTGAAGCCCTAAAAACAAAAAACTGAAAGTGTAGCTGGGACCTGTCAGGTCAAACATAGTCCTAAATGCTTTAACAAAACCACTCTGGTAAAGAAGGTTACAGTGTTCTCCTACAAATAGGGATAATTAACAAGAGTTAATGCTCACAGATAATATGACTGGGTTTTGCTTAGCAAACTCAATTAGGAATGTGAATAAATGGATTTATTTAGTTTGATGACTAAGAAGTAGTTTTCTTGCCTGTTTTTCAAGAAAATGTGCAACTCTGGTTCTCTGTTCTTTTGGAATTGTGGGAAGAACTTTGTCAGCCATGCCGAAATCTCTTCTCATCACAGCAGTCTGATATTCAAGCACTGAGACCAGCAAAGAGTAACTGACAATGTTGAGCTCTTTATCACCCAAATACAGTCTGTTGTCCTTAGGGATATACCCCAGAAGATACATTGTTCTGAAACAAAACAAACACCACTCAGCTTCCACAGATCCACTGCAAAACAGTCTATAAAATAACTCCATTAGTTCTTACAGTAGCCAGAATACTCCCACAGAATATTCTAATTTTACTGCATGTACACTTTCACCCAGCACTGTTCATCCCTCCACAACTACGCTGCTGCCTCAGAGCATCCAACTTGTTTTACCCATCATGCTAAAGCAAGCCACAGCAAGCAGGGGATGCAGTTCACCTTGAACTCACTTCACAGAGAGAGCCTTTGACACGCCTGCCTGGAAGCAGCAACTTACCTGTCCAAGTGGGCAATGGTGACAATCTCTCCTCCAACATAGTAGTTGAGTCTGTTCACAGAACTGGTGTAAATAAAGCAGTCACCGACCCACAAGCCTGTTTTCACAATTTCCTGAATCTCACCAAGAACCTGCAAAGTAAGTTTGGTTTCATTAGATACATAAAAAGGTGCTCCTAGGTAGCACAAAGACTACTGCAATTTAAAATATAATTTCACATTCTATATTTAAGTAAATAGTTGGGCAAGTTGCAAAAATAAGTTTAGACATAGATTAGAAGTACATAAATGATAATTTAGTTTTACATAAATGTTGCCTTAATTCTTAACTAAGCCAATTATAAATCTAGGAAACAAGCACCAAACTAAGCATTAAGCCAAGACAATCAAAGATAACTTTCCTTCTGAAATTTTGCTTTCTGATACTTCCCAGCATGAGATATCTTCACTTCTTCTCAAATTTGAATAACATTTCAAAACTTTGCAGAAAAAAATTTAAGCTATGACTCAAAAGTGTATTTTTAAAATCATCTCCGTATACAAATCTCTGAGAATAGTGAACAGATGAAGAGAAATGCAGGCATCAAGGTCCGTTATGCTGGGATTCAAACAGGGATACACTCCTCAGGAATCCCAAAAAAGTGATTAACAGTGCTCCTCAGGCAGATGCATGCGTGATACTAAATGGTCTGGAAACTAAAATTTAAATAGGACTATGTTAAGGACTAAGTTTGCTGTACTTTGGGAAGACCTGCTTCTGCCATCTCTTATTCCATTTTTAAATGGAAGGTACCTCAAAGGCATCTTCAATTCCATCTTCAGTGACACCTTCATGTGTTTCTTGGGCTGCTGCAACTTTTTCTGACAGGTATTTCAGAATGAAGAATGACTCTTCTGTAGCAATGCACACAAGCTCACCCGAGTCAGACCAGAAAATCTGTATCATCAGAATCAACAATGGCACAGCGTTAGACACCCCAGGCCAAGAAAGGATAGTGTGGAAATTAAGGTTAAAACACACTAATTCTAGAAGCTTTAGGACTGAGGAGCCAACACACACAGGAATTTTTTTCCTTTCTGCTACATGACTGAGATAAACTTCAGTTATTACCTTATTATTGACAGCTTGGCTTCATTCAAGAAATTCAGTTCAGTTAAAAAAAAAAACAACAAATCAGTGAACATAGACAGATAAATATCATCAGTCCCATGTAGAAACTCACATGTTTGGGCTGGATTTCAATTCTGCGAATCAGTTCTGTATTTTCCCAATCATAGAATGCCAAGCCATTAACAGATCTGACTCCCAGCAGAAAGCCACCATAGATGCCTGCAAGAAAATAAAGGTGGAAGAAATCCACATTGTGCAAAACTCACACCAACATATTTATTTTAAAAGTACTTACCTTCTGCTCCAAAATCAGGTTTGAATGACTTCTTCTCTTTGAAATTTTTAAATATCTTTACAACACTGTTGCTCTCTCTGATTGCATACCTAAAGAGATTGAATTGTAAATAAACAATTATTCTGTTTCAAAAGTAGCAAATTATTAAATCATAAGCTGCTACAAAACAACTGCATTTGAGTTATCTTCTAAAACTAGCGGAGTGCTAAAAATCCAAACTTAAAGCAGGCCAACTATTGAAAGTTCATTATCCATGCAGGTTTTGGTCTTCATGGCCTGAAAACTGAACTAAAGTAGCAGCAGCAAGTGTAACGTAAAGGAAAAAACGTGCCAGACTTACTCTGAAGAGTCATGTGCCCACACAAACTCCTGTGCAGAACCAAAGCTCTTGTTCCTCAGAGCCATGGCTGTGTAGATGATGTATTCACCATCACCGCACACCACTACGAACCTGGGGCAGGAGAAAGAGACATTTGTCAGATATCTTTACTCAGTTCAACAGGCAGCAGCAAGAAGGCAAATTATCTGTAAAGGTAAAGGCTCCCATGCCCGCTGTAGTCGATGCGAACATAGACAGAGCAACAGCTTTAGATATTCCTAAAATATCAAGAAACTGGATTTTTTTCCTGCATTGTGCTGCTAGCTACTTGGTATTCCCTCTTCCTTCGGTGTCCACCGAGCAGCTCTTGCACCTTGTATCCCTTTCTTTTATTTTAGCCTGTATGTTAAAAAAACCCCTAATATTCAAAAGAAGTGATAAAAGAATGTATTACCGTCCATTAGGGTTGTGCTGAATTGTCTGAGGATAGATTTCACAGCTGCCCATATCCTTCACAGCCAGTGGCAACCTCTCTCCATCTTTGATTTCAGCATCTCCCATAGCTTTCAAGTTAGCCTGTTGGACTTCGGAATGTTTAGCCCAAATAATTTTTCCATTTGCATCCATGGACATGGCAGGTTCTTCACGACCAAGCTAGAAAGTAAGTAACAAGTTAGGTTATGGAAAAAATACAGGGTTGATTTTCCTTTCAGTTGAAAATATCGAGTGAAATCGCCCATCTCTGTCTGAAATGCCAATTAAAGTGCCAAAATTCCAGTATTTTACATATTATCCCAGATTCAGAAATCAGTTCAGAGGAGCACAGGAAAATGACGACTCACAATTTCTCATTTCACACCATTAATTGTACCTTAATAATAATGCTGCCTTCATCATATCCCAAAGCCACATTGTTGGAGCCTCTCAGGCTGGCCACACACCACACCCTCTCCATGCCATAGTTGAGGGTGCTCTCCAGGCGGTAAGTGCTGGAGTGCCAAATGCGCACGGTTCCTGGGGAAGAGAAAGGGATGGATGCCTTTCATCTCTCCTCACAGTGAGGGCAGCAGGTGTGCAGCCACACCACAAGAACAGTTCTCCCCTAAGTCCCTTCCCTGTCCTTTACACGTCCGAAACCACAAAATTACCATCTTCAGAGCCGGTGATGATGATGGGCAACTCGGGGTGGAAGCTGACACACGACACATTCTGAGCATGTCCTTCCAGTGTTTGGACACAGGTTTTATTCTAGGAAAAAAAAAAAAAAAAAAAAAAGAGAGAACACAATGTAACATTTTAAACTTTATTTCTTCAAAAAAATCTCTCCCAAATCCAAAATATATCTGAAAACATATATTTCTACAGATTTCTTACATTTCCAAGGCGCTTAAACAACAGCACTAAGCTATTAAAAACTGTGATTGTATTGAGTTGTACCTCCTGCCCAGAAGAAAATATTTATTCCCCTTCACAGAGGTGTTTTCCTCTAATTTCAAATGTGTTTCTGCCTAGAAAACATGCTTTCTCAGAGCTGCATAGCACAACAGATTAAAGCAAGACAGGAAGCTGAGTTCACTGCAAAAAAATCGTAACAAAACATTGTGTCCTGAATTTTGTTTTCCCAGTTACATTAAAGTAATATCACACTTTGTGTTAGATGAAGACGCAAAATTGAACAAGTCAAATGTAGCTATACTACTACTTTCTCATCTAATTTAGGTCTTTGGTAAGAATGTTCATTCACACAGTTGTGAAAGAAAGGCTACTCTGCTTGAGATAACTAAGACTGGAGTATGTATCTTGTGTCTCCAGCTGTACATGGTGGCAAAATTTCAATCATTGTTGTGTCACACTCATTACTTCAGTGAATGCTTAAATTAACAGTGCCAGCCTCAACTTCTGGGCTCAGATTACTCTACAGCAATACTACTCTGGGATTGCTCTCCAGCAATAAGCTTTAACAACCACAAAGTACCACCTAAGAACTTTTGTTTTGCCCTTCTGGCCATTCAGATACTTGTACACAGGAAGAACTTATGAATTCTAGAGTCCAGCAAGAGAACTGAATTCCTGGATTTGGTCTCTCCTGCAGAGCATTCAAACAGGGCAGCTCATGACTCCTGTCAAATAGAAGTAAATGCATCTGTGTGCATGCAACACCTGAGCCTGGGCAAATGTGCAAAGGATGGAAAAGAGGGGGGAAGCAATAAAGAACAAAGGAAAAAAATAGTGAGAAGTGAAAGAATTGAAACACAAGCAATATTTACACTTGAATACAGAAGATGAACACCTTATCCACAAACAAGAAACCTAAAAGGCAGGGATCACAGGCTAAAAGAGAAAACCCTAATGCTACCAATAGAAACTTTATGCCCACTGTGCAACCTGCACAAAGGCTCCTGAAGAGTTGAGCACACACCTGGTAGTCCCAGATCTTCACCAGGCGGTCATCTGCCCCAGAAATGAGGTATGGCTTGTCCCCACCACTGTAATAGTCAATGCAGTTCACTCCTTTCTCGTGGCCTTCCAAGGTGAAGTTGGGAGATGATGATCCGAGCTGCCACACCTTGCCAGAAAAGAACCAAAAAAACATCAACCACGTGTACTTGGCAATGTCTTGTGCCCAGGTCACCCCTCCCAAACACAGCAGGTATCCAGATGGACTTTACAAGTCCAGAGAGAAATAACACAGGATTCCAAAGTCACAGCTGTCTTCTTAGGGAAGAACCTCAACACCTGCTCAGCAAACTACCAGTCCTTCCCCCCGTAAACATAAATAACATGATGAGGTGCCCATGCTCTGTTCATACCTCTAAACACTGGAATTGGCTTCTTCAAACTTTTTTTAAGGACATGAAACTGTATAAGGCACTGCTTCTAAGAAACAGTATGTCTTCATAAAATTAACTAATAACTAATTATTATACATGAGCTTCCTCCAACTGTGTCTTGAATTTTGTTTTTTCCAGTTCCATTAAATGAATATCAAATCTCATGTTAAATGGGGATACAAAATGAAGCAATTCAAGTGTAGATACACTACTCTTTTCTCATGTTTATCACATCAAATCAACATTTATATGCACCCAATCTCAGTATCTGTGGACATATGAAATCAAAGCTGGCTTTTCACAGCCAATATACTGACATGCTCAGGAAATGCTCAGTGGCTGCAAATCTGTAGGCACAGATATTTGGTAACAGCTTCACAGCAAATGAGAGTCATCAGGGGCTACCACGAGAAGGCTGAAGGCATCTTTGGAAACAACGCCATGCACAGACAGCCAAGGACATGAAAGTAATGGCAGAAATACCTTTACAAGGGTTTAGTTTTTTCTTTTCAATGCACAGTTAAAGCCATTATCTACTAAACGGTTTCAATACTCCCAAGCCATTCATTGACAGTATAACCATTAGTCCTCTCCAGTACGTCTGTGTAGTCCAAATAAAAACGTAGCACTTAAAAGAATTTAAAAACTACTTTTCAATGATTAAAGGCAACAGGTAATCAGGTAAATTTACTGAATTACTTAGCAGGTACCTGGACCAAAGGCCAGGTCTTTGTTCAATCAAAATTCTACCATTGCACATGCTTTTAAGAATACTGACCCATCATCGATACAGGATTATTGGTTTGTGCATGCTGATAATCACTTAATGACTAAAAAACCCAAATATAGTTTCTCTACCTTAATTGTCCTATCCAAAGAGGCACTGGCAAACTGATTATTGTCTTTTGGGTTTATGACAATCTGCATGACGTAATGGGTGTGTCCTTCAAAGACCTGAGAACAAGACCATTTTTTATCCCAGTCCCAGAGTTTAATCAGCATGTCATCTGAAAAAAACCACACACAACAAAGCTTCAGTGAGTGACAACCACCTTCTTACGCTACATAATCCTCCATAACTTCATGTTAAAGGCTGCAAAGGAGGCACTGCTAAAAATCTGTTTTCATCTGTAGGATTACCAGCCCTTGCAGAAGGACCACAGGGAGTACAACTTTCTCAAAAATGTTGTCCAGTAAAATGGCGATAAAACTAAAAAGAAATACATCTGTCTTTGAAAAGGAGGTTAAGAATTAAAATATTGAATTATTAACCTTATTACCACGGGCAGACACAAAGCAATTGGCCCTGTGCTTTGCTCTGCAGTACCTACCCTGGTGAGTGGTAAGGATTAGAAAGCAGAGATAACCAAGCTGGGTCCTTAGGTACCTTCAACAGGAAAGCACAGAAATACAGAGTGCCTGGGACTCACAAAGCTCTCTGCGGTCCTGCAGAGCTCTGCCTACATTAGCAAGGTTTCCAGGAAGAAAAGGACCGAGCAGCACAATCTAAGTGCTCTTGGGCAAGATCTGATGGAACACTGGTGTCTTCCACACCTCAGAAAAAATAGATCACCTCAAAGAACAGATGAGTTATCTGTTGCTTTCAAGTCAGAGTTCCAGCAGAAAACTTATTCCAAACCACTATGAAATTTTTTTAAAAAACAGAACTCGAGCTTATTTGAGAGTTTGCCACACTAACTAGCATATACATGAACATTTCCTCTGGCAGATATTGAGAGAAGGCTCTGTGCTTTTCTCTGAAAAGACCATAAGCTATTATATTTTAAATTGTAAGTGCAGTTGATATTCCATTAAAGAAACATGAATGCATCTAGCAAAAAACCAACAAAGTGACAACTCTCATGTTGGCTACTCGCTCAAGGAATCCTGTATCTTCCAAAGAAGACTTGCAATCCCTCACTACACAGAAAACAGAAGCCTGAAAATAGCTGATTATTTAATATGAAAATATCCCAAAGGACTCTCACCACTGCTTGTCAGGATGAAGGGCTGCGTGGGATGCACAGCAATGCACCGGATGTAGTCGGAATGGGCTTCAAACATGTGAACTCTTTCCAGGGTGTTGTAATTGAAAACTCTGATTTGCATGTCATCCTAGGAAAGAGAAGAAAAGCCACCATGAAAATAAGTCTCTTATACAGTGCACCTTCTATGCAATGCAGGGGAGCTACAAAAAAATATCCCACCATTGAAGACAACAAAATGTTTCAGGAATTTTGTTTGCTAATGACACAAATTATACTTAGATTCACAAGACTATAAATTACACATTGCTGTTCCAAGTCATATATGGAATGGAAAGAATTTCAACCAAATTTTCACTTCTAAAAGTAACTGGGTCATAGCAGCATAAGATAATGAAATGAAAAGAAATGTTGACCCTCTGTACATGGCAGAAGACTAGGAAAAGAAAGTTGAGACAAAAATATTTAGGCATTGCCTTAATTTAGCCAAAAGATATTCATTCCATAAAGAAAAGTGTGTTAGCAAGATTAGAACGCGACTATTCCTCTCAAGGTAGATTCACTGAATAAAAGCAGAGATTTTTCTTCTAGAGGTGAGCAAAACTAAAAAATTAATTTTTAATATAACCACGAACAAAAGCAGAAAGCAACTTCTAACTGACCTCACCTAGGATTGTCAAGAGGCTCATCTTAGTTAAAGTAGCACCAATAATATTGAGTCAGTACTGTGTGCTGAGTATGTTCCAGTTGACAGTAAAAGTTGAACTACGTCTACCTGGCATTACCTGCAGAGTTAATCACCTTAGCAAGTTGCCCTCTTTTGAAAGGAAAAGATGAAGCTTCTAAGCTTCCTTAAAGGAGAAAATTTCTGGGAAACAGTAGTGAAATATTTCCTTCTCTTCTACAAATTCATATCAGATCAGATTATTACATGATGCATAATGGCATAAAAATAAATTAGAGGAAGTGCAGGTGCATAAGAAATCACAAGAGGAGAACAGCTTACCGCTCCAGTAACAACCCAGTTCTTCCTTGCCACAAATTTGGCAGCTCTCACAGGCAGGTCACACACTTCAAAATTCTTCACCAGGGTCTAAAAATAAAAATAGTTAGGTTTATAGCACTGGAAAAAAAACCAATTTTGAAATCAGCTCTTTATATTTTTTAACAGTGTCCAGTATGTCACTATGTCTACTAATTGTCCACTAATACTAGGACTTTTGCACACAGACAAAGGAGAGCGCAGTCAATTAATGGTATTGATTTAAAATTCTTGTATAAATTCAATTTTTCAGCACTAGATATGCATCTGTCACTTATGAATATTCCATAGTCAGGGAAAACTAAAGCCCTCACCTGTGTTTCATGGTTCCAAACACAGACGCTGCCGTTGTAAAGGCTGGCCAGCATCCATGGCTCTGTGGGGTGCAGGTCCACGCTCTTCACCCGGTCAGACCGGGCTGTCAGCTTCCGCTTTATATCCAGTCGGAGAGGCTGCGGGGAAAAGAATTGGGAATACCAGGTTATTGAACAGGAAACTGGCACAGAAAAGGGAGAACTGAAGCTCTTAAAATAAAAGGATTCAATCTTGATTTTCAGGCAGGCAGAAGGTTACTACTCTTTCCTATCCATCTAAGTATTTGTTTTTGTAGGAAGTATCACATCCTCACAATGGCAATAGGTCCATTTAATTTAATTACTGAAATTCAGAATTACTTCATATTGTAAAAAGTATCTCCAGTATGGTAAAAAAACCCAAAAAAATGCACTGCACATCTTCCTGCTGTCCCTGAGCTATGAAAGCAAAAGAAAGAGAACCTGCCCCTAATACAAATGTTAGAAAACTAATCTTCCTGCTACTTCACCTGATAAACCAGGAAGAAAAGCCAGTTATCACAACAGAGCACAACAACAATTGCCCATTATAAATTTACTTCTGTTCACAATTCCAAAATTACATTTTAGAATGGAACGCTACATTGCAGAAACTGAGAGAGGGGAAAGATTAAAGTCTTTCCCTTACAAAGAAGGCTCTGACGTTCCACTTTCATCACTAGCAAGGTAAAGGCAGAGTATTCAAAATGTGATTGATGTGCAATGTGATTTTCCAAAATATTCGCAGCATTACAGAGCCATTTAGACACTGAGCTGAGATCACTTAACGCTGCTTTTATCTCAGAGAACTTAGTGGATAACAGCAGATCAAAGAACACTGCACGTATTCACAAAACCTGCAGTTACATACACTAGACACTGCAAGGAGAAAAAACCACCTAGCTATCATACAGTGCCTGTATTACAGACGTGACATCCGATGGCAGAGAATGAATCTGGGGTTTATTTCTCCTGCCACAAACACCAGAAGGCAAGCACAACCGCACTCCATTCTGTGCCTATCCTGGGACCTGCAGCTCCCTCGGGCCGGGAATGGCCGATCCGAGGGGCGGCGTGCGACACGCACTCAGAACCCCCGGACAGCTGCTCGGTGGGACCCAGAAACACCCATAGGGAATACCCACGGGGAACACCCATGGGGAACACCGCGCTGCTGCTCCAGCCCCGGTGCCCCTCCGGCCCCGCCGCTCCGCCGATCGCGGCGCTGCGCTGCGTCGCTGGGGCCGGGGTGGGACGGTCACCCTCCCGCAGGGGGGCTCGCTCAGGGCGCACCCCGGGACACCCCTGTCGCTGCCCGCGCTCACCATGGCCCCGCTGTCCCGAGGAGCCGCTCCGCTGCCGCCGCCCGGGCAGGATCCGACCTCCGACGTGGAGCTTCCGGGCCCGCCGCTCTCGCGAGAGTACCGCCAGCGCGGCCCGGCGTCTCGCGAGAACGAGGCGCCGCTGCGGGGTGCCGGGATATGTAGTCGGCGGCGCGGCGCGGGGCAGGCTGGGAGTTGTAGTCGGCGCGCGCTCCCTCACGAACGGAAGGGGGCGCTCGCAGCCATGAAGTGACAGACTTAGCCCCACGGGGGACCCACAAGGATCATCGATCCCAGCTCCTGGCCCTGCACACGACACCCCAAGAGTCGCACCATGAGCCTGAGAGCGTTGTCCAAACACTTCTTAAACTCTGTCAGGGTTGGTGTTGTGATGATTGCCCTGGGGAGCCTGTTCAGTGCCCAGCCACCCTCTGGCCAAAGATGGTTTCCTGATATATCCAACCTAAACCTCCCCTGACTCAGCTTCATGCCATTTCCTCGAGTCCTGTCTCTGGTCACAAAAGTGAAGAGATCAGAACCTGGTCCTCTGTTTCCCCTTGTGAGGATATTGACGCCCACAATGAGGTGTTCCCTCAGTCTCCTCTGGGCTGAACAAACCAAGTGTCCTAAGCCACTCCTCATATGGCTTCCCCTCCTTCACCATCCTCCTGGCCCTCCTTTGGACACTCCTTTGGTCCTGCAGGCCTTGTGACAGGCGATGCGACACATTTCGTAATCATTTTGTCAGATAAAATTGCTGCAAATCCAAACAGCATCTAATAGAAACATGGGGAATGTGAGGTTTGGGAAGCACCAGAGCATAAGGAGCCACTGTTGAGGGAATTTCTCCTACCCCTGCCGCGAGATTGGAGTTCCATCTCTCAAAGTTGCATCCCCCACGTTTCGATGTATAAAGGAGAGGAATAACCCAGAGGATATTTATATTCATTGGGATTCAGTTAAAGAAAATTCTCCTTTTGATACAAGGGTTCAGCTGGGGATTAGGAGCCCTGTGTGTTCTGTCCCACAACACTGCAAGAGGGATTACACTGGCCTGGAGTGTTTACAGTCTGAAGGACATAAACAAACAAAAGGGAGAGAGAAAGAACGGTTACTACAATTCTTGTCATTTTCACTCCAAGGGAGAAAAGACATAATCAAAACTTTAAAAACCCCACAAGTCTGATGAAAAGTGAGAAGAGAAATGCCTGAAGCAAGAAAAGGGACCACAATACTGTGAACTGCTATGGGTGAGTTTAGATTTTCACCTTTCCTTAAGGTTTGCTTTCCACTTTGAATTCATTACACTAATGATCCTACAGTGTAATGAATAACACTTAAAATGTTCCAGTACAGAATTTGAGGATGCAGAATCTGGATAACCTTGCCTAAAACGAATGATCTGAGTAAAATTTATGAATTTTGAGTGTAGTTCATGATTTTTAGACAGCTGAGGTAGAACATGGCAAGAAGAGATGTAGAGGAAAGATGCCATAGTAGGAAATGTGGGTAGTGGGGGATATACAGCACACATTGTATGTTTTTCCTTGAAAAATTCAATGAAGTCCTCTCCAGAGAGAGATGAGACTATTACAGGGCAGTTAAAGATGAGGAAAGATGAAGGTATAGAGCTTGTTAGTCAAGAAAATAACTGCAGAGAAAGGAAGAAATTGTTTTGGTGTTAACTTCTCTTGTGAAGCTGTAATAAGAGAAAAGCTAAGGGAGAGAGAAAAGGTACAGGGTATAAGCCAAGACTGACCTTACAGTAGAAAAGAAGAAATGAAAAAAGCAATTAAATTAGAAATAAGAAATATCCCACACAGCTGTTAGAGGCAAGTTTAGCAGTTGGGTACCAGTTCTGAGTCAAAACAATGATCCACTGTGGAAATTAAATGGCTACACAGAGGAAATATATTATGTATTTGTTTGCCTTTCATATTCTTTTCTGCGTACCCTGTACTGATCGCTGTTTCACTGGGGTTGTATACAAAACAGATGGAACCATGGGGTGTCTCTGAGAAGTCTTTCAGTACAGGGATTACAGGAGAACAAAATCCCTGCTTCAGATTCTTTGGTGTGACTCAACAGCTATTCTTATGCTTGTTTACTGAAAAGTATTTTTCAGGTTAACACCCCACCCCCAACACAATATTTTATTCCAGAAGAGTGAAACAGAGGTAACTTTGCCTCTTGTGGGCATTGCTCTGAGGTTCCTCAGTGCCCTTTTCTTACCTCTGCCTGCTTGGCTATGCAGCAGCACTGGCTGCAGCTTCCCTGGAGCAACACACCTGTGCTGAGCATTTGGCTTTTTCCTCCCAGGCCTGAAAGAAATCTAGCATTTTCTTTACTTTGGAGGAAGGGCTCGAACCTGAGTTTGTCTGTCTCCTGTAGCTACTTGCTATCTTTAAGGCCACAGTCAGGGAAAGGGGAGAGGAGAGAATGATGTAGGGAAATGATGAGGTGGCTACAGGTAAGAAGAGTGCGACCACAGGCCTGGCTTCCTTCAAAAACCAGAATAAAGCTGTGCAGAATATTTACAATGCAGTGTGTAGGGCCATTCCTCAGCTGCCTTCTTGTTCGAAACACAACCAGCATTTCTGTAAAGTGTGGCTATATGTGTGTATATAAATGTATAATAAAGCAACTGGTAATAGGGTGTTGCAGGACACATTTCCTGTAGGTGCAAAGCTACTTTTAAATCTCTTGAAAGTTCTCAATGGAAAGCATAAAGAAGGACCTTTTTTATTACCCAGGTAATTGGCTCTCAGGAGAGCCAATCCACTCAATCTTACTTTCCTGAGATTTCAGCTTAGATCCTTTTGGCTGTGAATTTTTTGGCAGGTTTTGAATTTCTATGGCAATAAAAAGTCTTTTCAGAAACAGGATATAGCATTTGAAGATTAAAATAAAAAGTAAAATATCATTATTTCAAAGAAAAAGAAAAATATCAAAGCAGTTTGGGATACCAGTCACAAGCACCTGTAGTTTATCCTTATTGTACCAAATTACTTTTAACTTGTGTTTTAACAATAAATACCAGGCCACTTTCTTTTTCTCCCAAGTAAAGACTAGAGGTCCTGAAATTAGAGCCATGTCTATGTGGCTCATCCCATATGTGTGAAAATTCATCTTCAGCTATCGACTGCTGTCGGGTAGACCCATACCTGGTGTAACAAATACAATGTGTGCTTTGCATCTGCACAGGATGCAAATCCTTTCTCCAGGTTTCAGCCATTGCTGATTTTCCTTGTGGGGTTATGTGGCACCTCCTGGGATCGCTTCATTTCACTTTGGGGCTCAGCTCCCAGTGCCTCGGAGCTTGACTAACTGAGGCAGTATTGATGGCTTACTAATTCCCTAAGGGTTCTGTCAGTTACTTGTAACCTGAATTACTGTATTATTCTCATAAGATCCTTCCTTTTAGAAGGAAAAGAGGCAGTTACATCTTTAGGTCAGCTCTGCAGTGTTGTAAAGTGTTTGTTTCATATGTGAAATTAATGTGCTGTGCTGTTGATTGCCAGGAGTTAATACTTGCAGTGCAGTGAACTGAAGCAAAACTCATCACATAGGAACATAGTAAAGATTGATGGAACATGGTGGGCTTAAAGAAAAGGTGTTATTAACATGGAGGTGGCAGAGCTGTGAGACAAACCCCGCTGTAAATCTGAATTAAAGCCTCCCTTGTTACGACAGCATTTCACTTTGTGGTGGCTCAGGGACACAGCAGCTGTGGAATGCAGTTTGTCTCTTTTAGTCTGAGCTGCCCAGCCTGTCTCTGACTCTCTTGGAAACATCCTTGCCTTGGGTACAATCCTGCCTCATGTACCAAGCATTAAACTGACTAGGATAATGAGGAATTAAAATGCAGGTAAAGAAATGAGAACTGTCAAAAGTCTAGAGTTCATATTAGAAAAAATATAATCCCATGCTCTCCAAAACCTGAAACCTGCCAGTAGCAGCCTTGATGGTGCATAAACTGATCATTTCAAAAAATGGTTGTTCCTTCAAATACAATCATATATGTGGTGCATACAGAGAAACTAGATACTGCAGTAAGTACAGAAGGGATTGGAAATTTTATATTTGATACCATCTAAAATAATATTGCCTGGCACTTTCTCTGCAGACCTGCCCTTTCAACTTACTATTCTGCCAAACTTCAGCCATATGGGTTCGGATTTTTTTGTGCTAGATATCTTCATCTCAACAAGATAACCTATTTCAGACTGTATTTTCAAATTTCTGTAGAAAGTTTTACTACTTTTAAAGGGTTTTAAAGTGAGCACAAATACCACCTTCTTAAAATCAGCAACAGGATAATCAGCAATGCTTTTAGCAGCATTGATATGGACTTAATTTAAAGAGAAAATATAAACTATTAATGGTGGTAGCGCACATTAATTGTGGCATGTGATACCCACATACTAATAAAAAGGAGACAGATGTCTTTAAACAGACAACTCTTATGAAAAAAAAGGTTGTCGGTGAGAGAGAACAAAGTGTTGTACATAATATAAAGACTCCCGTTCTTGACCTCTTGTGCTACAGCTTCTTTGGGCACATTTGATTCATTAGATAAGTGCGATCTTTATGTCATTTATGTAATCACTTAGCAAGAACCATCTTGATTGACCTGTTAGTGCTCCTGATTTATTAACACTTGCTTCTTGTTTTATTTCCTGGAGGCCACAGTCCCAATTTTGGCATGATTCCACTTCCATTAAGATTGGTGGCAAAAGGGCAGGCCTTGAAACCACAGAAGTGGTTCAGAAGGCAGCAGTTTATATCCTCACAGGTATTCCAAGTCTGGAGCTTATAATTTCTTTCTTTATCAGATTTACAATGCCTTTCACTATAGTTGGATGTTGGTGCTAATGTTCTTTTACTGAGTTTTGAGGTTCAGATAAACTTATTCCATTTTCTCTGCTCATCTTCAAACCTGCCAAACTGTTCCTAACATCTGATTCAGTGAGCAGTTTAGTTTGCCCTGAATATAGTGTTGAGATAACATGAACTAGAAAACCTATTAAATGGTTTCTTCTTGTCTGAGGAGTATCAGTCCAGTAGCTACTTAAGAATTTCTATAATGATATTGATTTCTGAACAAAAAGATTCTGTGATTTTCATTTTTATTTGCTATTATATATTATTACCTTATCACTGCTGACTACAGAGTTGGAGCATTCTTGGGAAATGATTCAGCATCAGGTTTTCCATAAGCTTGCAAAAAATGTTTATTGAATAGTATTGGTTGCCAGACCTCTGAAAAACTAAAGCTACTGTGTTTGTTTTCTATTGAAGTTAGACAAAAATGACATAGAGTTATTTTTTATCCAGAAATAAAAGGAATAAAAGGAAATTTAGGAGTAGCACTATGGACATAGTCAAGATGAAAGGTTAGAGGTCAGATTTTGGTAATTGACTGTAGCTTGTGAAGGAAGGAAGTTGGTTGTTTTCTCTTGATCTGGCAGTTTTGTGTTTCTCAGATGCAGAGGTGAGGCTTCAGCTCCTACTGCAACATCTTGCCATGTACAGAACAATCCAGAGTCCAAATATCTAAATGTCCTACACTAGTGTCTGTTTCAAAGGAACGGTAAGGATGTTAAAACTACTTTTATGGCAGTGCAGTGATATCAGACAATTGTCTTTCACTTGTGCACTGTCAACAAACAAAGGGAAGGAAATTGGGGTTAAAGCACAGATGTTGTTGTTGTCACTTAAGATCCTACTGCTTCAGCATTCACCCCACATGGCCCACTGCAATGCTATGGGCAGTCTTTTGTTTTCATAATTTGATAGCAGTTGTTTCACCCCGGACTCAAATGCAGGTCAGGCTTGTGGTGTGCTAGGCACAGAAAACTAAACCCCTGCTACTATGTTTTGGTTTCAGGGCAGGATAATTTACACAGGGTGTCAGAAGAACCTTTTGGAAACCCCAAATATAACCATAGTTGAACACTATTCTCTCAAGAGATATCTCTTAAATGGAAGGTGGCTTTGTCAATAGGTTTGGAGCTTTTTTTTTTTTTTTAGCTCTATTCTTATTTTAAAATTTGTTTACAGTAGTGTGATATATAGGTGTTTTTCTAGGAGAGGACAAAACCACTCTGTTTATGATTGGAGCTGCATAGTTACATGGTTTATGAGTTGCATTGTGCTCAGAAAATCAGCAACACCCAGAATTCTATGGCATTTCTATAGCACTGAATGTCTTTGTATCAAAAGCTTTTTCTTCACAATAACACAGTAACAGGTTGTTTATGTAGGAGAGCAGGCAGTGATAAAAGCGATATTAAATTTTATCCTTGCTCTTTTATAATAATCACACATAAAGCCAGAGGCAAATGTAACAATATATTTATATATACAAGTCCTATACAAGCACTATTTCTTGTTTTCCCATTTCTAGTAGAACCTGAATCATTCATTTTTTCAGAGATACACTCACATATATATATATATACTTCAATAATATTAGTGTGTGCTGTGTACCCTCTTTGTGTAGTCTGAAGACTGCAGGTTATCCCAACTATCTCTGTCCATTGTTTGAATTTTTAAACTCCGACTGTAGCAATTAATTGTTTTAGCTTTAAATATCTCTTTTTCAATCCTTGGTCAATATATTACATAAATGGAACCTGACAGAGGATTTGCAGCATTAGATATTCTGGCGAAATCTATTCTCAAAGATGAAGTATACAATCAATTAAAGAATAAGGATCAGTATAGAGTGTCAGTTTAGACGAAAAGAGTTTAGGCTTTTAATCCTAAAGGTTTCTGGTTCAACTCTTATGCTGCTATTCTTGTAAATGCTACCATTCTCTAATACAGTCAGCTTCCCCCTCCCTCCAAGCAGTGATAATAACTATCACCCACACATAGTTTTATATCCTTTATGAATTCTTCCATCAAAATGGATATGGATTATTTTTATGTCGTTTTCCAAATTAAAACATGAATTTTAATAATATGTAGGCAGTATGTCATTGGAAGTTCATCCCCCCAAAGTAAAAGTACTTGGAAAGTTGTGATGTGGTTACAAGTACACATATTATCGTAATAGCTCTGTTCTTAAAACGAAATGACAAGATTATTATTCAATTTACCACAGAGATATAAAATGACAATAATAACAGCGTCTTTGGTTTGAGGGAAGAGGGCATTGTGATTACAAGATTCGCCACTTGATGGCGCCTTGCTTCTGTTAATGTCTTGTCTTTTTTTCCTCTCTGACTGATGTCTGGACACAAAATCCCAAAACTGGTTTTGTAGTAAATCCATCTGGGGAAGAATACTTACCACACATATTTTTAAACTATAGTTTTTAATGTCTTCTGTTGAAGTAAAAAAATTATTTCAATTTTCACCGATGCCTTTTAACTCCAGCCTTTCAATGAAAAATGGTGAATTCCCTCAATTTTGGTTAAGCAGTTCTTCAATGTAAGTATTTGTGCATGGACAGTGGCATGGGAACAGTTCTTGGCATCAAATTGACCAACAAGACCTATTGGCTTTGTGATATTTTTTTGTGTGTCAAAGAGCCACAGTACATCCACTATAAAGAAACTCTAATATAGCATATCTTGTATTTTAGGACATTGCTGTGTTCTGTGCATACTTGTCTGTTTTGCTGACAAAATCCTGCCGCATTAGATGGGTTTGTAACTGGAAGAGATGTAATCTACTGTTTGAGACTTTTTAAAATTAGTTACAAAATCACTTGAATGAAAATGCGTTCTGATTTTTTATGTGAACTACTTCATTACAACTGATGAATATTGTTACATTCAGTGTATTAGAAATTAATGATGGAGTTGTTTGAGGGACTTCTCTGAGATGGGATTCAGAAGACTGACTCTGGCTGCAAAGAGAAGCTGGAAGTGTTTATAAAAATAACACTGGAGACAGTGTCATTCTGTCAGCAGTATCTTTGGTGATTGTATGTTGGCTGAGAGAATTCTGGTGTTCGGGAAACTAGATTTGATTTGTACAAGATGAAAACTGGGCTTTGCTGGCTGACATCAGGTTTGTGTTTATAGTTTGTGTGACAAAAGGAGGTTTCTGGCAATAAGCCTTTGCAGTGTAGACCAGATTTTGAGGAAATTTTTCTGTGCTGAAGATGATAGTACAGGAAAAAATAGATAGAAAAAATGCTTGTTGTGCTACTCTTATATTAAGTTCTCTTAAAAAAAAAAGAATCACTAAATTAAAGCATTTACCTTCGGAAAAGATGCTGCAAATTCTGTGGCTTCAAGTAACTTCTGAAAGGACCATGGAGTGTGTTAGTATGAGGTATTGCAGACAGGCTCTCTATACCCTGCAGTGGATGGGACAGCCATGCTGTACTTTGGGCCTCATTTCAGCATGCAGTGACATGGTTACAATCTTACACATTAAAAAAACCTACATAAACCAAGATTTTTTTTCTCTCTAAATATTGGCAAATAAGAAGACCTGACATTGAACTGGATACAGAAGTTCTCAGATTAAGTCTTCTCCTACCTAAACATGTTCTCTGATGCCTTCTTTTTTATTGCTATATAATCATTATAATGCAGGGGGAAAATGGTGATAAAAGCACCTTTATACTCCTCAGTCAGTGGAGATTAATCACTGCTGAGGCAGCTGGCAGGGAAGGATAGGAGTAGTAATGGTTTCATTACCAAAACCTAATGGAGTGGTTAGGAAAGAAGGATAAGTTATAACCTTTTAACAAACTGAGATCAATTAATTGAAATAATTTCATATTTTGGTCTTTAAGTCCACATGGAATCCAGAAAACAACCAAAACATGTCCCCCAAATGCTCTAGCATTGATCTAATATTTGAGAAAGTATTTTGGCCTGTAAACTGCTTAAGGGGAAACTGACTGCTGGTGTGAGGCTGTGAACATACTCAACTGCAGAGTTATATCAGAGTGGCTGTACCAAGAAGTCTGTGTTGTTGCTGTTGCTGGTCAAGGCAAAGGACTGCATATATGGACTGCGTATATGGGGAATATATTGCAAACCCTTATTAGAGAAATTGTTGCACTGTCGTTATATCTACCAGAGTGATACTGATTTATTCTATCAAGAATTTTAATCTCTGTCTAATTCCATTAGGAAACAAATCTGCAGTTTGAGGTGAATTAGTTGGGCCTTTTTTCACCTATTCCAAAGTGCCAGAATATGTTCTATTTTTCACTGGAAGATTCCTAAAATGTTCTGAGTCTCATTCTATTTAAATTACTTGCAGTAGGACAGCTAGAGAGCTCTGTCACATACTTTTAAAATAAAACCTGAGATCTGAGAAGTTATTATGGTGTTTTCATGCACAGTCTTGCTTGCATTTGTTTATATTGAGATACACAGTAAGGAAAACAGATCTTTTTTCTTGTGACTTTGTGAAGGATTGACTTTCTTACTTGAAACAAATGACAAACACAAACTGTATCAACAGCATCTAGAGATTTTTCCTTGTGAAAAAGCAAGTTATGAAAACCTGGAAACCCAAGTCTGAGCTCAAGAGCCAGAATCTTCATTGCCTTGCATTCATGCTGTGTTAATGAACATTACAGAGGTTTGAACTGTTATATTAAAACGTGTTGGGCAATTCCATTTGGTTACCTTGTTCCAGGGAAGTTCAGCTGTGGCTGTGAGATCATCTCCTGCTGCAGGTACAGCACTGACTGAGCCAGGTGAGTCAGGCAGGAGGAGATGCAACCAACACAGGCTGACAGCCATGTGGCTGTGAGCAGATGCTGGAGCTGGAAATCCAAGTTCAGGTGAAGGCTGGAGCTGTCTAGACTTCCATTGGGGACTATGGATCCTCCAGCCCTCTGCCCAAGAGCTAATTTACTCCTGCCCCTGTCATTTAGTCACCGTCTCTGTCCATTCTGCTCTGCTGCAGAATGACTGTGCAATGAGCGTGGCCACAGAAAACCTGGTGCTGCTTCTTGTTTTAAATGACACAAGTTCCCTAAAACAGAAATCGTTCAATTATGATCATACAAAGCCTTTCTCTGGAAAACAGTTATTTTCCTTTAGTGACTCTGGATGTGCTAACATTTTAACTAAGTGCTCGTGTTTTCTGTGTATGCAGTTTATGCCATCAAGGAAAGCAATTTGCTGTAATGCTACACAAGGCACCCATTAGTAGCAAACAGCAATCTGTGTTTTTAGAGAACCAAGGCTGTTATTTCACAAAGGGAGCAATTCAACTCTGCCTTAATCCTCTAACCAGTAAAGCTTATCTTCCAGGTGTTATTCCTGACTATTTTACTGCTCTAGGCTTCTCAAAAATGTTTAGAAAATGAAAGTTTAATTTAAAGTAAGTTATTGATGATTTATTAAAAAAATACAATGTGATCTATATCTATATAAATAAATGTAAATGCTCATCTTTTTTAAATGACAGAAAAAAATTGCCATGTCACACGCCTTTTTTTTTTTACTTGCTTGTTTTCAACGTCTAAGCGAAAAATGTTTAACTTAATACCCCATTTCTAAACGTTTTTGAATTTTATTGCTTTCATTTATTGTGTCAATAACAGTGAATAGCAATACACATTTTTCTGACCCTGATATTTTGAATGCATTGGATTCTGCAGCTTCAGAGTCTACAGTCTGTGTTATCAGTAGAGGTGCGTGGTCTGATCAGGATCTCATCTGGCTGAATTGAATAAATGACTCCCTGGAAGTGCTCTGACTTAAGTAGAACTACTTGCAAAACAAGCTCCAATATATAGTTTGACACCCTGATAATTATTTCAAAAGCTGAGAATTAATTAAAACCATATAAAGAAAAGATAAAATTATATATTTTGAGAATATACTGTTGTCTGAGTTGTTACACCAACTGACTTTTATTACAGCTTTACTCACTCTTGTGCCAAAGCTCAACAACTTTTCTCTGGTCAGGCTAGAAGACATGACCATGGAGTGGGTTTTTTTTTCCTGTGTTGGAAAGGCACAATACACTCTTCAGTTGGCTTTTAGGACTGGTGCCCGGTTGGAAGAGCATTGCTTTAGTCTGATCATCAGAAAATTTAAGCAATCTTTGGCTCTAGGGCACCTCCAGGAAAAAGCATAGACTTCAGTTATTAAAGTTCTTTTCCCCTATGCATGTGTAGGAAAAGATGAGCAGATTTTGAAAAAACAGGTCAGTTACTAGAGAGACAGCCAGAAAAAGACAAATCAGATAATTTAGTAAGTAGAAAAAATATTAAATATTGTAAAGTAGACCATGAAAGAAGTACTGCTGTGAGCGGCAGAACCACCAAAGCTTGATTTCTATTGGATTTTATCTCATGGTTGAATTAATTGACATCCAGCTGAAGGTTTTCAATGGTTACAGGCATTTACCCTAAATGATTTTTCTGGGACTTGATAAGCATGAGTTCATTCCCCCTGTAGCCTTTCTTTAACTGGAGGCACTCTATCAGTCCATTAATTTTCACATAATAGTGTAGAAATATTATATCTTAGAGACTATCTTTCACAGGCAGGTTTGGTTGGCCAATCTACACTGGGCAAGTGGTTCAAAAGCTGTGGGAGTGTGGAAAAACAAATATCATGAGCACCTATAAACCCCTCTTACCCCTGAATGTAAATACATGTGTGTGTAAAGATGCATAAAAATATATATATCCATGTGTACAGTACATGTGTATATCCAAAAGTGAATGGAATCGAGGTGAAAGAGAAAGACAATTAAGAAACTATAGGAAAACAATTAACGTTGGGTGCAGCGACAAAGGCAGCAAAGGGCACTACATATTTTAAAGCACTTCAAAGGAATGCCATTTGCAGCTTTCACAGAAAGACATCCCACTTAACTTTCATGCTATGGTTCAATTCGGAAGTCATACCTAAATGTACAGCAAAAGCGTTTGTGAAGGGTTTATCAGATTTTCAGAAAGCCTTCCTTTGAAAGACTGTTACCTAAACCAAACACAGCAGAAATCCCCAGTACAGCAGCATGAAAGCAGATAAAGAGAACTTCCAATGGTTCTCAAGGCTTGTTTCTGGGTCTTGGTAAGCATTAGTACCTTTTCTCTTGCTACAGGGACTCTATTTGACCCTTCTTTCCCCATAAAACCAGTAAGAATATCTTTGGGATCTTCTTGCCAGCCTTTTTGTCAGCTCTTACTGCAGGTACAACAGTAGGTTTGCTGATGGAAGAAAGGGGATTCTGTGGTCGGACCACAAAGACTCCACAAGCTCATCTGCTTGTCTCTTCCAGTCCTTCCCCCCTCTTTGGAGGGGAGAGGCATTGCTTGATGTCCACCTGCAGTTTCCATGTTGCAGTTTCAGGCTGTTCCTTGTTGTCCTGGCCATTTTTTCCTGTCTTTGAGTGTGGATGAGAGTGTGCCCCTATTCCTTCAGCAGCAGCCTTTCATGTTTATATTCTTTCTCCAAGAGAAGTCTCTGTTTGCTCTCACATAAGACAAATGTCCTAATCTTTCCATGGATTCCTCCACCTCGAAGAACTCTGGGATATTTACTGTCATCTGTTGCATTCCCACTTCTATTTAACGGTGACTGAAGCACTGCACTGTGAGATATAATTGAAGGAAATGTGATAGAGAATAACTGACAAAATTTTTGCAGCTATTGAAAAACTTGTCTCATTAATATTATTTTAAATCTCATTTTCACAAAATGATTTCTTCTAATCCTCACAATCTGCATAACAAGTGTAATCAGCAAGCTGAAATTAAAGTATCTGCAACCTCTGCCCTTTAAATCAGTCGCAAATTAAAGAAAAGAACGTCTTCTAGTGGGAAAAAAACTTTCTAAAGAAATCCTTTCTATCAATGTCTCCCCACTAAAGCAAAATATATGCCCTTGCTTAAAAGAATACAAATAAATCTTATTAAGCAACTTTCTTTTGGTTAAATTTTGTCTTCATCAGATCTTGAAGTAAATGCTGATTTGAAAACCTCAGATTTCTTGCCAGATGGCAGTGGAGTATTTTTCACAAGCAGCAGAACATCCAGGATATTCATGGCAAATTTGAAAGTCATTCTGTGCACATCTGGGTGACCCTCCAGAGCTCCATAGAAAGACAGCTCTGTAGGGCCTTGCCACAGAACACAATTGGTAGGAGCATTGACAACATTATTCTACAGCCTTTGCATGCAGTATTGCCCTCTTCTTCTAACAGTTGGCAAGAAAATGCAAGTTAACTTTTTGGGAGAAAAATTGGCTCAATGGGAGAGGGCTTTTAGAAATTCCACCATAAACATTTTTTGCGCACAGCCTTGTCATTGACATTTGAAAAGTCCAGTGACAGGTGATGGTACTGACTCTTTCCCCAGTACTGTACTCACTAGGAAATGCTTTTGTGTCATTCAGGCACTTCTGTTTTCTGCATGTATTGTGTTTGCATGGCCAAGCTTTGGCAGTGAGGGGGCTACAGGGGTACTTTTGGTGAGAAGCTGCTGGGAACTTCCTCCATGTCTAGGAGAGCCAATCCCTGGTGACTCCAAAGATGGACGTGCTGCTGGCCAAGGCTGGGGCAGTTAGAAATGGTGGTAACACCCCTGTGCTAACAGATTTAAGAAGAAAGAAAAAAGTTATTGCCCAGTTGTAATTGTGGCCACAGAAGAGCGGGGTGAGAACATGCGAGAGGAGCAGCTCTGCAGACACCAAGGACAGTGAGGAGTGGGGAGAAGGTGTTTTTAAGGTTTTATTTTATTTGTCATTATCCTGCTCTGCTTTGTTAGTAACAAATTTAATTAATATCTCTAATTAGAGCCTGTTTTGCCCATGATGGGATCTGGTGAGTGATCTTGCTCCCAGTCCTTATCTCAGCCCATGAACCCTTCATTATATCTTCTCTCCCCTCTCCAGCGGCAGAGGGGAGTGAGAGAAAGGCTTAGGTGCATGCCTGGCATCCAGGCAGCCTCAACCCACTGCACTGGATCAGAAGGTTGCTGGTAAATTCCCTTCCTGGAGCTGTATTTGATCAATATTCTCTGTGAGGACAAGAATCCATGCAAATAGTAATCCTTCAAAACAGCTGAGACAGCACTGCGTGCCAGAGGGCTGAAAAAGTGTGAATGAACATTGTCTGATTTACCAGCAAGGTCCATTCCTCCAGCGCAAGTATTTAATCTGCTGACAAGGAGATAAGGGACTTTGAACAGCTTAGAGACCAACCTAACATCACAAATATGATGCAAACAAGGATACCTTTGGAAGTAATTATAATGCAACATAATGAATATCTCCTCTGTCTCCAGCACTGCATGTACAGTTGTAAAGGATGCTGCAAGTTCTTGCATATCAGTATGTGCAGAAACAAAATGTTGTTTTGGAGCATAAAAAACCTTGCATATTTTCTCACTCCCTGTTAAAAAATCTGAAATTTTCATTTCCAAGATAGGCAAAAAATAGGGTGAGATTCAGTTTTCTCCTAATCAAAGTCTACTTGTGCTCGATTGCCTCCTTCATTTCCTTCTGAGCCATAACCATTAGATAGAGCTAGTGAGCATAATAAGAAACCAATTGAAGAATGTTTGCTTTCCCTCTTCAAACTCATCATTTGTGAATTGATGATAGTTCCTTGTGATATATGAAAGGTTTTCTTTGGATTTATGATTCGGTGTGAATTTACAAACAGCTGCATTTTGCAGGCTTACTCCTGGCAAGAACCACGTAGGAGAAATGTCACTGATTAAAACATGCACATTTTGTTTCCTAGTGATTACATTCTTCTGATAATATTTTGAAAGCTTAATGAACTGTGGTACTTCTTATCCTTGTAAGTAGCAGACACTTAGAAACATGAATTAAGTACATTTCTACTGAAACGTCCAGGTCAGGGCTGAACAAGACAAAATAAGGAGTTTACTAACTCCAAGTACAGTTTCTTCTGTGCAAACTAACATGAAAGCATTGCTGAGACAAAGTACACAGGAAGTTTGATACCAAAACAACTTTTATCAGGAGAAGCAAAGTCCAGTTCATAAAAATATCCTTACATACTATGCCTGTCGTGATTTAACTCCAGCTGGCAACTAAACACTACACAGCCATTCCCTGAGAAAACCCCTGGGCTGAGCTGAAGACAGATTAATAGGTAAAGAAAAAGCAAAGCAGAACAAGGAATTAATTCACCACTTCCCTTGGGCAGGTGTTCAGCCACGTCCAGGACAGCAGGGCTCCATCACATGTAACAGTTACTTGGGAAGACCTCAGTAATTACTGGGGAATGTCGTCCCAAACACAACTGTTTTCCCTCTTCCTTGTTACGCTCACAATGATGCTCTATGGTATGGAATATCCCTTTGGCCAGTTTGGGTCCATCCTGGCTCTGCTCCCTCCCAGCTTCTTGTGCACCTCCTCATGGGCAGAGCCATGGGAACCTGGAGTCCTTGACTTAGAGGCAGCAATACTTAGCAACAAATAACTGTGTTATCAATACTATTTTCATACTAAATCCAAAACACAGCACTGCACTGGCTACTAAAATGAAAATCAACTCAATCCCAGCTGGAACCAGGATAAAGTCAGTGCCCATATAAGTATTGGTGATACATTAATCAGATTTTTTGCAGATGTAACCTAGTTTTCAGCTGGGGGACTGTCTCACTCCCTTCCTATCCTGAGCTATTGACAGGGAGTGGGCTAAGGAGCAGGTGGGGATGAGGAGAAAGCATATGTTCCTCCATTTATGCAAAAGTTTTTTGACATATTTTCTGTACTTCCCTACCACTGATCTGTTCAGCAAATTTTCACTCCTCCCATACTAAACAGAGGATGGGGGACTATGGACAAGGGGGACTTAACAGTGATAAAGTTGATGTGAAAGTTTTTGTATCTGAAAGGCAAGGTTGTAGGAAAGACAGTGTATTTTATTAGAATAATTCATGTAGTTGGGATAAAGCAGAAGAGCTTTTGGGCATACAAGCTCTTCTGGGGAAGGTGTGCACACATTTTGCTGAATAATATAAGTTTCTATCTACTGAAGGAGTGTTCATCATCCATGGCTAACTTAAACTTGCCTTTAGCAAAGAACATGAATTCTTTTGAAAAACCGTGAATAAAACTGAGAAGAGTTGTATGGAAAAGACTTTTCTTTTTACAGTCTCTGGAAGGTGGTACAAGGTGAAGATTGCAGCGTGCTGGGTACTCTTTATGCCCAGGGTACATGCAGGCTGTGTTTACTCTGCAGTTTTCCTCTTACAGTCCTAAGTGTGCCTTAGTTTTCACACCATGGAGCAACTCTTCAATGTAGAGTTTGCTTCAAACAGCAGATTTCTCCACAGGGATGATTATTAGGGTGCCAGTTCTAACTGGAAGTTACAGCATTTCACAAAGGCCATGAGATACTTATCAGGTGATACCCAGTAGCAGCTTGAGACCTGGGCCAAATTCAAAGGAACAATCCAGATGTGAAAGGCCACCTGCTATGCTCAGTGCGGCATTCTGTTGCCTGAAACTGTGGACTTAGTGATCCAGGACTAAATTAAATAGGAACAGTCCAATGAATGTCCAATGTTACTCAGTCATCCAGATACATTATGATAATACAGCACTATGGAGAGAGATACTGTGGTTGAAATAATTGTGACTGTTAATTTTCAGCCTTGTTGCTAACGGACATTTCTCTGGAAATGATTGTAAAGATGTAGGGAAGCATTATTTGAAAGACAATTACTTTTATTTAACTCTGGACCGAAAGGCAAAGGAATTTATGAGGTTTGTAACTGTTTGATGTTATATCTATAAAATGTGTTTGTTTCCATAAACAGGCACATAATGTATTCACATTGCAGTGTCAAATGAATGAAAATCTGGCTTCATTCTTCTTTTTAGACAAAACATAAGGGCATAACATTGTGATGAAGATCTGGGAGGCTTTCTGCTCAGTTTTTAGTTCTTCTTCTTAAATGTCTGATGGCACACCTGGTCTTCACATGTCAGTTCCTGGAATATTAAAACAGTTAGTAAGTATATGGTGGTAGAAAGTCTACTTTGCATATGCAACAGATCCCACCAGAAATTACTACAACTGAGACACTGTATTAAAAACTTATGTTTATGGAAAAGGAAACAGAAAGAATAGTGTATTGTGTGTAATCAAGCAGCAGGTATGCACCTCATGTTGCAGTAATTAGTTTTTGACACTTGAATTGAGCTTTAAGAAGAATAAATGTGAAAAATGCGTAAAAATTGTGCTTTAGTTCAAGGCTTTTTCATGCTCTGCTATTAAAACAATATACTGTAATAGTTTATAATTCATGTTACCTCAAAATTCATGAGAAGCACTGAAACAAGGAAATTTAAAAAAAAAAAGGAATGCTTAAAAAAGATTATTTGCTTCAGAGGTATGCTCAGCCATTTCTCAGGGGCCAGAACAATGCACAGTGCTGCAGCTGACCTCTTAAAGGCTGGCACAGCTGCACATTGCAGTGCAGTCAGTTTGGTTGGTGTCATTAGCCAGCATCCCTGTGCCGAACAGGACGGTGACGGGAGCTGAAGCTGGCTTTGTGGGCAGCAATAGGCCAAACCTGAAGACTGCTGTGAGGATCTACTTGGCTTCTCTGTTTCCACCAGTTTCAGCATGAATCCTAGTGCCAGCATGTAGAACCTTTTAGGTCAGCTTTTGAATATGTGTTCAAATACAGCTGGAGAAGTGCACTGGACAGGTGACTTTTTGTTGGTGGGAGATTGTGTTTTTTAATTCCTGGCTTTCACCTTTCAAGGAGCAGATGTGAGCCATTGTGATTGCCCACACCATGTGTAGGTAGAATAAACTTGGGAAGGAGCAGATGTCTAGGTGCAAAGCATGGGATAGAGCAATGAGCTCTTCTCAAGCTCTTCTCCATCCACCTGTTGTGCTATCCAACATTATCATGATCACTTCTCTCAGGAAACTCTGGAATTATTATAATTATGTGAAATGCTCAAAAAATGAGTAGATGTGGCACTTTGTGATATGGTTTAATGGACATGATGGTGTTCAGTCAGAGCTGGGACTTGATGGTCTTGGAGGTCTTTTCCAACTGTAATGATTCTTTAATTCTATGATACTGTTATTTTGAAATCTTTCTGGACACCACTGATTGCTTATTTCCTGTACAGGCTCTTCTGGCCTCTCTTGGACTTACCACATCTATCTTTGGGCTATAGCTTACTACTTTAGATGTTTGAATTTATTATTGAACTAGGAAAAAACAATTGCAGTATAGGTTGTTTGTGGGATCCTCTTGAATATCCAGGGATTTCTGATCTGTATTACAGCACAGTGTGCTAAAATTTCATATTGCTTCTTTCAGAACAAAGAATAACATTTTTCTTGCAATCTCTCTGATTGTTTTTTATTTCTTTTTCTTTTTTTCCTACCAGTTATTATATAAGGATGACATTATATTAGAGGTGCAATGTAACAGGAAGGGTTAAGAGCTGGAGGGCAGTGGACTGGAGCAAAAAACCACTGCAGGGTTATGACTTAATTGGAAGCAGGTGGAAAGAAATTGAGCATTCCTGATTAGAAGCAGAGGGGGAATTTCCTTGGAGTTCAGAGATCAGATCTGTCTAAATAAAGACCTTTCTAACTAGAAAAGAATAATAGATCCTTTGAAATGGAAAACCTGAGCCTATGTTGCAGCCTCAGTGATGTGCAGTGTATCTGTAGAGCAGCCCTTACCAGATGCAGGATGTCTCCTTCAATCCAGTGCTTCCAGCCCCTGTTGTTCTTTTCACCTTTCTGAACACAGACCAGTTTGTCACCATCCCAGGTCACCAGGGTCTGCATGAATCAGATAATTAACTCAGTTACATTCATGAGAAGTTTATGAACATATAAAAATAAGTCAAATCAAACAATGTGAATACACAATTACAGTTGCTTGCTATCATTCTCCATCTTCCTCTTAAAAAACTCTCAAATGCATTTAAGCAAAACCCAGATGCATTGAAGATGACAACAGCATGTTCATAAGAAGATTTTGCACTGCTTTGTTGTCATTTCCATGTGTTTCTTCACATATGTGGGTGTCAAGTGTTCATATTAACTAGTAGATTGTTGAGTTTACATCTACTTGTGCAATGAATGCAAATTGTATTTTTTTTTCTTGCTGTTTAAAGCCATTAATGAAAAAGTTATAGGGTTTCATGCGTGAAGACTTGAGGGCTTATACCAACAAGGGCAGTGCTAACACTTCTTCTAGCTCTGTATAAAGTAACAAGAGGAAGTATATGTTAATAGCATCTTAGACATTAAATTTATTTGTATATTTTCATGTACTTTCACAAAGAAATGTTAAGAGATGTGATCACAAGCTGGACAATGTGCTGTAGCTAACCCTGCTTCAGCAGAGGGGTTGGACAAGGTGTTCTCAGGAGATCCCTTACATCCTTTACCATTTCCTGATCTGGTGTGATTCAGAGTTTATCAGCAGCAGAAAAGGTATTGGGTGTGCTGATTCTTGTCCAGGAGCAGGATAAACCTATCAGTAAGGAAAAGTTCTCTTTACAGGCTAAATTATCTATCTACGGATGTGCCAGGGTACATTCAAAGCAACTTTGTTTGAATTGTTCTACCTTTGAACCACTGTCCTTTAGGATGTATTTAACCAAGTATCAGACAAATCCTTGTTAGAGACCAGTTACAGTCTATGAAAGCTCAGTTATTATGAAGCTCCAAGCATATTGGGAGCTTAATTCATTTTCTAGTTCAGCACTGGATGATTTATTTCTCTTATGAGGGAGCTTTCCATTAATAATAAGACAAAACTCATTCCATTTCAGTTAATTTCTTTCTTATTTATGGAATTTTCAAGCTACATGCTCTTTAAATTATCCATGCCCTCTTTACATTTAAATGTTACCTACCAATTTTAATACCTTCATCTAACTTTAATGTGTTTGAGGCATTGTTTTGCTAATAAAATGACCAGAAAATACTTCTAGAGCAATTCAGAGAATAATGGCATGACATGCTTCCTTTTTCCTTCTCCCTTCACTAGAAACAAATAATATGATTTGTTTAGAAATCAATATTATGTAAAAGTAATTAAATCAGGTAGGGTTATAAATGCATAAAATGTTTCCTTCCTTCCTTCCTGTTGATAGTGAAAAGAAATGTCTGCAAGTGAAAAGATTTTGCAGAGAAAGGCAACAGCTTTGGGAGTGGTGATGAGCACTAGAGGAGCACTAATTGATGGACTTAAGGAGTGATGAAACTAATGAGTCCTTAGATCCTTAGTAATGCCTTCAACTGACCTGAGGAGATGTGGGAGCAGTGTTTTAAAGCGTATATTTTGTCACACGAATTTGTTCCACCCAGTGCTCACTGAAGAAGGAGACAGAAAGAAAATTTAGAACTAGGGGTATTCAGGATAGTGAAAAAAACCAGGTCTTACTATGTGATGGCTGGCAGTGCTGTGAATGAGAAATAATTTGGAAGAAATCATAGGCATTACACTGCGCAAAGTTAGGTTGAGAATTAAAACCTATCCGTGGTGAGCAAACAATGTCTTCTGTTAAATTTGTGCCACTTCAGTGAAGGATGATGTGAGTTCAAATGTAAACATGCCCTTTACTCTGCCAGTTTCCCTTGGCAATTGCCAAAACAAAACAGGTTTTGTTGACAGTGAGTTTTGATTTCAGCTTTTCAGCGTTTGGCAACTGAGAGCTGAGTGGCACAATACACCTGTGGTAATTGGCAGAGTTGAGAACAGGTAGATTCAGTGAATAGACAAAAGGAGGAAGGTGATACAGGACTCTGAGGGGGCAGTCAATGGAAATTTAAGATGTACTGGCCTTTCTACACTTGGAAGTGTTGCTTAAGCATTTCAAGGGTCAGAAGAAAGTAAAACAGAAGCAGTATTGATACAGAAACATGAAGCTGAATTCAGTAAGTGAATTTGGCCTTATGAGTATTCTTTTCCTCCCTGACTTCTCTGAGAGGGTCTTGTTTGAACGCCCCACAGGAACTGAATTACTGAATCTCCGCCATGGGAGGTAGGGAATGGGCCATAACGTGACCCTTGATCCGAATGTTACTTGTCCACATATCTCCCTGGAAGGTGTCTGAGCAAATGCCCTCAGATTCCTGGGGGAGTTTGGAGCTCAGGTTACTCTATAATCCCAAAGGCAGTAAAGCATCCACTGCTGGTTCTCCTTGCACCTCTGCCTCTGCCAGCAGCCCTGTCACCCAAACCACTGCTACCCTTGGCTCACAGTTCTTTCCTGCCCCTTCCAAAGCTGCTTTAAGTGTGGGTTTATTTTTAACAATGTCCAACTGTTAAACTGCCCAACTGAGACTTACCAGTGTAAACCCAACCATCCTGAAATAAAAATTTGTCCTAAATGAATTTACAGTTTCATTAAGGAAGATACATGGGTAAAACAGTTTTGCTAGTGTCTAGATACATAAAGGTGTATAATGGAAAAGCTGGAAAAATCCCCTACTAGAAAAACATAATTAATGATTGTCCTCACGTATCTCAGTAGCCATCCTGATTTGCATTTCTAATAAATGCTTGTAGCAGGAAAGAAGACTGTCTCAGGATGGAAATTATTTCTGCTTTATAAAAATCCTCTGATGTCAGTAAAATATTGGGGGTTTAGTTAAAGTATTAAGCTGATTTTTGGAACTGCTGGCTCCTGGTGCTGACTGTAGTATAAACATGTATCAGGTACCAGATTTTTACCTTCACCACTCGGTTATCCAGTCCTTTGGTGTGTTCTTCAAACTCCACTCCCACAGTGTAATCCAGATCGTAGTTTCTGAAAGTACTCAATGTTTTTGTTTTAAAATTATCTCCATTTTGAACAATCTCCTTTGTTTGTTTCAAGTGTTTTGCAATCTTACGAGTTGCAAAATCAATACCTGTCAAAAACCAGAAAAGAGAGTGAAAATTCCAGTACTTGCTAACAAAAATAAAAATCCACAGCATTTATATTTACACATTTAAAAAAAAATCCTTAAAGATAGATCTCAGAACAATATTCCTCATCAGAAATTTAGCATGTTAGAATGGGTAGGTAATCAAGGGAAAATGAGTATGTAATCAAGGGGATTTGGGCATGTTACTTTTATGATGAACCTATGGTCTGTGAGAGTATTCAAGACGTTAATTAATTAACTTAAAGGAATGAAAAGTATATTAGCAAAAAAGAAAAAATCAAATAAAAGCCTGAAATCCACTACTGTTAGATAGCAGTCACACGAATAAATTGCAGTTTGAAAGGAGACAAATTCAAAGCCAAAAGTCAAAAAATGTCCATGTGGAGCATTTGATGGTTCTTGTTTCATATTCTGTCAACATTTTCTGCAGTACTGATCCCCTTAACATCCTTATTTGTTCATGATGAGGACTAACATTATGATGTAAACGACTGCTTGGGACTGAATGCATTGCAAGTTACCAAAGGGAGAATACACATTACCAGGATCCCAGCTTGCCCTAGGCAGCCCTCCTAATGCCAGCAGCATTACCATCTGCAATAAATATTTCTGACCAGCTGCCAGGGAATCTTATTATGGTGCTGTATGCTAATGAAATAATCTCCCATGCTTCTGCAAGAGATTGAGAAATGGGTTTGGTTTGCTGGCCATCCTTTAGTGGTTTCACGTGTGTGTTAATCATTGTCAGCTCAGCAATGCCACTTGCTAATGGAGCCCTTTTTCTTTGGGTAGATTCATTATCCTACTTGTGAAGTAGTAATCAAATTGAGTAAGAGGATAGGCTTGAAAAAAATGTGACTTTTTAACATGGGGAATAATGGTCTTGTTCAGTATTTATATTCAAGACTTCTTGGGTATATTTTATCTGCTGTAGTGGATTAAAGGTATCTCTGGGTCTGATTTATAGCCAGACAACATAAAATTTAGTTCTCTCTGAGGGAAAAAATGTCTAGACCTCTAAGGAAATGCTATTTCTGACTAATATATTAGTCTTGTAGCTCCTGGAGAAAAATCAGGGAGGTTTTATTAAAGCATGGTTTTCATAACTGCATTTTGAACAATATAAGCAATAAAAATGATATGTAGTTCTGTTATGGTAGATTTAAATACTTTATAACATGTTTATGATAAAATCAAAGTCTCTGACTTAAAGGGCTAAACTACTCTTTAATTAAAGTATAGAAATGTGTATGCATTAATTAAAAGGACAGACAAATATAAAAAACCCTCAAAACCTCAGTGTGCTTTGAATCTGAGCACATTAATGCTTAAAATATCAACAAAATGTAAAATTGTGAGAAACAGAGCAGAAGAATATATTTGCACCCTTCTCCTGCAATTACTTTTCTTTCTGAGAATCACCTATAGCATATGCATCTTTGCATTGTTTTTGGTCTTGAGTTTTTTTAAAACCCATTGGCAGTTTTAAATTACTATAACTTATGGTGCATATATAACTTATAGTTTATATATGCACGTATGTACAAAAATCACTTCAATTAATATGTATCTTTCTCCTGATATTCAAGACATTGTCCTAATCATTCTCATTTTAAAAATCCTTTTTGTCCCTTACAGGTGTATATGCATATTATTTACAGATGTCCCTAAAGTTATTGAGTTTTTTCCAATCAGTTAAAGTATCAAATTTTAATCTGTGTAACATAATTAGTTTAAAGCACTAATTAAATACTAGCATTATTGTTACCTTAGTGATATAGAATATCTTATTTCTCTTTAACCAGATTGTGGCTTCACTGTTACAGTGAGTATATACAAGGAGTAAAAAATAGCTTCTGTGTCTGAAAGACTTTTGTTTTGGGGTTTTTTCCCCCCACATGTATCTGTTTTTTCATTTATCTAAACAAGGAATAGTATCTTTGGTACAAATCTTCATTTGCTTATATATTTAGATCATTGCAATTTTAAGTACATTACAATTATCTGATTTTTAATGCGATTGGCAGAAACCCTTATGCCACAGTGTACATTACAGAAAAAATCTCATTAATTTTTAGAAGAATTTTACTTATAATTGAAAAATTTTCTCTTTATATAGTTAATATTTTTCATTTACCTAAAGCAACCATGTAGCCTTCAAAGTTTTCATTGCTTTCCATTTCCCACGTTCCATTGTAATCAGCAGGCATGGTGGCGAGAGCTTAAAACCAACTTCAGCTCAAGAGGTGAGACTGGAAACAGGATCCGCTAAAAGAATGTTTTATAAACCTTTTAATATCTTTTTTTCCATAAGGTTTATGATTTTCGAGATAATACAGTTTAAGGGGCAGAGCGATAACCTGAGAAACTTTGCTTTCATTGACAAAGTTCAGTTGAACAGCTGGCAGACAAGGAACACTTTCAGGAATATGCAGTAATACAGGATATGATTTTACAGTGACCTTTGTAAAGAATTGCTGGCTATTATGGGATACCTTTGAAATATATTGAACACAGTGGCAAATTGTACAACCGAGTTAAAGTTTCCAAGGTGAATTCCCCTTTTAGCTCCTTTCTACGTGTCACTATTCCTCATGAAGTGACAGTCTCACAGAGCTGATACACCCAGAACTCACCCTTGAACGCAAAACAAATGTAAGATAGGACAGAAAAGGGAATATTTCTGTTCACAATATTTTGTTTGCATTTGATCTTCAAAATATCTGCTATATAGTAATAGCTGTACTTATACCAACTATGCTTCCGTATTTTTTAGTTTAAGAGCAAGTTTAGCAAATATAAGGTGAAACAAAATAATTCGTAATTAGTATCAATCCTACCTTAAAAGTGATTTTTAAAGTACTCTGAAACATGGCAGTTTGCACTGGAAAGCTATTTTACACATTGTTGTGGAGAAAACCACAGATTTCAGTTGTGCAAATAAACACATTCAGAATATGTCTGAATGGAGAATTTGAATGCGCAGTCAAACTTTATTGGCATTTAAAGTAAGTACTAGAAGCAGATTAATTTAAGGTTTGACATCATGTGGCTTTAATCAGTCAAGATAACTTACAGATGCCTCTACAGAGACAATAATTGAAATGACCAAAAGTTAAAAACTTCTTGGACTCCTTGCCTTTCTCTACTTTTTTTTTTTTTTCTTTAATGAGGATCTTATTAAAAAAAATAGTTAGAAAAATTATTAAGGTCTAGAACTCTAACTCAGAAATAAGCAAATGGAAGAGTTACTGATCTTGTGATTTCTCTACTATGCCCTTGCTGAAATTTAATGCAAAATTCCACAAATGCTAAAAACTTATACAGGGATTAAAAAAACCCCAAAACAAACCCAAAGAAAGTTGAGAGTTTCTGGGAGCTGCATTCTTAAAATGCCTCAACTTGAGGAGCTAATTGAAGATAAGGAAAAGTGGGATCTTGATCTGTACTTAGAGGAGACACGAAGAGGGTTTTCAGTCAGGCATCAGGCAAAGACTCAAGGAACTGCAGTGACTGAAAATTGGAGCGAGGTGAATTCCTGTGTGAATGCCCACAGGAAATTACCTGCATTCTTGGCTGTCGAGTGCAGTTTGTCTATAGAGCAGTTTGTCCAGGAAAGTTGGTTGTCACTGACATCTTTACATAGGAAGAGAATTGCCTTCTAAAACATGTCTCATTTCAAGCTCAGTTTACTGGGCTGAACAGATCTGCTTATGTATTTGTTTCCACTCTAAAGAAATTCTAGATGAAACATGAATGATGTCACATTGAAAGTGAAAATTAAAAATCTTTTGTTCTGTAGTGATATTATGTAATACTTAAGCAGTAGGTTTGCTTTTGCATGTTTGTGTACTTTTTTTCTTTGCCTCAATGTTGCATCAACATTAATAATAGATTAGTACTACTTATGCATTTTATGTATTTACTAAAAGGCTCTGTAAAAATAAGAATACATCAGACTGAATGTCTACAATCACCTCCTAGAATCAGAGCATATGCTAGGAGCTCAAGGTGAGATATTTTATATGCTCATTGATTTCCGTTCTGATGTAGTTTGCTTCCTATGTAACAGCCATTTTGGTAAGGTGGGGAAGAGACTGAAGCTGTATTGTGTGACCATCAACAATTAATGTCCATTAACAACTAATAAAGTAACAGACAGTTCTATTGCTGTAGATATATAGAGCTAGGCACATTCAGAGACAATTGATTATGGCATGAATACATCCTTTGCATAAAACATTATAATTAACTAACAGCATATACATAAAACTGTACAGCTTTCCCCCATAATGTTTTGGTTATGCTTGTCCCTTATTACTTTTTTACATTTTTTCCCCACATTTCTAAGCACATGTTTATCCATCAGACTAAATTAGCATTTAGAGCCTTTTCAGGTAAATATGAATCTAGGAGGTTTACAGACACTAAATTTAACCAATCAGAATACTGGCTAAGTAGGGAATTAATAAAACATTAAATATTCACTTGACAGAATTCTGTGATACTTCATGAGCCTTTAAAGAGTGTTGTGGTAAGGTCCACAAAGAGAATATTCAGTTTAAAAATCAATACCTTGAGAGACAATAAAACTCTACCACAATCAAATGCCTGCCTAAATCATGGGATGCCAGGATATAGCACAAGTACTGTTCACACTGTTGTTTAAGAGCCCTGGGTCAAGAGTTCTAAATCTTGGGTCTGTGCCTTGCTGGTTATACTGACTTGCCTCGCATCAAAATTTTAAAATTTTGACTTATTATCCACTTGAAATCTTAGAAATTATTCTCTGTGCTCTGTATTTATTGTTTATACACTGCATACACAGTGACAAACTTTCAAAATGGCAAACCAGTATTTCCTTCCCATGGGAAAAGTCTAGGTTTGGAGAACTGAAGATAAGGTGCCATCTCTTAATTGTCATGACTGTTTTGTTCTCAGCATCCTTTCTTGCAAGACCACCAAGGATGCCATGTGTGCCATGTATTGAACCCCGGGAATGGGGGGAAGAAGGTATCTTCTCCACTTTTTCCAATATGTATGCTAAAAATCAAACTCTGAACTCATATCTTTTGTGTCAGGTTTCAACACAGGGCTAAGATTTATGGCTGCATATTGAGACCTTGGAAATAAGGCAAAGTCATGAAAAATCAACTAATTTCTATTAAAAGCCTAAGTAACTTTTTCTGTCTTTATTTGTGTGTGAAGAAACAAAAACGGCATTGCTTGTCTCTCTTCTGTGAGTCAGTATTGATTAGTGACAGTTTGAAAAGGAAAGATCTCATAGAAAATACCTCAGCTGACAAGACTGAAAAGTGAGACCCAAATGCTGTTTGTGTGGAATGAGTCAGCAGTCACGGATGCCCCTTCCAACACTTGCCTCCAGTTCCCCTCATTGTGCCTGAGACCTGCCCAGACGAGAAATTCTGTCTGGGTAGGTGAACAAAGTTCAGCCTTTCTTGCTATCTGAAAGGGCTGGAAGTGCATTCCCCTTGGAAAGGTCCTTCTGTAAAGCACTGTTAGAGCTCAATATAAAGCGCAGAAGGACCAGTCAAATGGAATTTTTCCTGTAAACTTTTGGGTATGGTATTTTGAAGAGACGGTAACATGCTTCCCACTCTGTCCTTGCCTCATTTAATTTTCCTTTTAAATTATCCAATATGCATATATAACACAGGAGAAAAATGCCTTGTACTCCCCCGAGCAGCCCCTACACTCCTCATGCTTGACAGCTGGGACTTTTGCCTATAGTTATTTGATTGTTGTTTAACACATAGAAATATGGCAAACTGCGTAAGCTGTTCTTAGCAACTGAGTTCCCCTGAAGGATTCAGACAGAAGCAGCATGGTCACAGACACCTATTATTATTTTTAACTTGTTAGCACATGTGCACTCAGTAGGTTTATTTTTATTTTTTAGAAAATTAATCACTTGAAATGTATTCAGTGATGGCTGCTACTGCAAAAGCTGTCAGAGGTGCTATCTCACCAGGCTGGGGGCTCTGTTCTGCACAAACACCAGGAGTCACATTCCGAAAAGTAAAAGTACTCTGGAGGGAGGCAATTGGCTCCTTGTCAGCTGCAGGCCTTGGAGGTTCAGCTGTTGTGCAGAGACCTCACCAAGATGTGGCAGGAGCAGCAGGAGAGGTGTGTACAGCAAGAGAAGACAGAATCAAAAAGTGTTATTTGTGAAATCGGCTTGGCAAAAGTATTTGATGGCCCACTTGGGGCTTGCCCTGCTGTAATATCAACTGGCATTACCCTACCCAAGCTTTCTTGCTAGGTCAGGAACAACTCAGTGGAAGCAAGCCCATCTTAGTGCCTTGGAGTTGAAAGTTTGGCTTCTGACTCTCAGGCTTATTGGTTTGTTCAGGCCTGGGCCCTCCAGAGAAGGAATGGAAGGAATTCTGACTGGTTGTACATAGAACTGTTGGCTAGACACTTATTATTTGATGTCAGTTCTTAGCTGATCATGCCAGAACAGAAATCTGCAGGAATGAACTTTTTGTTGACACTTAAGAAAAGGGGGAATTCCTTCATTCACGTCTTAGAAGAGGAACTTGTCTGACATCTTGTTGACAAAACAGTAGGGTTGGGGTGCAGATGCTGTGGGAGGGTGAGGGTGTACACAGAGCACACAGAGTTCACAGTCATGCCAGTTCAGCACATTTTGTGTTTACCTTCAACTTAAGCAAAGATGCACAAAAAAAATTTTTAATCACTCTTAGAAATAAAATAATTGGCTTTCAGCCATTGAGGTGTTTTTTGGGTTTTTTTAAAATCAATTACTATCTTCAGTCATTTCCATCTCTCTTACTCAATCTGATTTTGCTGATGGAGTTGGATGCAGATGTTACACACATTATTAATCAAAAGCCTCCCTCCTCCTTTAACTAAGGACTTTAGCTTAGCTCTTAGAGACTTCATAATGTCACTAGTGGTCACATTACTGAGTTTGATAACATTAAAATAGAATCTGGTGGATCCTATTGTCTTGGGAACTCACTTTCATTAAAGTGGTTTACATTATGAAAAATTACACTGTAGAGAAATATTAGCCAATGGATAAAGCTGACCTTGATTTTCAAAATAAATGGGGAATACTGAATTTATTCATTCATTGATCCTCCTGAGCACTTATTCAAAGCTCTTTATCCAGGCTTCGAGGAAGCAGATAAAAATCATCAGCCTTTGTGAAATCAGAAAAACTTTGGAAGCATCATTGTTTGGCCAAGGTCATGAAAGAAGCCACTAAGCAGAGCAAGTCAGTGAGCATAACCATTTATGTTATCCACTAAAGCATGCTTCCTTCTGGACTAACTTTAATGTGGATTGAAAATCTGAACCCAATTTAAGTGCTTTGTCATTGCCATTAAGGCTGCTTAAATTTTCCTTTAAAAGATTTTTTCAGGACCTGAATTCCCTGCATGAGCTATGCATTAATATCTGTAACTGTAATCTGTAATTCAATTGTATTTATTCTGTGGCAAAGTTTTGTAATTGCAACTGCCACATCTTATCTTCATCAGATAAAGGTTGCATTTCTTAGACATTGAACTGGAATACGGATGGATGGGTTTTGTGTTAAAAGAATCTATAGAAAGAAGTCTGAGGTTTTTTCTTTGATACTTTCATGACAAGCATAATTTAGCTAAGAAAATATGTATCTCCTTTGGCTTATTCATCCCTGACCATAAAAGCTGAAATGCCATTTTAATATAGGGTCTCATCCATTAGAAGAATATTTTAAAGAATCAATTTTGTCAAGCAGAAATAATCCTTTTTACCTCATCTGAAGAACACTTTATAGAGATACTTTCAAATATCTTAGACTTCAAGTTTTCACATAACTCAGAAGTGATAGAATTCAATGATAGAAAGATTTTGCTTCAAGTTCTAGAATCCACATGAACAGAAAAAGTTGTATCAACTTCTGCAATTAGTGCACAATTTTGAATTCACTGTAGCCATTTAGAAAAAGGTTATAACCCTTCTTGCAATAACCTTAGGACTTCGAGCCAGTGTCCCAGAAGGACTGTAAAGTGGGTGCAGATCTATTGATGAAAATGCACAATAACATTCAGCCTGTTTGCTTTCACAGTGCTGCTATCAGTGCAGAGCAGTTCCAGAACTGTTACTCTACTCCTAGGAAAATTCTTGGATAGGCAAGTGTATGTATTTCCTGAATGCTTTCTTTTTGCCATAAATCACTTTTACTGCTTCATACAGAAAAAAACACCAGCTCAGAAACCCAGCAGCAAAATCGTCAGGGTAACTGAGTGTGATCATCCTGTGCTGTTGCATCTCTCTCAGAACGTAGGCACAAGTTGTTATTTCCTGTTGATTAAGGGACACTCTGTGTAGTAAATCTCATTAATTCACTCCTCTCACAGCACTGTATGGTTAATTCCTTTCTGTCTGCATCTCCAGCTCCACAAGAGCATCCCTTCTGTGGGAAAGGCTCTGGCTTCATTCTATCTAGCACATCCTGTTTGAGGAATGAACCAGTATTTAACTCTCCAAGGCAGCCTGGAACTTATTAGAAAGTAATTTGTTGTAGTAACAGTGACATTTAGATGGCTGTCTGTCCTTTTGGTGAATTTCTGGCTCTAAGCTGGCAATTATTTGATAGAAATAGCACTTAGGATGGAAATTTATAGTAATCTTTAAAAAAATCTAAGTTGAAAAATCCAAATATTGTCCGCTGTAGTTAAATGAGATGGTATACTCAGTGTTATTAAAATGCAACACACTTGACACTGCAAGCTGGCTCTCAAGGCGTGTGTATAATCAATCAATTTAAGAGCTATTGGGGATAGGCCAAGAAATATAATTCAGGACACATTGCTGAAGTTAAGATTTCTCCCAGCCATATGACAGGATAGGTTCTTAATAGCAGTGATGCCATGTGGTTTCAGTTACTGGATGCACATGCATGCAAAGCAGGGGGAAGGAGCATTTATGTTTGATTTATTGACATTGCCACTGGAAGACTGAATTGAAATAAGGAATTGATAAATATGATAATTTCACTTTTCAGTAAAAAGTACCAAGTACCTTTAATACAGAAGAAGATAAAAGAGAAAATAAAGTTTCTTAAATTGTGTATTTTAGATAAAAATTTATAGGTTTAGATAGAGATATACCTATACTTATATCTACATCTATAATATATCAGAATGGCAGGCTGCATTTCACTAGAAGGGTAAAAGAAAAGGGAAAAATAATTGAAAATTGAAAACCTGAGGCCTAAATATAATTGCAGATTAGGAAAGGATTCCCCAGAAATTCAGAGTCATGTTCATGATGATATGTTTCTCTAATTTATATGTGAAAATAAAATTAATCAACTGATAGGGAGAGTTACTTTCAACTTTCAAGAGCATTTGAAAGTTACTTTTCCAAATTTACATTAAAAGCTTCCTAGAAACTGGAGAGTTATACAAGTGATATTTTATAGACTAGCTGGGTTTTATTAAGGGAGGGAGGGAGGGAGGGAGGAAGGAAGGAAGGAAGGAAGGAAGGAAGGAAGGAAGGAAGGAAGGAAGGAAGACAGCTCGCCTAGAATATTTCCAAAACAAACTTAAGGAAGATGAATGGATAAGGAAGAACAGCCATGTTTACCTCTGTCATGCTAAAACTATTTGCTACTTAATGCAAAATGAAAGTATCCACTCTGGTATCTAGTGCTTTTTCCCACTTGCCCCTTTCGACTGTATTTGAAGTTATAGTTACTGTAGCTTTTCGGCTTTATCATGATTTTATGTAAATTTCCAGATGATCTGAGATTTGATCAGAGCAAAACCCAATATGAGTGTCTTCTTTTTATGAACATAGACGGAGGCTTCCAGGTGTGTAAAGCAGCTCAAGTGAAGTGCCAGCTTTGACTTCTGTGGTAACAGCCATGAGAAAAGAGTTTGAGCTGGGAAATACTTCCTCAGCACCATTAGACTTCTTATGAGGAGTCTCCCTTCAGGACAGTGCGAAAACAAAGTCCTGCACTGAAAAGAAATGTGTTACTTGTAGAAATATAGATAACTGGGCAGTTTTTTTGTAACTTGCCAAACATAAACCAAAGTTGTTGTAGTAAGCTGTATATCTATTAGAATGATGTTTGTCATTGCCTTTGTTGCCAGTAAAAGACAACCCTGTCAGGGAAGAGAAGTGTCTTGGTTATCAGGGTGTTGTGCTCCCTTGCTTGCCAGCTGAAAGATGAACCTTTTGGGGAGAGGACTGCTGCATGAATTAGCTCTGCTATCAAGAGATTGAGACCAGTGGACATTTTAAGGTCGAAAAAATGTCTGTTAGAATAATATTCAGCATGAGGGGGGAAAATGATTCCTTTTTCTACTTGTGGCTATTATAGCTCCATCTTCAGCCAGCAGTCCTAAGGATTCAAATCTCACCATGCTGTAACAGTGACAGTTACAAAGTACAACATGGTTGGAATGGCTGGCAGCCCTGTTAATAGACAGTTGTGAAATTGCCTTGTGCCTGCCATTCCTTGGAATATGCTTCTGGCCTTCCAAGGCTGATTTGCTATCTCTGTTCCACATCTCCTTCACTTGCAACTAAAGGTTCTACTACCGCATGCCAATCAGATGTACCTGAAGTTTCAAAGAAGATGTCATCTCATTATTATAACCTTTTCCACAGCAGCTATTACACACACACTCATTAGAGCGAGGCTCCAATTGGATGCTTTGAAAGTTTAGATTTATCAAAAGCAGCCCAAGACTGTTCCTCTTCCCCCCATTAATACATTTTCATTAGTGTCTGACCCAGCAGCTGCTGACTAATCTGCCTTTTATCTACTCAGCACATTGACATAACTTTTTACTTTCTGTCAGTGATAGCATTGTGTTTTAATAGCTCCCATATCAAGGTAGAGATCTCAGTACCCTGCAGAATCCCATTAAAGGGCATTTGCAATGCAGAAGGTAGATTGAATTTAGATATTTAAATACAACAAGGAAACACACTTGCATTAATCTTAGCATGGAAATTAATTAATTAATCTTAAACATAGAAATAGCTACTTTTGAAATCCTTGGCAAAACTGCAGGCAGTTTTTCTGTCCTTTAAAAATATTTTTAAAAAAAGAATTAAAAAAGTGTTATTTCAGCAAGTACTTTCATTGTTAAAATATAAAATTATAAGCAAATAAGCCACAAAATTACCTGTGCTACAGCTTTACAAAACTGAATTTTCTAAAAATAAGGAGCACTTGCACTATAAAGAAAAATAGTATGAAAAAAGGAAAATCTTCTTGCTCTGCCCAAGCTGTTTCATCAACAATTTTTTTCTGTCTGGTGGAATGCACATATTGCACAACAAAACAAAATGCACTCCAAAAGAGTTGTAGTGGGTCCAGGAAGAGCTTCACTTCACAAAGAAATATCTCTTATGAAAGGTGCCCTTTTCTGTGCATATCTACTACATTTATCTTTTCTCTTGACTCATACAAACATTTTTTTGAGGAGGATTTACCAGGCCTGTGTGCCATCCTGTGCCATCCTGTATTCAGGCAACTGATCCAGAGTCTTGAGGTTTTATACTTCAGAGATGAAATGTAATGAACCTTTGGTCAGCTCTGTTGTTGAAAATTGTACTTATTTTGCTATTGATTTTGCTGTTGTGGGGCTTTTTTCCCCTTTTCATTGCACAGAGGGGACTTGAAAGAAGAACAATGTTATTTATCTGGGGATATGCTCTACATTTACCTTCACTAAGATTTGGGCATTCTCTTTACAAATTTTTAGTGTCTAATGGGTACTGAAAACCAATCACTTCAGGGAAATATGTGACTGAGAAGGCAACTAGATGTCCCTGAAGTTATACAAGCTGTAGTGGGAAATACTGCCTGACACTGAGCCAGCTTTTCAAAGCATTTTTGTGGCTGAAGAGGGACAAAGGCTCCCCTAAAAAAATCCACATAATGTTCAAGCAAATTAGGTACTTGTTAACTGCTAATTTTAACTAAAAGATAAGCACCTGGTGAGGTTTTTGAGTGACCTTCAGCAGTTTAAGGACCTACTTGTTTCTTTGGTTCCCAAAATACATTTGGAAAGACAGTCAAAAATAGATGGCACAACGCTGAGAGGTGGAACCAGAAATGGAATTTTCTGTAATGTGATAATTCAAATGTCTACAAGGTAGACTTGCTGTGTGAGAAAAATACATTTTAAAGGGTTGTACATATGTTGAAAAAAAATTACCTGAAATAATTCTGCACCTGTGTTTGGGAGTAATTTTCCTTGTGTTCAATTGCACAAAAGATGACAAGGAAAGTTTCTAATGGAAATTTGGGCCTTTTTAGTCCTTAAGAAGGTGGAACCACACTGTTCACAGGTTATTTTGCTAGGAAACTCTGATGTTCCTCTTCTTTTCTGTTTGGCTGGATAGGGAGTGAATCATCTGTTTCTGCATCATTTAGGAGAGTGTGAAATCTCGTGTGCAGTTCTTGTTTGTCTGGCTCCTGAGTCAGCCCCCGTGTCTCAGACTGGTTGAAGCCAATCTCAGGCAAAGTTGGGATGATGTGTTAGTGCTGCAGAGTGTTGTGAAAGTCTGTTCTGTGCTTTTGGCTGTTTTTTTAGGTATAATAGGTCTAAAACTCTCAAGTAATTCTTTCTGAGGTAGAGCTTATTACCAGTTCCTAAGAACTGAGGAACTGAGAGAGTATCTGTGTTTACAGCTGAAATAATGGAACACATGTGTTGGAATGAAGAAGTAGTGATGACTGGTGCTTTCCAGCTAGTGCTACTTTAGACCGTATGTTGCCCTTAAGGATTGTCCTGAGTAATTAATTGTCTCTGAGGAACATTGGCATCAGTGTTAGAATGGAGAGACTGCATTACAATGAACTACATTGCTGTACCCAAAGCTGAGTGTTTGGAGGAGCTGCTTGGTACTTTGTTTGAGTAAGTTCTTCCTGTGTTGCTGTAACATATATAAAATGGCACTTTTCTCTCATTTTTCTCTACAAAAATAACCTTGGAAATGTCAGCATCAAGAATGGCAACATGTTTCTTGACAGGATGAGTGAAAGATCACACAGTCATTTCACAGAAGTACTATTGAATTGTGTTAACTTCCTCTGCATGCCCTTAGCATGCCCAACTGGAGAGAAGTGCTGGAAATTGTAATGGTTATGGATGATAAGCATCAGTGTCTCGGTAAGAAAATATAACTTGAATCATGCTGATTTCAAATTAGAGAAGAGGAGCAAAGAGCTACTGTGGGTCTTGTTGCGCTTGATTGAATGTTATGTTTCAGTGAGCTCTCCCCATATGTTGTGGTTCTAAGCCCTACCAAATCATAGTGGTGACTGCATTGCAATATAAGCACTTCCTTTTTGCAGTAAATCCACTGGCTCTCACTGTAGAAAAATTTGGTGTGAACATCAGGATGGAGAGGAACTTTTTGGTTTAAGTGTAACTTCAAATTTCAGTGTACAATTTTGCATTAGGTCTTCCCCATTTTTTGTGTTTCAACTCTGCACTTCTGTACTGTTGCTTTGTGGAGCTGGAAGGGGTGGTGAAAGAAAGGCTGGTCAAACAGTCACAGGAAAGCTCTGAAAGTGACTCTAAATGCATTTTTAAGGACTGCCTATCTTTGCAGTGTACTGCTGATAATCATGTTCTGTGTTTTTCTGCACATGCACAAACAAGTTTTAAATGTTAGCTACTCTATAATGCTTATGGACCCATAAATAACTGCTCATGCTTCTGCTCCAATCTTGAACAGACAAATAGCTGAACATTTAAATAAAATATTTTAAATTCTGAATGCTTATGTGACAATATTGACCTTTTAATTTGCTCAGCATTAGAATAGTGGTGTACCACAAGACAAATGGTCTGTTGTTATGTAAATAAGTGTAGAGTCAATAACCACAGACTGTTTCCTATCCTTCTTTCCTCCCTTCCTTTAATAAGAATGTTGCCATTAAAAGAGGGAATTTTATTTTCCTTCCATGGTGCAGAAACTTAATTGTCAGGGTGTGTTATTGAAGGGTTTGGTGAAGAACTGAAATGCCATTTTGCTGAAGTGCTCAGTGTGGATACTTATTATTAGCTATTAATATAGAGGAAGTGCTTGCCCTGGTAATAAAATACATGGTACTGAAGGGACTCTACTTTTGTGAGCACTTTTGGTAGACAGGAGTAAATTATTTAAATAAACATTTGCTTTAAGGCTAAAAAACCTCCTTAAAATAGAAATAGCTGTACCACACAGGTAATAATCCAAGACAAATGTGCTACTGATAGAGGATGAAAGGACGAATAGCGGTGAATCTGTTATGTGATTACAGATGAGGCTGTCCAAAAAAGAATATAATACAATGTGATACATATTAGAAAGTTTTATTAATGTTGTAATGGTGAACTCTTCCTTTTTACTGTCATGTTTCACACAGTAGAGCCAACCAAATGATAGACATTGATGGAAGTGGATGGATCCAGTGGAGCACATCAGTCATGCTATGCCAGGAGACTGCTGTGCTCCACTGCTCAGTCCCGTGAGAGACTCTTTGAGAATCTGATACACCTTGTTATGAAGGATTTGCCATTCAGTCCATGTTTATTTTACAATAAAACTGTACATAGATCATACCAAGCAACTCTTTCCCATCTTTCATAGTTGGAGTGTTGCATAAACATAGACTGTAACACTAACTCTTCTTTCAATTCTGGTTTCCATGGCTTAGATTGTAAGAGTTACTCTTAGTTCATGTATTTCCATGGAGTATTTAATGATGTGGACTGAAATGAGAACACTGTGATAATCTGATATTTTAAAAAAAAAGCCTCTAGGAAGGGAAACAGTCACGTTTATACACTAGAAAGGGTAAAGAAAGGAGTTTGAATTGGCTGGGGCTCTGAGCAACGTGGTCTAGTGAAAGGTGTCCCTGCCCGTGGCAGGGGGGTTGGAATGAGATGGACTTTAAGGTCCCTTCCAAGCCAAACCATTCTCTGACTCTATGATAATTGTCCCTGATACTTTGCATTTGCAGAGATGTGGTGATTTTCAAATCCTACTGAAACCTCTTCCATGCTGTGCTCCGTGAAAGCCTTCTTTCTTAGTCTTTGTGTGTTCTAAGCACACAACCTGAATTAACCCTTCGTTTAATTCTCAGCACCTTCAGCGTAATAAGCAGGCTGCTCATAGCTGTATTACGCATTGCTGCTTTTTCACAGTAAGCTTGGCCATCATGAACTTTTAGGCTCCGAATTTTTCTCTGTTGCACTGTGTTTGCTAAAACCATGGTCATCTTTCTCTACTTCTTCTCTAAAGCTGAAATTTCATATGCACCACATGCCTTCATGTGCTGCAAAGACAGCAGGTATGTGTTCCTTGTCTGTGAGCCTCTCACTGAAAAGCCACAGAACTCTAAAATGTGGCAGTGAGTTCCCCCAAGATCATACCCACCTATAAAAGCCCAAATGGTGGGAAATGAGGTAAAATAATCAGGCTTATGGGATGCATTGGCCTGTACTCTTCAGCTTTTCTCACACAGGCTTTTCTGGATTGAGCATAATAGCAAGACTAGATCTATCTTTCAGAAATGGTGAAATGCCCCTTTTTGCCTTGCCATTCACACTGCTTCTGTAGGCACTGGTCTTTCCTTACAAAATAGAAAATGCCCATTATCTGAAGGTAATGCAGTTCTGCAGAAATACAGAATTGGTATTGACAAACCATAGCTGAAATTCTGTGGAAGATGAAGAAAATCAAGATAAAGTTTGATTCCTGAGTAGCAAGCAAATTTGGATATGAATTCACTGTGAAGGTCTTGTTTACTAAGTAGTTACGAAAGTAGTCAGGTAGGCAGATGTTTGTCAAGTAACTGTTGAATGTTATACATTCAGTAAGCATCTATTTTATGGATAAAGTTTTAAATTACATTTTATGATAACAGGTTGTTAAAGGTTCATGGAAACAGCATGGTTAATTTTACACACATTAATTGGAAAGCATCGTCGTGGAAGCAATGAATGAACATAATTTCCTTTTCCAAGGGAAAGGGTTGCTGCAGTAGAGATAAGAGGTTACAATTATAATGACAAGCAATTGAGATGATTTGAAGCGAATATATTCAAAGTTAAATATTTCTGAAGTTTCTGTATTTTACATCCATGAGCTGTGGAAGTGCTTTGTGAGCTTGTCTTTTCTCCATAATTAGCAGCAGGTTACATTGCTTCTGCTTGATAAGCCATTAGTTATTAGTATGGTACTAAATTTGCCCTTGTACCAAATGACCCAAAGGGGAAAAGCTGTCTGTTTGATTACAATAATAATAGCTTTTAACAATTGGATTTACTTAGCTAGATGTTAATTGATCCACTTACAACCTTCTGCAGAAAGAGTTTGTGAATGTTACACAAGACTGGAGAGAGCTGCAGGCAAAAATTAGAAGACAGCTGGTGAATTAAGGGTTATGAACTGCCAAGTTCTATTGAAGGAAAACTACATCTCAAAAAAGGTCTCAGTCAGTGCTGAACGTTAAAAAAAATCATGCCAAGTTTAACTGGGGATAGTGGTGTGAACCATCATCTTGGTACAGTTACTTGTTTGTTCACTTGCTCTCCTTGGGGCTGAAGAGTGGAAAGATACCTGGAGAGTGTCCATGATTATGAAATCAATAATTAAAAACTTGAAGGAAAAAGTTTGTGTGTCCAATAATCTTCCAAGAAAAACAAATGACTGATGCACTGAAATTTGGCAACTGGGATATCCTCAGCCTTGTGTAAGATAATAGCGTTTTAAATAGACAACTATTTGCGATTTTACTTAAGCAGAGCAGCTCAAGTAAAGCTGCTTTTAGCCCAAGATCCACAGGTTTCTGGTCTTTTTCCTCTCCTACAGCCTTTCTATCTTATTTAATTGTAACCACATTTGACCTGTCCCACTCCAAGTACAAGAAAACTTAATCCCCATGACCGGGTGGTCTGTATGTCAGTCAGCAGGGATATCCATTTGGCTATGGACACAGAGCTGGATGGCCAACACACTTCTAGGGGAGAAAAGCAGCTTATGCATGCATCTCATTGATCAGACTCCAGTATATTTCCCAGAGACTTCCTTAAGCATAAGTATTGCCAAGAAAAAAACAAATTACATGGGAACTTAAAGTAAACAATTTTGTTACATGTCTGTAATTCTGAGTAGTATCATCCACAGCTGTTGCAACAGTAACACAGGAATTTAAGTGGAGAAGGAGTATTGTTCACCTGTTTATCACATGGGGATGTGCAAGTCTTCATGGATAATATCTTCTGTGTACTTTCTGAAGTAAAGCAAACCCCAAAACTGCAGAAAATTGAATAAGGTGTCCATTACAGCACATCTGGTGCTGCACTCACAATATATAGTAAGTACTATTGAATTGAAAAATACTATTGAAAGACCATAATTCAGAAAGTTTATCATCTCTGCTGTGCTAACTTCAGACTTTACAGTGTTTATGAACCTCCTTTTCTTCATGTTGTGTCCTTGTCCATGGCCAGGGAGGTTGGAACTACCTGATCTGTCAAGTCCCTTCCAACCCATGCCATTCTATGAGTCTATGATTCCATGAGTCTATGATTCTGTATTAGATCAGGCTCCCAGCTTTTCTAAACAGAACTAGTAACAGTGCATATTTTAAAACAGCCTCTGGTTAGTAGAGGATGGCAGCATTTGTTCCAAATCACACATTTAAAACGTCTCAGTCAGCATTGAGTCCCCAAAGCAGGCAAAAGCAGGGCTAAACACAAAAGTTGCAGCAGAGAAGGGAAAGGAATGTTCCCACTTCAGAGCGGACTCTGCCATAGTGATTTTCCCACTGACTGAGTCCCTGAAAGTGGCCAACATTTGTTACAGGAGACACCTGGAATTCTGTGTTATGTGCTAAAGCTCTGATCCAACTAGACACTGTGTATTCTTTCTGAATTTGATGTGAAGTGGTGTTGCTCATTGTATATCCAGTGTGTTGGTGGACTAAAGATCTGACAGTATGGTATGCAAATTATTACTCTCACTAACGTTTAAATCAATGTTCTGATTTAAACTGCCAGGCCAAAGCTTTGCTCTGCTCAGTCTGCACGGGAACATGAGGACTATGATGGGGCATAAAAAATCCTGCAAATGATACTGCACAAAGCAATGCTGGTCTTGTCTTCTGTGTGGTGTGTGTACAGTTATAGACAAGTTTCTAGCAATGATCTTACTCTTAGTTTCTCCAGAACAAGAGAAAAAAAATGCATGGGCAGATAGTGGCTAAAGTGTTTAGAAAATAAATGTCCCTTAGCCATACTTCGTCAACTTCTGTTTTTCCAGAGTATTTATCCATAACTTTACTCATTTTGAGAAATCAGATTTTTATTTTATATGGAACACTTCCAGTGTAGTGCAGCTCCACTGGAGCTAATGTTAACATTCTCACTGGCTTCAGTGAATTCAGGATTTAAGTGCAAGCTGCATCCTACAGCTCTCATTTGCATTTCCCTAAAACTGCAGTTCAACATTTGAAAACAAGACTACCTAGAGGCCGCTTGCTAAGGCTCTGAAAGGGTGATGTCTGTTGAGAGCAAAAAAATAGATTACAAGGTCTTAAACTCCAGCACCTTCTTTTACACCTAACAGTCCTTTTTTGTTGTAGTCAAGAATTATGGTATGCACACATTTATAGTGTTTAGGATCTTTAATTGGCATTTCTAAAAATTGTTTTATTTGCAGTCATTTTTTTCAAAGTTATTTCCTAAAAATATTTTATTCCAACTATGCAGTTCTAATATGATCTTCATTTCTGTGTTTGCTCTTGTCACTGATGATGTTCAGTACTAGCATTTGGAGATTTGTTGGCAAGTCTATAAATTCTACTGTTCTTCACTCCTGTCAGCAGTAGGCTCACTGTACCTTCTTAAAGACCTGCTTACACGTGACTCCACACACTCTTATTTCCTAGGAAGAAAAGAATAATTAAAAAATACAACTTTTACTTAGGACACAAACATTATAGGTTCATATGTATATCCAGCTTAATTTGAATCCACATTTTCTATTAAATTAGATTGGGATGCTTGTGCATATTCTAGCCTATTTTTCACCCTAAAAGAAAACATCTGGTTTGGGTTTGCTTTCTGCTAAAAGGTGGAGTAAGGGAAGTTATTTTGGGATCTCAGATCTTAGAGGCCCAAATATATTCCTGGTGCATTATTCTGTATTTGCCGTGTATGCAGTTGTTTAGGTCTTTGAAATGGGCATTCTCTATTTTGGACATATATAAGAAGTGGGGATGGATTTGCCTCCCCAGTTGTGAATCTGTGTGTTGATGGCTGGTCGCTCAAGCCTCCAAAATCAGAAATCAGGGCCCACTTTAGCAACATGGAGATCATGGCCACAAAAGGACAGTGTACAGAAGATTTGATCCAGGGCTATCAAACAGCACAGCAGTGAGTTTTGACTGACCCTGACCATACTGGATGCCTGATGCTGTTCCTTGTGTTCCATAAGAGCTTTACAAAAACCCCCCTTGCTAATCATTGGATCACTGTGAGCTGGGGCAATGATTACATCTTGGGCTTGGATTTGTGAGGCTGCTGCTGTTTGCCTGTTTACCCATCTCTGTTACTCAAACTCCTTCAGTTTGACCTGAGAAGTGCACACAGATGTGTGCATATGAGATGTGTGCATGTGACAACTGGTTTAGGTGCAAGAAAAAATACTGGGGAAGCTCTGAAGGGACATAAAGACAAAGGTTATGTATGACCTAGCAGAAGGGATGCACTTTCCAGTTCAAGATGAGACTTTAATAAAGCTGCCAGAATATTTTCAGGAAGTTATGCACATTTGTTATGGGGGACTTTGATAAAATAGCTTCAAAAAACCTTACACTAGGTCAATAACCTTATTGGCATATGTTGCTAGACCCCAGTATGAGAAAGTGCTTCATGCTGAATTGATCCAGAGACTTTAGTTAGGACCTGTTTTGCTCAGTGCTGCAGAGGTAACCCAGAAGAAGGAGTGTGCAATAAGGGCTGAGAGATCTGCTGACAGTGACAAAAACTATGGAGGAGAAGCAATCAATACAACAGAAAAGGGCAATAAAACTCAAAAGGAAATGGGGAATGATCAAATAAGTCACTCACATAAAATCTAGAAAGAACTACAGAGTACAGAACACAGAATGAAATGAAGAAAATAGGAAGCGATAAACTACTAAAGGATGTAGCCCTACTCTCTGCAGAACTGTGAAAAGAATAAATTAACATTTGGCTCATTGTGGAAAGTTCAATAGGATCATAAAGCTATTGAAGTATCAGTTTTTTAGAGGTAACTGCTCATTGTATCAAAGCACTCTCAAAAGTACAGGACCTAGTAATCTTAGCTGATCAAAAATAAGATACTAAATGGGACTCTTCACTGTGTTTTTAATGGAGAGAGTTGCATTAAGAAGGATTAGAGAAATAAGGAGGAGATCTTTTGCAGTTCATGAAATACAAGCAATGAGAAAATTGAAATATTGAGGAGTGGACTCTAAAATACTTGGTTACTTTCTTTGCATGAGTTAATTTTGTGCTGACTTCTGTGTACATGGGAGACAGATTGTGATAAATTGTCCAAGGCCAATGAGTGAACGCATGAGCTGGAAGATATGATCCAGAATTCTTCTCAGCCTCCTGAAAAGTAGCATCAGAGCAGATTACCCTGGGCTACCTAAACTGGCACTAGACACATGTATTTGAGCAACTGAATCTGAATTTCTGACTTAAAAAATCAATCTACTGACAGGGATAAGTATAGACAGTGGTCTGGACATGAGGTCCATGGCCAGGTTATGTGGCTAGGGCAGGAATCAGAGTAAGGATAGCAGGAACTGGGGCTAAATGAATTGGTGTTGGGGACAGAAGATGGGAAGAGATAATGCCTGGGAGCTGGCAAGGGACAGAAACTAGGGTGCCAATTCAGAGAAATCCAAGAGCAACTGGTGCTATTGTTTCTCTGTGCAGAAGACTGCACAGATGTGTATGACTGAGGGCAGTAAGGTGCAAGCTGAACTTGTAGGCCAGGCACTGTAACAGGTAACTGAGACCTGTTTGCCAGCAGAGAATCTGGAAGGGCAGATGCTTGGTGTCATGGCACTGCCTACTGTGCAGCTGGGAGGTGGTGTGGAAACACTGAAATGTGCTTCATGGAGGGAGTGTGTATGCACAGGAAATTCTGGCATCTCCTTTTTTGTTGCTTCCTCCCCTACTCTCGGTGAGCCCATGGCCTCAGCGATAAAGCCATCACTTGCACAGCAAATTTCTCCCTACCTGCGCTACCAAATCCAGATGATAAGTTCTGTCCCATTCCCTTCCTAAATAGGATTCTGGGACTTCCAGTACTTCCTGAAAATTACGTTTAGTAATAAGGGCTTTGGTGTACTTCCGCAAAGATTTCATAACTCTGCTACTGATTTGAAAATTAATAGGGTATTCATTTAGAGTGCTGAATGCTAATAGCACTGCACAGTGAACAAAAATGGAGGTTGGAGTTTATTATCTCAGCAGGAAGACTGCCTTTTAACCACACTGATGAGAGAGTGAGAATGCTATAAAGAGCTATAGGACAAAAGAACAGGCATCTTCTTTCAGGTCCTGTTAATTTAGAAAGATAAAAATTATGATCTGAAAAAACATCAATTTCAAAAACTTAATTGCCGTTTTAGTTCTCTAGGCTATAATGTAGTGTGGCCTGTAATTATTTTAAAAGAACAATGACATATTTTCCCCTTATTGTTGGGTGCTCAGTTCCACAGATCCCATACTGAGTATTTTACTGACTGTGTGATGGACATTCTGTTAAATGTCTTCCTCGTGTGAACGTTTCAGCCTGGTGTGTCTGGACAGACACTGAACACAGAAAGAGCACTGCTTTGAAATTGTCAGTCTTTGAAAGGGACATAGAAACATAATGGCTCCAAATGAAATTGTTGCTTTAGAAACAAGTCAAGTGCTGCAGCAATACATAATCATGCCACAGGAAGCCAAAATAACATAGCAATAATCCCCCCGCTGTGTTATATCTAACCATTTTAATAGGGTGGCATTCAAAACCTCTTACATGATCTTACCAGGTGCATTTCATCTCCTTCAATCCACTGGGTCCAGCCACGGCCTTCTTTCTCTCCATTCTGTACACAAAGCAGCTTATCTCCATCCCAAGACACAGTGGTCTAACAAAACAGACATGTTTGGTATTAGTGTAGTATTCTCTGATACTATGATTAATTCCCGTGAAGCAAAACTTATCTCTAATGATTAGTGTATCTCATAAGAAGAATGACTGTAGAGTGTTGTAACACTTAGGATAATTACAAAAGAAATGAGCTTGAACAGAAAGTTGCTGCCCAACTGCCTGCCAAAAACTGGAAGGATGAGATAAAACAAGAAAAAATGTTATCAAAATCATTGTCTAAGAACACACTCCTCTCTCCCTGCTGAAAAATACAGCAGCAGAAAAGCTCTGCAGCCTAACACTGTATTTGCAAAAGGAGCTGAAAACTTCAGATCCAGTTTGGTTTTTTCCACCCTAAGAATGATTGCCCTACCTGAAAAACAGTCTACCTGAAAAATATTCCCACTTACCGGCACTATGGATGAACAAAGCTTTTGAACACTGAGCTGCTTTTTCCTCATGTCTTAATGTGCCCTCCTTCATTGAGCAGAGTGGTTTGGAAGTATCAGCAAATTGGTGATTTTGCCAGCATCCTGCTTTTTGCAACTGAGGCTGGGGAACTACTTGGGACAACACTGGCAAAGTGCAAGAGTCAGGTGCTGCAGCATTCAACACAGCACTTTTGTGAATATTGGTGCTGTCCTGAGTAGTTCAGTAAAACCTGATTCATAAAACTCCTTAAATGTCTGACAGTGCATCCTACAGCTTGTTACTCTGGTTAGCATTTATTGACAAATTTGCCTTTCATGTCTCCCTAAGATAAAGAGAAGGAATGCTCTGTAAAATATTTAGAGGGAAGAGCAGTGACAAGTTGTGTTCCATGAGGATAGTTTAACGTTAGTATTAGCACCTGGCTTTTAAATCAGCTTGTTTGAAGGGACTCTGAGGACTAAATATGGAATTACTGTCTACCTTGTAAAAGTCTTCAGCCACTGCTTGCATGAGTAGTCAGATATGCAGAGATGATAAATTCTGATCTGTCATTAAAGGACACTTACTGCATCCATCCTGAGTAGTTTCTAAGAGGAGAAGTCAGCTTACATTTTTCCTTCCAGGAATTAAAACCAGTTCAACACACAAGAACTATGCAGTCCTATTTATTTTATCTGTGTATGTCACAAACAATTAATTCTTCAATGATAACCATGATAGCCACTATTTTTGAATGAGTGCAGCCAGCAGCCTCCTCCCATGGGAAGCTTTAGACTAAACAAGCATGGAAAATGAATAACTACAAAGAGTGCAAGGATAGATAATCATAGGCAAGGCAATGGTATTGATCCCACACAGTCTGTTTGTACCACATGGGGTCTCTGAAAGACAAACTCACATCTTACATGTCCTTGCTAAAAATCTCTCCAATTTAGAAAATGCTTTCACAAATTCTTCAGTTCTCTTTTGTAAAGATATATTTAAACCAAGTAGTAGGTAACATTTTATGAAGCCATATCATTTTAATGCAAAAATGCTAATGCAGGAAGGAACAACATATTTGGATAAAGCTGTAGTTAATGTGGTCACCATAACCTAAATCCTCTCCCGTATCTGAATCTGCAGACATCCACTTAAGAGATGGAAGATAACAAATAATAGGAGTCAAAGTGAAAAATATTTAATTTATAAGTTAACATATCTATGAATTTTTGATTCTAAAAAAATAATATAACAGAAAATGAATGATGACTTGTAGATACTGTGGAATGACGCATTTGTACGTGCAAATTTGCTTAGTAACTGCAATTGTTTGTATCCATTGAGTATTAGCTCAGCATAGTTTAATCATTACTCTAGCTTAATAGTTAAATTTTGTGGGTTTATATGGGAATTCAGAGGCAATATACCATGATAAAGTAAGATCCAGTTTTATTAGTCCTACTAATGTTCAAAGTCAGTTGTGAATGTTATTACACTTGATAATATCCACTGACTTAGTACACTTGGGGGAAATAGAGAAATATTTGTAGCAGCACAAGGAAATGCTAACTTTTTAGCCTCCAAGGGTGATTGAAATTGTTTCATCTCAGAAAACAACATATTTTCTTCTCAGGATTTGTTGTTTTTCAAGTCAAGATTAGATATTGCTTTTTGCAATTTGGTGATAACCACGAAGAGTCTAAACCCACAGACCATTAACCAAGCTGTTTTATCAGCCAATGTTCTCAGGTATCCTCTGCCTTCCCTTTGAGAAATACTAATACTAAGGGGATATGAGTAAACCATACAATTTCTGATTTTTGTAGGTAGCTATTTTGCTCTGAAGGTTATAAAGGGCAGAATATATTGCAAGAGAACATTATGTCATTTTCTTTGTTAGCAGGAACAATCACTTTATGACAGTAAGATTAATCACTGGCATCTGTATCTTTCTTTAGGTCAAACTGTGATGTCTCAATGCCTCTTTTATTAAACTAATACACAAGATCCAAAATTCTCTTTTAACTCAGATTGAAACATGTTCTTCGATGCCAAATATCTCTGTTGAGACACACGGTTAGTGGTAGTTGAGGCTGTTAATGTGCACTGGCTGCTGCCAACAGTCCACCCTCTACCACACCTAAACCAGAGCAATGCTTGCTTTACAACATTCCCCAAAAGATTTGAATTAGAACATAAAAATAATACTCCAAAAATACCATAGGGCAAACGTTGCATATATAATCTCTCTTGCTGTATCTAAGAGCAAGGATTTATTTTTAAAGACTGGATCAGGATATCGCCATGGTATAATCAGGAGCCAAGCACTTGATTAGACTGCTAAGGCAGTTCTGTATGACCCTGTGGTTCCTGCTGTTTTCCTCCCTGGCACACACTATCAAGATAAAGAAACACTTTACCTTTTATGTAAAGCTACTTTTCTTAGAAAAGTATGCCTTTGTAATTAACCTTGTTTGCCTCCATTTTGATAACAGCACTACCCAAGGTTTGCCTGATTACAGAGGCCGAGCTAGTCACCTACCCAGACTGACTGAAAATCTTCGCTAGGGTTTGGTAGACACAGCAGGCCCAGGCAGACAGTTCCTATTCTTTATTCACTTCCACAGGGAGAGGTAGGCAAACTCAGAGGACACTGGAAAGTTGCAGTTTCCAGTAACAGAACCAGCTTCCTGAAAATTGAGTTTTTCTCTAAAACTGAAGATTCCTGCCTTTTTGAGCATCTACTACTTGCATAATAAATGGAAGAAATAATTTATTCCTTTCAATTACATAGCACATAATCTAATCGTCATAAGCAAGCTGGTCAACAGTGCTAAGTAGTCAGCAGTGCTATTGAATAATACTTAAGGAACACAAGAAAAGGTAATGGGGTGAGGTAAAAACCAGGGAGTCTTGCCTCAATTTAACTCTTCTCAAAAAGTCTAATCACTGATATTGCACATTTTTCAGATCATATACACTTTGTTCTTGAGGTGTAATATTAGAGCAGAGGGCTCTGCTGGGAAGTGAAAAAGCCTTTGAAAGCTGAGAACACAAAAAATGTTCAAATTTTCTTTAGTTTTATGGTACAGTTTCTGTAGTCTTTCACTTTTTGTGTACTTTTTGTGTACATTGCATCCATGTACGTTTTTTTAGTGATTTAATCTCTTTGTGTTATGAAAATTTAAATTCATATGCATAGCACTACATGAATCTTCCTGAATATTAAAGATGGAATAAATTATAATTAAACTATTCTCATTACTGTTACCAGCTATGAGACAAGGTAGATTTATTAAATGAAATATTTAGTAAACCCCATACAAATTGACTATGTATTTGCTTTTTCTTTAGTAGCAGTAGCTGTTGTGAAATCTTGCACAATTTCAGCTTCCAGCGGCAAATCATACTGACCCACAGCCAGAGATAGTGACTATTGTAATTTACTGAAATAGTCATCAAACATTTTATCAGAGTACTTTGCATTTCCCAGTGAGGTCTAAGTGCAAAGACATTTGGTGCTGGCTCTGCACAATGTTTCTCATTGCCCTGTTGGCTGCTCCTGTGTGCCTGCTTGCGTCAGGTGCTCAACAGTTGGAGGTAGAGAGTTTATTTTACAGATGAATGAAAGAAAAGAACTTCTTTCAAAGTAGTTCATGAACATTTTTTGTTAATGTCACATAGATTTTTGACACATTGCCTTTACAAGTATGAATTGCAGCTACCACCTTTCATCAGAAATACGTTATTGATTTCTTATCTGTAGGAGAAACACAGCAGCACCAGTTCTATTTTTCTCCTGCTTCCCTCAGAGTGTTGTCTCTATATATGAAGCACCAAATGACTGCAAAGCTATGAGTGCACAACACACTCCCTGCTCCATCTCAATCCAGGAATTCCCTGCCTGGGAGAATGACACACCATTTTACACCTGTAATTATGATCTAAGAGGGATTAAAAATGGGAAGTCATTTTTTTAGGTCAGATGAAATGGAAAAATCCAATTCGAGCTGTGTCTTGTAAATAATACCAAAGAAAATATCCTAGAACTTTTGGTCAAACACAGAAATATATCCAACAAGGTATTAATAGCTTCTCAAGATAAACTGTTTCATCTGTACTGAGTATCACAGTGATATAAAAACATCTTGTAAGGAGTTTTTTGGGGAGAAAAAGAAGTGCTGATAGAATAAATTAATGTTGATGTCACAGATAAGGTCCAATGTAGCTCTGAAGGGGAATGCTGTAAGGTGGTCACTCCCTATGGCCTCTGTGCTTTCAGCGGGGTACAGCCATGGCAGCTTTGTCACCTCTCTACCCTGCAACCCCTTTTATCTCATCACATCCGCATCTGGAAGTTCAGTGACAGAGAGAAACTACTGAGAAACAACAAACCCAACAGAGCAATTCCTGGCAGGATTCCTGGGCTTTATCTCCAGATCCTGGTGCTGGACAAAGGCTGAACCTATTTAGCCACGCTGTAGCTCGCTCATGGCAAAGTCTTTGCTTCTATCATTGTCAGCATATCCAGTGGTAGCATTGCTAGAAAAGGGGCTTAGGATTGGAGGGAAAACTTTTAGATGAAAGGTGAGCTGTTGTCAGATAGGATCAGATCTTAAATGTTCAATTTCCTTCTTTTCAGTCCTTGCTCCTAAGAGCAACAGAAGAAAGCAAAGACCAGAATCTTTCCAGGGAGTAGGAAAGTAAATGTGCAAAATCTCCAGGCTATGCAGCTGGCAATATGAGGGAAAAGGAGGAGAATCAATATTTTAGACAGTGCATATTGTTTTATTTCTTAGGAATGGTGGATTTTTTTTCTCGCTGAAATAAAATTGTGTACAAATAATACAAAAATAGGAAAACTTGTGCACATCCCATGCCAGAAAAAAAAAGTAAAACCCATCACATCCAATTCACTCCATACAAAGATCAGAATCAATTCTAAGACACTTACTGTTTAAATTAATGGTTATAACTCATTTATTTCCTGTGTAATTTTAGCAAGATGCAATTGTACATAACACTAATGGTTTGTCATTCAAAATTGGATTTGTTAAGTCTAATTCTCAGCTTTTCAGCTGATTCTTTCTGATTGCGTTTTCTGCACTCATAACTCTCAGAGCTGTTTACAGTTTACAAAAAGCTGAAATGCTAAACTTACCCAAACCCACTCTCCCTACAGAGCTTCAGTATGTTAGCAGTAGTTTTGTGAATGACTAGCTCAAAAGCTTCTAATCAGCCTCGTGGTTTAGACATGAATCTAGCACTTCAAAATGTGAAGTTTATGACATCTTAAATTACACAGCGAAAGATTCAGATCATCTCATTTGCTATCACGGTGCAAATGTGCTGAGCACATCACTTACAGGTAATAACAGTAACGCCAAAGGAGTGAGCAGGGTGAAACAAGGCAGGAAAAAGCAAACTGCTCCTCCTCACTGAGGCACAGAGACAGAATGGACCAGAGTCCACTCTGAGAGAGCCTGAGACAGTCCCAGGTTGGACTTCTGCTCTCTGGAGCCTCAAAGGGGTTGACTGGAGGACTTTTCTTCTGAACTTGTTGAGCAGAGTTTGTAAAAGGTCAGAAATACCAACAGAAGGCTATCATAAAATCTACCTCTTTTAAATAACCCCTCCTTCCCCCCCAAAATAAAAAATCAGTGGTTATGCCAACGAGGACCTGGGGAAATTACAGTACTGCAGAGAAACAGCAGGCACTAACTCTGAGAGAAGATCAGCCCCAGCAACAGTGATTTTAGAACAATGCCTGTTCCACCAAAGTGTATGAAAAGACACTTACAAGCCAAAAAGGACAGCATTGGAAGAGTAAAGAATTAAAACAGCTAAATCAGAGGGATTGGGTAAAGATATATTGCTGATCTTGCATCTTACTAGACAGGCACAACTTATTTTGAATCTTCTCACCCTGTGGGAGATCCCTCCTGCAATTCCATGAACTGGAATGCTGTTTGTTGGTTGTTGCCATTCTGACAGCAACGTCTTAATTCCAAAACCTGCTCTGCACTAGATTAACAGCTGTGAATTCCATTTGTGTAACAGAGGAACCTGCCTACATAGTTAAATAAGCTTCATGAGCCATGTGATTTTGTAACAGGGCTTTATCCTGACCTTGCAGTGGTATAAATCAAAATATGTCCAGAACAACTAAGTCCATTGCATTTTTCCTGAATACAAACTTGAGAGGAATCAGTGTCACATTAGGCATTTTGTTAATTAAAACAGAGCCATGACCAGTTTCGAACAACTACTTTCCCTTCAGTAGGATATGGCACATGTAACAGAGGGGACAGCCAGGTGTCTGTGAATAGTCCTTATGTGGCTGTTTTAAACTTTAAGTGTCTCTGCTTTCAGGAAGTCACTTCACATGGTAAAATGGATGAGAGATCTGATGAGTGAATTCCACAACTCCCAAATCCTCCTCACCCCATCCCACCCCAGCAAGTCTTACCTATGACTTGAAGTTATATTTGTTCCAGTAAAGGAACCCTAAATACCCACTTGATAAGTTATTTGTGGTTGTATTCCACTTGTATTCAGTTTTTGATAACTAAATGGTTAAGATGTATTATTTTCCACATTCAGTTTAAAATTCTTGCAGTTTTCTGTTTCCCAGTTCCCTGCCACTGTCATTTCATTTTCTGCTTCAATGGAAGAAGAAAATTACTGTACCAGAGAGCACAAGGTTCTGAGTTACTAGAGTACCTCTCATATGGTTGGACAAACACTCAGTTATAACACAACTAACACTGTTTTCAGTTATCCAAGAAATTCTGTTGTTCTATATTTAGAACAAAAACTCTTTCTTGCTTTTCTAACAGATCACTTGCCCTTAGTCTCTGTCAAAAGAGATTAATTCTGCATAGTGTAAGATAAAGCAATGCAGTTTTTTAAACGCCTGAAGAGCAGAGAATAATTATACTGCCAAAGTTTTCTCTGACTTTAACAGCAAAGTGATCAGAAAAACAAAAATTTAAAGATTTTTTTTCCATCTGAACTATCCCATTTTCAATCTGCTTTTTTAAATTTTTTTTTTTATCCAATCCTCAATTCTGATTCATTGGATGCAAAGACTTGCAATGTGAAACTTCAGCCTTTACTTCAGCCTTTTAAGGTTTTTCAGTTAACTTTTTCATAATTTCTTTGCTAAATACTAAGTAAAAAACACTGTGAAGGCTTATGTGCCTTGCTCTTATGTGCTGGTACATATTTCACATTGTAGATGTTCCATCAGCTTCAATGGTTATTACTGACAGTGAAAAAGGGAAGCACAACCATCTCCTGATGAATGAGATACTTTCAGAGATGGCTTTGTAATAATTGTTATTTCAATTAGGACTTCCTCTTGCATGCACAGTAAATTTTTTCCACAGTAATGTTTATATACATGAAACAAAATTTCATACTCAGAGTAATACCTGAGATGCTAAATTAATCACAACTTGAGATTGTAGCAATTGTCTTTAAAATAGAGGAGATTTCATGGTGAGCCTGGGCCTTCACTAAGAATTAAGACGACAGGATCAAACACTCATTTTGAGAAATATCAAAGCCAGAGCTATCCATTTAAATTTCTGTCTCAGTACCTTCTCCATCTGATAATATGTTGCCAATTAAAACCATGAACAAACTCTTCAAAGCAGTAGAACTTAACACCGTCCAATTCACACCAGGTGAGAAAAAATGTAACACAAATTCATGTTCTAAACTTCTTTCTACACCATCTAACGCACACCTTGGAACATTTGCAAAGGATGAAGGATGCTCCTGAAGATGTAAATTTTCATTTTACCTTTGTACTTGAAACTGCCAAGCTTTTAACAACCCTGCGTAGCTAAGAATGATTGAACTTGCAGAAAGACATCTTTCACAGAATTGCCAAGTGAATAGAGAAACCCTAATTAAACTTTAATCTAGGAGATCAAATCCTGGGTGGAAAGCTGGAGGAGCACTGATACCAACTGTCATTTGTGGTCTCTCCCTTGTGGTCAAGTATCCCCATCTTTGATTTTGCAGAACACAGACAGTGCATCTTTAACTAAACTAGCAGGGCTTTAGAGTTTCCAAAGTAGCAAATCTTCACTTCCCAAGAGAAACAACACCTTAAAGGATCTGATGTCACCAACTGCTGTTCACCCTATCCCTTCAGAAAACAGTCACCCAAACATGTGTGCATGCAAGAAAGCCATAGCTGAGGGGCAGGAGGAGGACAAACTGAAATTGCTAAGGTTTGTTCTACTCAACTCGCTGATCCAGAAAGTTCAGACAGGCTTCCAGGAGTGACCAACGATAAAAATGAAAAAAACCCTAACTGAAAAGGACGAGAGAGCTTGTGCTATCACAAGACCATCAAGTCCCTAATGTCAAAATCTCAACTTACTTCTAAAATAAGTATCAGCAAAACTTTTTAGCCTTTACTCCTCACGGACAGTATTGATTTGGAATTACTGTAGCTACACTCTACCCTGACTGACTCAAGGACATGTTTTACAACTGAAAGGTAAACATAATCTCAGTGAATTACACACAAGATCTAACCTTTTCACTGTGCTAGTATTATTTTTACAGATATGTTAACTCTAGCTAGGTGATATATTCTTCATTAAAGAAAAAACAATCTATACTTATAGGATGAATTACTTCTAAGGTTATTTTTGCTAGTCTCCTGATGATTGCTCTGCTATATAGATTAATGTTTAATGTGTAATTTGTCTTATCCATGTTACTTTGTACTGCTCATACATTGAGCTACTTGGATAAAACTTGCCCAGTGGTCTGCTCAGTCCACAATATAAATTACAGTAACTGATTCACAATCTCTCCCATTACACAGGCTGACTATTAATGATTAAGCCATTTATGGCATGCAGTTCCACAAGCTCTAGTGAACAAATGGAATACCAAGAATGATATTCAACCTTTGCTTTTATGGTGGTTTTCTTCATAACATCACTCAGGGAGTGGTCCTGTGTCTCTTATAACCTCCATCACTCTTTTCTCACAAGACTCCTTCTGCACTGTTGGAGTTATTTTGCTGCTTAACAACTGCAAATTTTACCTGACATTATGGTTACTAGATTTGGACTGAAGTGACTTCAGAAAGATGGCTTCTGGTACTGTTTTGCCTTTGACAAAACAGAGGTCTCATGTAGAAAAGAAATCCTTAAAAATAAAATTGAACTATAAGGTGTGAAATGTTGCTACAAGGCAAATACAGAACCGGTGGCCACTGGACCTGAACTGCCCAGCTACAGCTGAAAACCATAAAGAAACATGGAGATCTCAGGGTTTTAGTGGAATTACATCCCTATGTCATTCTTAACAAAAAAACCAGTCAGGGTTAGTGATTAGCCCTGGTTGGTTGGGGTTTTTTGTTTGTTTGTTTGTAACAGGCAGGAAGGTGCTGATACCTTCTGCTTCCAAGGCTGAATAAGCATTTTTCTCTAAACAGTAAATACATAAATGTTTGAATAACCTTTGAGAGTAGGCTGAACTAGGTTCTACTCCAAATCAAACAGCTGTTGTAGTGAGAAATTATCTCTCTCTGGTTTCTTCTGTCTGGTTTAACATTTTGAATCCTCCCATATCACTCAATTTAGCAAAATAGGGTAGAAAATTTTGGCTTGTTAAAAATAATGAAATATTAAATCTTTCCACCGTGTAGAGGATGGTTTAGTTCTCCTTTAGATGGGAGTTTAATGGCATTTAAGTACAGATAATGCTTAGACAGGGACAGTTATGTGCACACACAAACCTTTTCAGCAGATATTTTGACACTGCTCTCTTTGATGGTAATTGAATCACCTCAGTCTTAAATCTTTTCTTGGGCTTATAACTGTTCAGTGGATCTGGACCTCAATACCATGATTAAGAGCATTCCAGGAGTCAGAACCACATTATGATATTGGGGCACTTTCCTATACACAAATGCACCTGCTCCTCCCTTCTGTGAATTTTGTATTCTTCACTCCCATCAAACTTGTACCCTCTGTAACAGGGACTGCAGAGGGATCAGTTGAGGCACTCCATAGCCAACCATTCTTTTTCTCTGATCTTCACAATCTTTCCCTTTCCTACCATGACCAGAGCAAAAGCAAATTCACATATCTTAATGTTAGAGAGAAGTATTGGTTTTAAATAGGATTAGCTTTTTAAGAATGGAAATTGAGATTTCTCCTCTGGAGTCCTTCCTGAGATAATTTTCTTTTATTTGTCAACTTCCTCCCTGCAGAATATTGCCAGTGCCATGCTGTCAAACTAATAGGTGAGAACTTGCTATTCTCAAGTTTTTCCCCTGTAAATTGATATTCATCAGTCCTAAGTTAATAAGCAAAAAGAGCTCATAAGACAGAGCTGTTGTAAAACAAAGTCCTCAGTGTTGGCTTATTCATTTCAGTAAGATTTGTTCCAGTGAGCTAATTAAGTGTGTGCTCTAATAAATACAACCAGGCAGTTTTTAAGCACTTGGCCATTCTTACACAGGGAATAGTGCCTGACCCTGCAATCAGTGGATTTCCTCTGCTGTAAAACCTTACTCACTAGAGAGGTTCTGGAAGTGACCCTAGATGTCTTTTTGTCTAACAAATAACCCAGGATAAATGAGCACAGCTTCACTGAGGTTATTATTCACTGATTATTAAATTGCTTTGTGCTCCTGATTGAAATTAGCATTCCTGTAATAGAAAGGCATGTTCAAGGTACATCTTGGCAAACTGAGAAGTACAGAAATAATTTTAGGCACAGCCACAGGATGGTTAAAAGATGTGTTCTGTGAAAGGCTTCAGATGACCAATATTCCTTTCTGTCCATTGGTAGAGTTGAACTTCTTACCATGCACTTGCGATCATCCACCCCAGATAAGTCCTCCTCAAACTCCTTTCCCACATCAAATTCCATGATGTAGTTTCTAAAAGTGCTTAGCGTTTTAATGATCATATGATCCCCGTTCTGAAGGATTTCTTTGTCAGGCTTTAGCAAGTTTGCTATTTTTCTTACAGCGACATTTACATCTGAAAAAGAAAATAAGTTATTTTTATCCAGAAAAGTCTTCCACAAAAAGAAGATTGTCACTTTTAGGGAGAACTAAAATGAACAAAGATAAATAATTGTCCAAATTTTTCAAACCAGCCTTCTCATCTGGAAAAAGTCTGTAACCTAATTCTTACACCTTTAATAACTTAATGTTTCAATTTTCTGACTATGTGGAATCTTAAAAAAATACCATTTGTATTTGACAGTTAATAAGGCCTTCACTATTTCTATAGAAATACTGACATCAAATACAAACACAGAAAACTGCATTAAGTACTGTATTGAATCTTTATTAAATATAAAGATTTTACTGCTTTTCAAATTACAGGGGTATTTTTTACATTTGAAATCTGCCACTTACCTCTTCAAGCTAGATAGCTTAATCTCTGTTAATGTAAGCTTCAAGATGGTAAAAAGCAGAGGCTGCTTAAGGCAAAACAATTTTGCTTAAGGCAATTCTTAAACTGCATTTCTGAAAAAAAAATATTTCTCACAAAAATGACTTATGACTGTACAAGAAAAAATAGATTCATGTAAAGAATAAGTCAGGTGGCATTTCCTGATTATTTATTCAAGAAGTATGAAGGGAACCTTACCCAGTGCTTTCAGATACTCCTCAAAATTGTCATTGCTGACCATTTTCCAGTACCCATTGAAGTCTGCAGGCATCCCTACTTCAGGTGATTGTCAAAATCAAAGGCTCGGAGCTGTGGGTTGATTCTGCACCACACAACTCACTGCCTTTCTTTGCGGTAAGTTTGAACTCTGGTTTCTTTTATCTCTTTTTTAGACCATGTAGCTATGCAAGTCCTTCTAATCCGATTATTGTTGAAGTGCTGCCTTTAAATCCTTCCACAAGGCTGAACCGCTGAGACTTCTAATGACAGCAGGATGACTTGATTTAAAATGAATGAAATATTCACCTTTCATATAACTTCTGTAAGGGAGATCCATTTTAACCACATTACTCTTCATTTTTCATGCCACTCAGAAAAAAAATCCCTTTCAAATAGCTTTAGTTTAGGATATTAGCCAAAGCTATACAAGTCCTTATCTTTTGTGCTTTTTGAAGGAAATTCTTTCTTGAACATGTTTCAGCTACTTTATGCCTTCTTTGAAGCAAACAATCACCCAGACTCTTTCAGTGAAAGTGTCTGCTATTCCTTTAAGTTGTACCACAAGTCTCTTAACTCTGGAGAACCACCAGTGGAAGCTCTCTGGCCAGCTGAGGGTTCAGAAAGGACCGGTTAGGTGGAAACTTGCATTAAGAAGCAGTGGTTAGCTCTGTGTATTGACAAATGCTACATCACTACAGAATGAATGCTTGCGGTTAATTTAAGAAACTTGGAAACACAGAAGTAGCTCTTTATAGAGTTCTATATTCTTTGAAAGTGTCTTCTGTCAGACGTGAGATACACTGAGTCAGCATAGCAGGCAGCCAATGTAGAAGAGAACAGATTTTTCTTGCTAACATTAGAGCCCAAATACTGAGCCTCTTAGATATTTTCACATGGTACAACTGAAGTCCCTATTGGATATATCTGTTCTGGGGCCTTGGCAATAATTTGCTCTCATAGAACACTCTGGATCAGAGGAGCAAAGAAACCCACTTTAAATGGGAGAATGAGGACTGTCTGTCATGTGAGAACCCGCAGGCTTGCAAGTGGCATTAGTGGCAAGTGCATTTTCAAGTGCTTGCATGAAAGAAAGATTAATTTCCATCTCTTGGTCAAACTGACAAATACAAAACGTTATTCAGGGTCTTATAAAGTCAAAGTTTAGCTGTAATGTATATTCAAACATCACTCTCTTTTTATCTCTCTAAAGTTATGGTTCATTATATTTTGCTGTTTCAGAACAGTAGGGATTACAGAATTACAAGTTAGGAAAGTACTGTGTTTGACCCTTAAGTATTACTGAAGAAGAACATTTATTGTGAAGATCTCCATTCTTTTATTTTCACAAGGAAGCTGTTCTTTATATATTTTAAGCTATGCAGCTGAGCATCCCAATTTGCTTGAGCACTACCACACACAGATTCATGGATTTAAAACACCACATGATTTTAACAAATTTAGGGCAGATGTACTTTCCCTTCATTAATAAGAAACAACTTTCTCAAGAAATTTACATGAAAAAACTCCTGGTCTGACACGTCACACACTGCAGAAATCAGTCATTCAGAGGGTTTATTGTTGTGTTATGCAGCTTGAGAGGCTGAAGCAAGTTCCCTTCATTCTTGCGCTCGCTCTCTTCTGTGTAGATATTGTGGTGTGCAATGTAGGCAATAACTGAGTCTGGTATGAGATATTTCACACTCAATCCTCTGCATAAGGCCGAGCGTATCTGTGTTGCACTGATTTCATTCTGAATCCACTCTTTCACTAGAAAAATATTGTGCTGAAATTTAGTTAAAAGGTCTGAATCCTTGATATACTGAGATGGATCAGAGCCAGCCCGGCTAATACAGACCAAACCAAACTTTTCCACTATTTCTTTGATGTCTTCTTCCTTCCAGAGACTGGGTGTCTTAAATGTCTGTAGAAAATCAGCCCCACAGAGCAGCTTCAATTCTGGGAGAACTGGAAAGACAAAAGGAAATAAGAGATGTCTTATCCTTTCTCAGTCTTCTAGGAAGTTTATACTTAAAATTAGTTTTAATTCATAATTTTTGAAAATTTTTTTTAGATTTGTTTTTAAAACCCTTTACTCTAGGCTTTTTTTCAGAAGGTTGCAAGAAAATACAGTTAAGGTTTTTACATGTTTGGTCACAATTACTTTACTACCTACTTCATCATGACTCAAAGCATATTGAGTATTATCTGCATACAGTAATTTGCCGAAGGAGAATTCTTCCTCCACTCAAGCATGCCAAAAGTGGGAAGGAGCAAATAAAGAGAATTATTTTAGCACAAAGATTAGGCTTGGTTGAACCTGGCTACTCGACCCCATCCTGTCCTGCTTTTCTTTATTCTCTCAATTTTTTATTTGCTGTCCCAAGCCCCAGCACAGAATTCTCTCTTTTCTCAAACTTTGTCTATAGCACTCATCATTATTCCATCTGAGTATACAAACATTGGCCAGGTATTTTCACAGCCTTGTATTCATGTGAAATGAAGGGGAAGGATGGAAATATTGCCTTCACTTTACTCTTATTTGATGGTTAGCACATCTACAAGTCTTCTACAAACACCTTAAATGGGAGATTCAGAAAGTAAGAAATGTTCCAGTGATGATATATGAAAAGTGTAACTTCTTTCCTCTACCAACTGTAAAGGTACAACTCATCAACAACCAGGAACAACTGAAATGTATTATTCATGTCCAAGAGATGCTACAATACTAGAGAAAAAAGGCAATGTATCAAAAATCCAGCAGCATCCTAGCCAGTCACAGGGCTGGGGATTATGATTAGATAGGAAATTGAAAACTGACATTGTTTTCAGAGCCTGCCATGCTTCTACTGCCAACAGGAGCTTTTCTGGCCAGAAGGGCAGCAAACATCAACATATCAGCATTGCTGCTGTGGAATCGATACACTATGTCCATTGTCTAACACTGGAAGTAGAATTCTAAGTAATCCCGGTATTTTTGTTATTTTATTCATATATTCTGTGCTTTGCAAAACAAGCAGAGCCACAACGTACATCTCTGGCATAGCTAAAGAGATGCTTATAAAACCCATGAATTAATACAACTCCAAGGTCTCCTATCTGTGTGGGATTTGTTACAAAACAACTGCCCCAGCAGTTACATTGGCCTTTGGCATGGCTCGGTTTTGGCAGGCAGCTCCAACCCTCCAAACTCACCAGCTACTATGTTCAGCTTTTTCACTGCTTATCTGGTAAAGCTATACAGTTTTTACTGCTGAACACAGCATCATGTTTACAGTTATAAACCAACCTGGTTGCTGGCAAGAAAGGGAATCCGCCGTAGACCTTTCTGCGGGATGTTTGTTTCTCATGAACTCCTTCTTGGACTGGAACGCCCTGAGTGATTCATTATAATGGTGCCTGCATTTAAAATAAAGGCTTCTGTGTGAGGTAATCCTCTCAGAGATGCAACAAAGCGATTATCTGGCAGTTTCCCATTCAAGAACAGGGTCTACTTTTATGCACTTTGGATTTGAATACCACTTGTTAAGAATTTGGCACATTTGTTCTGCCCTGAGATTAGTATCAATGTAGTTACATTTTGTGGAATTCACAAGCAATCTCCTTAAAGGCATCCTGGTTTGAAAATCCTTTTTGAAATTCTAGCATTAGGATGATTTTGGTAGCTACTACATTTAAAACATAGCGGAGGTTTTCTGCCTGAAACAGGACAATCTCATTTGAATCAGGAGCTGTTAATTTCTTGACTAAATACAATGCCTCATAGAGTTTTTGTAATGTGTGCTCAGTTTTGAGGAGACATTCTCATTCTCTCTCCTCCTCTTCTCCATAAAAACATGTTCCCTGAATTTTTACCTTGCTGTTTTCCCTTTGATTTTAATGAAAAGAATCAAAATTCCGCCAATCTAAAAATTCTAACAAGATTTTTGACATCTGCTGTGCTTCTAATTTTACCAAGTTCAGATCCACGAAGGCAGGCAAGGATCCCTTTGTCAGATTTTCCAGGTTTCTGTCACTTTATTCTTTCCCCGCTCCTGATCCCTGGTGACCCCTGCAATACTGCTATTGCTACTTCATGGCAGTGGCCTTTTCCTTCCCAATCAGCACAGCCCTGCCTTTTTAGAATAGTCCCTGCCTTGCACCAGGGTTAGGCATTGCTCATATTTGCATGAGCCAAAATTGTTTCAGGAAACAAGCTCCTGGTTAGACAGGACAAGCAGAAACAGAATCAAGTCCATGTCTAGTCTCGGTGTAGCACATACACAGCCACAGTGACCATCAGCTCTTAGATAACTGCAGCAAAACAAAGATTCTGAGTTACGAGGAACAGTCTGAATTCAGGGCATGTACAAAGCCCCAGCTGACCTCTGAATGTCTGGTGTAAGGAAGGAATTTACAGTTTAGTGATTTAAAAGTATGCTCTTCAAATCATGCAGATACTTTAGCCACAGGAGTAAGTTGCACATGTGTCAAGAACCTACATGCAGACAGGCTGCAAAGCAACCTCCAGTGATTTCTGATGCTCAGCACTGGCGAAAGAAACTGCACAGCGAAGAGGTGAGGGACATATGGCAGTAGAGAGTAGGTACTGGTAGCTTGGTCTGTGCCTTCCCACATTTCCAATTTTAATCCTGCCTTGCTGTAAACAGGCTGCTGCTATGTATAGTCAAGCACACTGACTGCGCCGTGCTCTGACATTCTTGGGCCATGATTCAAAAAGAAGAGCGCTTGGCAAGGAGCTCACTGCAGGACTAACCTTACCAACACTCCAAATCTGAGCTGCCCCAGCTCTGCTCAGCAGCCCAAGGGCTGGAGCAGCGCGGGCTACATTACTTTAGATGCAGCAAAAAGGACAAACCCATCTGCCAGTTTCTTAAGTGTTTTCTCAACTGTGTATGAAGCTTTGAATAACTATAGAACTAAATCACAGGCACAACTCATCAAAAGCTGGGAAATGCAGATCTCTGCCAATTTTTAATTACTCTGTAGCATAGCTGCATGCCAATCAAATCCACATGAGGAATGAATGTAGTTCTTTGCTTACTGACAATACTGTTTCCTTGTCTAGGAAGAACACTCACAAACAGCAGGTAAATGGAAAATAGCTGTTATGTTCCCTCCTCCTCTCTAAAAAAAAGCCTTGGGATAGTCTCCAAAATTTCCATACTCATTTAATAGCACTGCCATAAGTGGGATATGAGCTTTGCTGCTCAAAATTCTTTTATGTCACAACTACTTGGGATCCTCTGCAAAATCTACAGATTTTGATGAAATGTGACATTTTTATCGCACTCAGTTAAAACAAGTACTGTAGGAAAAGGCCAATCGTGTGTTTCAGGACAAAATGTTCTACTGCAGTTAAGTGTACAACTCAAAATACTGATAAGAAGAGATATCTAGGTACAATAATGATTTTTACCTCTGCCTTGCAATAGGAAAATCTCTTTCTATTGGTACTGAAGTTTTCTACCTGAGGGAGCTTATAGTGAAGGCAGCAGTTAGTCCTTGTTTTTTTGAGGAAGGAAGAACCTATAGATTAACTTTGAAAACATGAAGAAGAATAACTCAACAGTAAACCACTGCCTGTTTATACTTAGTAAGGATCTAGCCCCAAAGTCAGCTCTTTTTTATCTTTTTTTTTTCACCTGTGACACTTAAAATACAATGTAAAGCACAAAAACCTGCATTTCATCAGAATGTTGCTTCTCCATTCAAGGGACAAGGTTCAGTATTAGATTATGTCATTGGTTCAGCTCATTACTACAGGTCAACATTTGTGGAAAAGAAAAGATTTAAGCTCATTTCTCTTCTTAACAAACAGCCATTTTAACATTTTGTGAATTTATTAACCAAACTAGAGGTTGATTTTCTACGCAGATGGGAAGCTTGGCTTTTCATACCACATTGATACTAATTTGCCTGAGCAGAAAATTATACATTTTTATTTACTGCAACTCTTATCCTTAAGAATTCTGAAGTGGATTGATAATTTACAAACACAATTTTGCAAGCAGTACTCGCTTTAGTTGGATCTGTGCAAATCAAAGTAGGATCACCTGATCTGTAAGATTTGGGACTGCTTCTCTGGAGGAAAATAATTTTGACTGAACTGAAGTTTAGGAGAAAAACTCCCTACCCAGCCAATACTGTAGGACAGACCTTTCTTTGACTTCTCACACTGGGATATACAGTTACGATTAGAGAAAGAACAGAGTTTTCTGCAAAGACAGAAAACCTCCCACCCTGATCCTGTTCTGCTGCCTGGAGGGAAGGGGCAAAAGGAGCAGCTGGATGTCTGTGTTCCCTCAGTGAAACAAATAAAAGCAGGTCTAAAGGCTCCACTAGCTATTTGGTAAGTATATACTGAATTCTCATGGATGCTTTTGGAAAGTAACAGGTCTGCCTTTTAACTGCTTTCACACAGAGCCACAAGAGCTTTTGGGACAGCTGTTGGAAGGCACAACCTGGAGCCTTGAACACCTGTTTCCACTTAGAAAGTAAGCTAGAAAATGGGGATGAAAATGAAGAATCAGTGATAGCTCTTACAGCACATTGGCTGTAGAGTTCCATGAAGTCTTTCAGTTTAATATATCTGTTACCTGCTGTAGCACCTTTTCCAGAGAGCAGTTAGCATAAGAAATTTGTGTTTTCTTGCCCTGCCCCATATAATGTAACACATTTCTTACCATAAGGGAAAAGACATCTTTCAAGGTCCTTGCTTCAAGTTTTGGTGGAACTTTTCCTCCCAGCACAAAACCACAGCAAATTCTTGAGATTTTGAAGAAAACATCAGCAGTTATGGGGCTTGGGTTTAACTTACCATTAGAGTTAATAAGAAAACTTTACAAGGATGTAGGAATAGATAAACCTGGAGGCATAATACTGCTAATGCACCTAATCTGGAACAGAGACGCTCCTGTAGAACAGAATCATTTGTAAACTCTTACTTTCTGATTACGATCTCCATTACCTGCTCAAAGACTTAAACCCAGGAAAGGTAACATAAGAGCCAAGAACTTTTCCTGCAAAACCCTTGCAGTGGCCATAATTTCGCAGAGGCTTTTTGCATGCATCCAACTACTTAAAGGACACGAGGGCAGTACTGCGGTTATTGCACAGGTCTAGGGAAAGCTTATCTGCTTTGCACTAGCAAATGAGAGATTCCTGGTGGGGGATCCTGACTTGCCTGTATGTTTTAGAGGAGCAAGTTCGGTGCCTTGACGTGGCAGCCTGGCAGTTTTGCCATCAGTAATTTCATAAAGACAGGAAAAGGATGATGTAATTACCTTAATACTTTCACGGTCTCTGTCCATGTCCCCTGCTCGCTCTCCCAGGGATCCACTCGGATCCAGTCAGATGTCTCCAGTGCCAGTTTAGCCATCGCCACCCGGTGCCTTGCTGAAACCAAGCCTTTCTTCCCATAGTTATCACTGACAGGAGACATTATGCCTTCAATCACCTGATATCTTCCTTTGGGAAAAAAAGAAAAGAATAAAAGAAAAAAAAATTAAGTCCTCTTCACAGAATCTTGAAAATTTAGGGTGGACAGGACCTTGGGAGCTCACCTAGTCCAATCTCTTCCAAGGGTAACTTCCACAGTTGACTTCAAAGTATTAAGATGCTATGAACAACTCGATTTGGGTATTGTTTTTAATATATTAACAGCAATTACGAAATTAAAATGCAAACATTTTGTTCCTCTGCTCACAAATACTATCACTATTTATCCTATGATGCAAAAAGGAAAGCTGGGTGAACAGACAATTTTAAACAAGTAGAGATAGTCATAATTGATGTTACAAACTATCAAAATCATCAGATATAATTAAGTTTCATAGTCCAGTTAGTACAGCTTTGATATAGCCATGGCAATGGATGACTTAACTGACCATTAGTTTGTTCTTAAAGATCTGAAGCTTGTTATTGATCAAAACCATTGTGCCTTTTCTTTGTGTTAAAGCAAGAAGGACAGCATATTACTGCAGCTGTGATTCATGTGATCCAGACAAATCAGAAGATTCAAACACAAAGATGGGGCTAATGGAGTCTGAGACTTAGAGCACTGTGCTCCAAACATCAGCACAGTAGTCACTAAATGCCTTTCTATCTGGCTGATCATGTTGAATACATTTGAAAATATGCCCCGATTTTTCTACCTCTGTAACAATGTAATCATTAACACAACACACTCTTGTTAGATTTTGCAGTTTTGGCCTCAAATCAGGAAACAAAACTAAAACACCACTATAAGCTGCAACCCTCAAGAAACTGAGAGGAGAGAAAGTGTTTCAACTGATCAGAAATGAAGCAAAAGTATTTTTAATGTAACACATGTATTTAAAATAACTTTGACAAATATGATACTGAATAGGAAAAAAATCCTCTTCCTTTTTTCTAATTCAATTGTTTCAACACAGAAACTTCAGTGCAGCATGCTACCTTTACTGCTTTGTAAGGAAAACAATACCCCTGGTATTTCTGATACTGGCACATGTCAATTTAATATTCTAACATGACAGTCTAGTAATGTCACATTGATTTTGATGTAATAAAATTTTCAAAGGAACTTCATCGAATTGGACTTAAAAAACAGCATTAAGACTCAATGAGATTTACATCCTCTTAAGATGTCAGTTCAAACCATCCTCTTTTAAAATATTCTCATTACAGACAAAATGAGCAAGATAAAATTTTCCAGAAACATGCAAAGATGTGTATATAATTAAGTCCATCTCTTGATTTGAAATTGGAAATAATTTCACTTGATTTATGAACAACAATTATTCACTCGTACACTGATATTATACAGTGCTATAACAAATTATCTTTTAAAGGGAAAGAAATTACAGTCTGAATTAATTTCTCATTTAAAGGGAAAGAAACTATAGTTTGAATTCACTGCTGTGTTAACCTTATTAAAAGCCTTTTCCTACACAATGATTTTCCACATTTCATTTTCTTTAAGTTTCTACAGATATAAGTTGTTCCCTTATATCTTAAATGAATGTATTAAATAAAAAAACTAAATTTCTGTGAGATCATGCTAACCAAGAATGATATGGATCTGCCATATTCTTATGAGATGAAATTATTTCAGTCTCTAATCTGGCCTAAAGCTGTGTAAATGGGATGAGATAAGAATTTCTGATGCTATATCAGCATGTTCCAAAGCAGAAATGAAACCAACCAGAAGAGAAAAATCGAGGTTGGTAACACTTCAGAGTCAGACACAGGAATGGTTTGAGAATATTCACAACTGAGTAACCCAGCACTATGCAAACAGGATTCACACGAGAGCCTTCCACATAAAAACACAAGCTTTAGCTGTCAAAATATAGGAAATGCTTTTATTACTGGCTCTAAATAACTTGTTTCCTATTCAGTAATTTAAAAGTTCACCTATTCGAATAAGCCCCTCAGTTTTGGCAGGCATGCAAAGAGGAAATCATTAAATTCTGTCACCTTGGGCTTTTCTTAATGTCCACTGCAATTCTCTCTCCCACAAATTATTACAGGTAGCTTCAAACCTTTCTTGGTCCAGAATTATCTTCAAATTCTATTTCTCTGGAATTCTATTTGTTTTCATCATTAAGTATGTTATTATTGCTTGTCCTAAATATGTGCAAAAACCCTCCAGGCACCTAAGTAAGTGGCTTTGTTTTTCAAAATATACCTACCAAAAGCAGCAAAAAAATTCCTCTTGCTATGAACTTATATTCTCTAGGAACAGTTTAGGACAACTGATTAGTGCTTAGAAAACTAAATATAATGAAAGTAATGAAACAAAAACTGTCCCTCAAACATGTTAAAATATTCCTTAAAATTAAGGATTAATTCCTTAAAAATTAAGGAAAATAGGTATTTAGTTTTCTTTTATAAAGGTGTCACTGAAAATTGCTACAAACATGAACAAATAGTAATGCTTAATTAGCTTATTAATACTAAAGCAAATTTATCAAATGACAGTTTCATGTAAAATTGTGTATTTTGATGGGGCTTCTAAGGATTAATTTCTTCTGGTAGTAAGTCTGGAATTCACTGTGAGAAATTACACAAGAAGTAAATAATAAAAGCAAATAACCACTATAGAAAAATCAAACAAGTTAAACACTTCCACACATTTAACTCTTGCCCACTACTCATTTTGCTCTCAGTGTCACAGGAAAATCCACAACATCCTGGGAAGCTCTGCAGCTTTCTGGTGTTATCCTACCCAGTGCCCAGGAATGACCCCACTGCTGTTGTTCCTTCCACAATGTCCAGAGCAGCAGCAGCAGGACTTGGTGCCTGAGTGCTGCTTCATTTCATTCCTCTCCCAAGATGCTGCTAAGTAAGTGCTGGGGATAGTTATTCCTTCTCAGCTCTGCTGTCCAGTACTGCATTTGACACAATCCATTAATGGTGTCACATTTTTCCCATTTTTATACGATAGTAACTCATTATCCTTCACTTTCCCCTTGCATCTGTCTTGTCACAGATAGAAACATCTTGCCTTTCACACCCTTCTCCTGTGCCCTTTATCCCTTTTGGTCTTACTTGGAAACTTGGTGATGTAAGTCTCCTCCACTGGCAACACTCGGGAAACAAGATAAAAAATGTCTTAGACATATTGATTCTAGTATTACTTCTTTGGTCTTTATGATCAAATGAAAATACAGGCGGAGAGAAATAAAAGCACCTGATGTTAGGTATTAACAGAATGTGAAGTGACTGCCACAGTCCCTGCAAGTTTCAAAAAACAATCTTAAAACAAGGGGTTGAATCCCAGAAAATTTTAGTGTGAGGATGTATAAAGCCCCAAATTCACATGAGCAGACAGAAAATCCAGATAAAGAGAATAATTTGAGTCATTTAGGCACATACAGCTATGTGTGTTGTATTCAAAAGGCAGCATGACAAGATTTATTGGCTGATATTAACAGAAAAAGGATGAATTACTTGACATGTGGCAATGAGACTGCACTTAAAGTATCAGAAACCCAATAAAATGTCTTACTTAAAATAGGGATGTATGAAAAATAAGATTAGGCAGCATTTGAAACTGAAGTGATGTACAAAAAGCTGGCAGACAGAATTACTGGAGATGTCAGTCAGGATGCACATCAGGGGTAGTCCTGTCATTCGTAACAGTAAAACCTGACTCTGAAGTCACAGAATCCTAGGATTGTTAAGGTTGGAAAAGCCCTCTAATATCATTGAGTTCAACCATTAATCCAGCACTAAAACATGTCCCCAAGTGCCACATCCACACATCTTCTGAACACTTCCAGGGTTGCTGACTGAACTCCAGCCAAGCTATTGCACAACTCATCATTTCAGCAGAACTCCTGAAGAAGCAGCAGAATGAAGCCATTCCCACAGCCTCGGAAACACGGCCCTCACACTAATCAATTCCTCACTCATTTCTGGCATCCAGTGTGGATGTCAGCTCCAAAGTGCACTGTTCTCTCTGAGAAGGGAACCACTGACTGCCACCTCAAGTCAGACAAGCTTTAGTCTTGTGTAACCACTGTTCTCCAGCCCCACCATCAGCTCCCAATCTGAAGCTACTGCTACTTCTCAGCAAATAAGTTCTAATTTCTCCTCTCCTTCTCTGTGTAACCTCAGAAGTGGAAACGGCTAAAACCATGAGAGAATGACCAATTAATTTCCTGGCTAGGAATGGTTCTGCTATAAAACAGGCATCCAGAATCAGTGATTTTTATAACACATTGCCAACCCCTTCTGCTTGAGAAACTATCTTCACTTGCAGGAAGGGCCATATATGAGATTTGTGTATCCATCCATACAAACATGCATATTTGCCCTTGGAGTTACTTCAGATAAAGCCACCTCTGCTTGGGATGGGTAAAGCTTCTGCAAGCAAACTGAGGATTCTTGCTCTGCAGACATCTGGGTTAAGCATTCAGAAAGTGCAAAGATAATGCTGTCAGCAACCCAGACACGAAAGAAGGATTGCATAAAGCCCTTGTTACTTATAAGTCTTCACAAATTAAAATAAGAAGCCAAAAGACAAGTCACACACCATTCAGAACCAAGCAATGACATTAGGTGTAGTGTAATACACAATTTCAGCTTTTCAAGATTTCATTTTTAATATGATTTACTAGACTTTGAGCAAATTGCTCTGAGTAAGGGGTGAAGTCTTGTTACACTGATCCTGGAGCAGACGAGACATCAAATTGATTCAGATGGAATAATAATTAATTTCCCAGTTCAGACCTTCTTTCAAAGTAAAGAAATGTTACTGGACTATAACTGATGACCTAAACAGAATTACCAATTGGTTTCATGTTACCTTTTTATGCCTTGAATACCTGGACAGCAGAATCAGTTATAAAACTACAGTGAGAAAAGTCAATTAAAATCTGTTTTTAACCCTTTATTTCCAGTCCTGCAGGAGCAACAAAATAATTTTAGTTACAGGACAATAGAGACTTGTAGAGGCTGCCCTCAGAGCCAGCTCTGTAACTCCTTCTCATGGCAGTGAAGGTATTCTCACAGTATATTCTGAGTATGCAGCTGCTCCTTTTACTGCACAGTGGTATCGGTGCGTTACCAGGTTCTCTCCCCCTGCTCAGTTTGACAGCCAAATTCCTTCTACCATTATCTGCTGTTCAGATTCCTGCTGAACCACATCCCTCTGTCAGATTCCCATAAACAATCATTCCCTCCCAACCACTTCCAAAAACATAAGTGCATATTTTAGCTGCCAGATGAAGAAAAAAAAACAAAACCAAAAAGATAAACCCCTGAGCAACTAAGGAGCTGATCAAGCTAAAAGTTCAAGGTTTTCCAGTAGCATTTCTGATTCTTGCTTAAATTCCTGATGTTACCCACCTTTCTCCTTTGTTGCCAAAACATTCTACCCTCCTGACATCTCACTTTTCTGATCTTTTTTGAGGATAGATAAAGTGCCTCTTAGTAAAGACAGATAATGAATAATTAACGTTTCATCTTTTCTCCAGTTTCCTCCGGCTGTCAAAACTGCTACCTGGAACCCTTCTTCATATTAAAACACATTGTATCTTAAAAGCATGAAATTGGAACATAAATTATTTTCCTAAAATTCAAAATTATTAACTGTACTCATTCACGAGGCTCAGCCAGTTCCACGAATAGGATCCTAAAACTGCTGATAAAACTTTCATTCTATTTGTATGAACACTCATTATATCTGTTTATACACTCAGCCAAAGGAACAGGTAATGCCAGACTTTTTATAATGAACATACCATGAAAACCTTATATTAATATCAGTAAAGAATACTGAAATTAAGGCAGCTGCAAAGTAAAAGCCTATCTAAGTGAGTATTAAAACTCCTTCTTGCTTTTCCCAGCGCTCTGTGTGTGTGTGATGCTCACAACCCCTCACTGACCTGTTTGGTGCAGGTGGTCTCTGGCCAGCTCAAACAAACGCATGTGCATGTTGGTGGTGGGGTTAAAGGAGCCACAGGCCAGAAGGATGACAGGGATCCTGCTCTTCATTCTGACAGCAAAACATTACAAATCCTCCCTGAAGAACAAAACAAAATTAAAGAAAAACTTGAGGAAGAGCAGTCTGCCCATTGTTCCTGAACTAAAAGGAGCACTGCTTTCAGAACTGGGTATTCCTGGAGCACCACTGGAGTATCCAGAGATCAGTCCTGGCACAGCATTCAGCACCTGCCTGCTCAGAAACACAGCTGCTCTTGGATATTAATTAGAACACCAACACTTCCCCCCCCCTCCCCACAGACGTGGCTAGAACATACTTCATATTCTCATGAGTATAAAAAACTGACAGATTGTTACATGTTTTTTATTCTTAACCTTCTTTTATTGGAGAACAAGCTTTTGTTCTGTCTTTCTGTCCACTGATAACTTTGGAACCCAAAGGCCTGCTACAAAAGCAGATTTTTTTTTTGCAACATGTGACAAAACCTCACATGCAACACCCAATCCTACAGGTGTGACTCCCTCAGAGCTGGGCAGGCAGCAGGTGGAGGTCAGCCAGCTGGCAAATACTTGCAGCCAGATTATCAGCATTTCCATGTGTAGTTCATTTGTTGGACTGCAGAGCAATGGATAGTGGATCAACAACAGGAGCAGCAGGGAGAAGGAAGTACGGCTGTTTCAGAAAAACCCCAGGGCCATTAAAAAGCTGTGAACAGGGTGAATGGGTGGGGAGCAGTGCTGTTAGGAGCCTTGCAGGGGTGTTTACAAACAACACTTAGATAATTTAGTTAAGCTGTCAGTCATCTACTGAAAATGTAGCAGAAATCAGTTTAAATCCACCGTGCTTGGAGCTACTTATTTGCATAACTCTTTTTACAGCTAATCCAGAATGTAACTGGCATGATAAAAACAGTTATGTCCCACATACATGTCTGCAAATCCAATGTCTTGTCCTAGGGTTTGAAATCTCTGCAGTGCCCACAGCTATGGATCATACATACACTACTCTCCTCCCTTCCCCTGGTTTCCAGCCCTCTCCATCAAATGGAACAGTCTTCCAGCAGCAGACACTTGCATCCCAAACTTCAGGAGCCAGTCTTGGGATAACAGACCAAACCCAGTACAGATTGTGTGCTCTGATTAGCCAAATCTTATTCTCCATCTGCACTGTACCAAAGCCCTGTAGCTCAGTGCCCACCTCTTACTCTTCCCAGTTCTTATAGTCCCTTTTTCTCCCCCCCTTTCTCTGACTTAGAAAAATTGAATAGTAATGGTTAAATCAATGTCAAGTTCATGTTTTATAACTGCCAACTCTATCAGTCTATTTATGGAGGATTTATAACTCTGAAGACTGGGACTGTACCATGGAAGAGCAATGAGTGCACCACGCAAGTGCTAATATTGTCATTTGTAACATGTTAGCAGTTTGTGAACTTTTACAGAGAAAATTACTTGAAACATTACATGTTACCTGTACCTTCAGCATCTAGTACTGAATATAACGACTGTTTTATAATGTTTTTATTTTACTTTCCTCATTTCTCATATCTTCCCTTATACTAGAGGAGATACACTGGGGGGAAAAGACTGTTGGCTGTAGAGCCTTTGAAAGTTAGCAACAGTTTTATGGTCTGTGACTGGAGCAGCTTAGGAAGCTCCTTTCACAGCACTCTGCTCTCTCTCATTTACTGTCCCTTTGTAGATACCAGCAAACTCACACGTGAAAACTGGACGCAAAATTTACAGATTCTTTACTTAGGAAAACCAAACCCAAAATGTTCTTCTGTTCAGCATCAGCAATTCTGTAAATGTATCTTCATTGTATAGTGAAAAGTCCTTCTGCCTTGAAACTGAGGAAAACATTAACATCTGAATGGGAGCTCTCTCATCTGCTGCTTCATGGCTCTCCTGTGCTCTCTTCCGCTCTGATGAAGTACAGTTTATATTTCCACAGCTGTTCTTTTATCTGACAGCTCAACGGAATGATTTATTTTGATTTGCTTTTAATTCTGTAGACTATTCCTCACCTGAAACAATGGTGTTGGCTGGTTTGATTGCAGGTCTTACTCATCTCTACCCAGGAAACCCCAGGGAAAGACTTCAACCTGTAATTTTTAACCACAACCAGACATTACTGATAATGGAAACTCAAAAATCAAACCAATGACAACAAAAAAAAGGGAAAAAAAGGAGCCACAACAACAAACCAATAGCATACTAATACTAATAAACATGTAATGAAAAAGGCTTTCACAAGATACTATACATATATAAACTCTCACACACCCCGTATTTACATATATATATAATATTAGGACAACTTTTAATATTACACACAGAAGATTCAGCTGCTACCTAAGGGGCTTTAAATCATTAGAACACCACTCAAAATAACAAAAAAAAAAAAAAAGAAGAGAGTTAACTGCTCTTTCAGGTAAGCTCTTTTGAGAAATCAAACATTGGAGAAAATTTCAGACACAGCCCTGGCCAAGAGTGTATTCCTAGAAGTGCCAGTGTGCTCGCTCCTGAGTGGCAGCAGTTTGGGAAGTTCTGACAACAGCGGACATCCTGTGGCAATACAGAAAAGGGCAGTTACCTTCAGATGAGGAGGCCACATTTAAGCTCTATAAAAAAGGTTTCATGATGGCCAAGTTGTTATAATTTTCATTAGAAAATTCCTGCAAGTTCTCTTCCTGTTGCCTATATTCCTACAATATGTCAATAACAGATGATGTTACAGATGACCACAGTTAAGTTCTGGTGAAAGTCAGTAATTAGAGCCATATCTGATTAATTATCAGCAGCAGAATGGGGTGCTGAGCAGCACAGTCTGATTCATGAGCTGTTAAATTAAGAAACTGGAGAACAGGACACTGATATGTGCACACTATGAGGCACTCACCCTTGAGGGAAAATTTCCACAAAAAGCAGAAATAAACCAAATCCTAGCACAGGATTAAAGTGTTATCTCCTCCTGTGAGGGTGAATCTAGATTAATTTAGATGAAATTTAGATTCAAACAAGTTCAAAGCTGCCCATTTCCATTCTTTTACTGGTCCACACCAGTAATCCATATAAATTTACTGTAGATGCACTGAGGCCAGCTGAGGTACACCAAGTGAAACTAAGAATATTACAGGCGTGAGACATCCTTTCAAAGTCAGAAAATAAAAAGTACATTTAACAGCTGACCCAAATCATAGCAAACCACGGCATACAAATATCCCATAAAAATATGACTGGATATCAGATTTCCTCATGCTCTTAATAATAAGAGCTGCTGCTATAACACAAGTCACTCCAGTCAGTAAGTTCCCAGCATGTGCTGTGACAAACCCCAATACTTCACAACAGTGATAAATATTTACCTGTATATTCCCACCTTCACTTTAATAATGAATATATGTGTCCGGGTGAGGAAAAATGAAAAATGTATGATCTAGGGTGGTATTTTATTTACTCATCAAAAAGTTACTCCAGCCAAGAAGAATTTTGCAAGGTGCACATATATATTACACATAACCCAATATGATGCTCCAACCCTCTAAAACAGCTTTTTCAGGGCCATATGGTGAGTTATATTATTATTAAATTCCAGTGATTCAGGTGCACCCCATTTCTCTGACTTTCATTGAAAGCCACTAAGAAAGCACATGACAGGACACGTGATCTCCTATCAGATTCAGATATCAGAACTATGAAGTTGTTCCTTCCAATCCCCACACCAGACTTTCAGTCAGACAATGCAAGTCCCATTGCAGCTTCAAAGAAACCCCAAGGTTGAATCACGTCCAAGCTCACGTCCAAGTATTCACTAGAGCAGCAACTTATAGAACCCTATAAAAATCACCTGGGCTTTTCCCCATGTAACTTTGGAGATGGCTCAAAGCACAACAAATAGTGCCTTTAACAATGCACAGGGTTCTGTTGCTTAAGATAGATCTGCTTAATTTGGGGCTACTCACTATTTCTTCTTCATCTCTGTCCAGGCAGCAATTTTCCCAGCAAAACAAAAAATTATCTGTGAACAAGTTACCTCACAGAAAACTGCAATATGTCTGTGGCCCAAATTCCAATGCCCTGGTGGCTAACAGAGAAAGCAGCCTCAGCAGAAGTGTCTCTTCCTCTCCTGAGATTATAATGCTTCAAATCACAGCACAATACTTCACTTCTTGCCATTCCATTTTTTCAGGCTGTATCACTGGGGAAATTCCCTTCCACAGAACAGCCAACAAAACCTCTTCATCAGTTACATCTCTGAAATCAAGCTAAACATGACTTATAGTTGCATTTGCTTGTAATGACATTTTCCTTCTGAATAAAAACTAGTTCTCTGTTTTCAGCTTCCAATCCCAACTCTTTCTGCTCCACTGCTATAGAGAATCTGCAGTTGAAAGCCTCTAAAGAAGAAAATTCACCACAAAAAGTACACATGGACAAAGCAGAAAAAATATAAATAATAAATTGAGCACAGGACTCATGCAGTCTGAAATACATGCAAATATTGAATCTCCAGTTAATAATGAACATGGCATTGCCCTCAACCATTTCAAATTGTGAAAAATTTGAGCAGAATTATTGCTTAGCACAAGCTTAAAAAGATTGTAATCTCAATGTACACAAAACAGTGCCTGTGAATTCAACTCAGCAACACATTTTTTTAGGCCTGTGAGTTGCTGCAAGTTTATAATTAGAATGGTACAGTGGGGCACAAGAGTGTCTGGTCCCAGAGTCCAGCCAATAAATTATCCACAGAGATACTCCCATGGTAATATCCAATATATTTTTCTTAGCATTCCTAATATTAGGAAAATTGTATATTATTAATATTCTTAATCATCCTGCAAAATAATTATGCTTACAGGCTGCCTATTGCCAGAACAGCAGCAAGGAATACAACAACTCGGCAACATGGAATTCAGAAACCACCATTCATGCACAACAGTAAACTCCCATATTTTTAACATCCCTATTTGTGTATTTACTAAATTTTCTGAGGTTATTTCAGATTTTCTACAGTCCTTAAACAGTAAACATGTAAAGAGAAGCCACAGCATACCATCCTTAATGTTCTTTTTCTGTATTCTTTGGGAAAATAATGAAATAATCCCCATTTTGTAAAAAAGGCATTAATTACATTCTAACTGCCCATAAAACACTTGGCAATACTGAAACATTGAGCTCTGGAGCACTTTCATCTGGTCACAAGGCCAGGGATACTCCACGAACCCAGAACCATGCAGAAAATAAATTAAAAAAGACCAGACTGGCCAACAGCTCATCTGGAGTGTGTGCTGGGTAAGGCAGGATCTCACTGGCCTTACACAGCAGCACTCCTTGCACAGCTTTGCAGCATTTCCACAAGCGCAAGGGAACACAATCATCTCCCGGTATCGTGTAGTTACTGCAGGATGATCTTTATATTACTTCTTAATATTGATCTTAATATTTACTTCTCCAATAATACCCAGTGATCATCAACATCTGACACTCACCTCCCTTCCTGTTCCTTGTGCCCATATCAGGCTAATAAATTAGCTTTTTTTTTCTCCAACAGTTCTCTAAACGATCCTAAGTAAAACCAGTAGTCACCCTTCTGTTTGCATGTATGAGTCAGTCATGCACAATGAACAATATATTGATTTACACAAAAAGAGGATTCATACAGAACTGCAACTCCGGGTGCCTATTTTTAAGCAAACAAACTGCTGATTTAGTGAAAGCACCAACTTGTCTGTCAAAACAAACTCTTGCTAAAACTTCAAGAGTTCCTGTTGAGAAGCCATTCAGAGTGATTTTTTATCTATCTACATCTTTGTAATTTTCTTACAACTAGCAAAACACACTTAGCATATCCTAAGGCAAATCTCAGAAATAGATCTCGCACACAAATGGAAGATAAATTTAAATGGTAAAGAAAGCATCTCCAACCACCAAAATCTGCTCTCATAAAGCTGATTTTAAAAGGCAGCAAGTTAATGGAACCCCTATAAGTACTACTGCAGAACACTCAGATGCAAAATAATCATATATAGCAACCAGGGCAAAGGCAGGATTTCCAGAACACACAGCAAGACCAAAGTTAAAATATCAGCATCCCATACCCACAGCTTACTTTTGGGTTTCAAAAAAGGATAACTATTTGCCATCATGAACACCTCACTGGCTCTACCGTTATAGCAAACAGGTCTTCTAGCAAAGTAAAGCACAAAAAAGAAAATTAAAGTCATGACTAAGAAGGCTGTTGTTCTATGCCTCAAGGTTTACCTGACCACCTCCAGGGAAGCAAGAAGCAATTCTGCAATACATGGAACTGCTCAGTTCGTTAAGTGCAGGATAGGTCTCACTTTCCTCTGAAACTTCATCTATTAGTTACTGCCAGATGCAACAATCCCGACTCAACAGCTGAGGTCAACAATGAATATATAAAGCTGCTCTTTAAAACAACATTCCCTCCTGCACCCATTCAGTAGCATCCAGGTGACCCAAAGTGTAGCATTCTTGGGAGTCAGAAGGCTATTTGCAGTTACATTTTTAATCCATCAAAATGCAAAGCATTATATGCATTTTTTGCACTAATATGCCAATTTTCTTAATAAGACTGATGATTTTGCATAGCAATGAAGCAGTTTGAGTAAATGGCTCCTAGGCTCAAGAGTTCACATTGCTTATCTTAATATTCTTTTTTAATTAGATGATCACTTTAGAACTCTTACTTGCTTCATCTTGTATAATCAATGAATTCAGAATATGTATACACCCTGCCTATTGTCTAAAATGTTTTTCTTTCTGTTTAAGAGCATCTCACCTATGCAGGGTTTTCTATCTATCAAAAAAAAAAGAAGTGAGATTCTGAAACTACAGGTAAAATTACAACTGCCGTCACATTGCAACTATCATCTACATGTTTATAAACTGTTGTGACAATTAAAATACACAGTAATAACCATACAGTCTTACCAGCTACAAAACTTTGCACCTCCCCTATTTTTTTGCTGGCAGACGAAAAAGCCAACAAAATGCTGGGCATTGTGAGGAAAAGAACTGAGCCCATCACACAGGGTATTGCTTTAGCACGACAGAAATCCTGGATGGGAGCAGGTCTGGACTGCCAGGGCAGTTCAAAAGGCCAAGTGAGTGGATCTACTGCAGTCCAGGAGAGGCAGAAAGAATGTCTGGGACTGTTTGGTTTGGAAGGGAGGAGCCTGGGGGAGCTACAGCCGAGTTTTACAGAATGATGAAGGCAGTGGTTAAATTGAATGCAAAACTTCTCCCTGCAATATCAGATCTAGAGGGCAGCCAGTGGAAGCAACAAGAAATTTTACAAGAGGCAAAAGTGCACTTGAGGGGATTCAAACACATATGGTCTCCCTGAGGAAGCACTTGTTGGTAGCAGCAACACCAGTGGAAGCTAAGGAATAAGTTAAGTTTCCCTAAATCACATCTCCTCTCTCCATTGCCTGTGACAGATCCCTGGGCCAGATCACATTTCTTATGCTTTTGAAGTTCTCCATTATAACTTGTGAGCCTCTATGGCTAATTTCTTTTTTTTTCTGCTGCTTATTGTTCAGAAAAATGCACAGTGCTTGGTGAACAGAGGAACATCCACACAAATATTTCAGTGGTAATTGTACTAAATCAACAATGTGGTGGGAAAAGATAGAGATGTGAAGTTGGCTGATGAGACTGAGGCAGCTCTTTGTGGCACTTGCTGTGCCAGGGCAGCAGGCAGGGATTTAACAGCTTCACCCAGCAATTTCATCTGCTACAGGTGCAGCAGCAGCAACTGAAACCCTGTATGAATTAAGTCTTTAGAAATCACCACTGCTATGAAATCCAATTTGTCTCATTAAATTATTTTAAAATGCATAACCTCAAATTCCCCTTTGACAGGACTGTCACCTACTGTGTCCTCAGGGGCCCCCGAGACATCTCCCGACTTCTCAAAGGTCTTTTAGATCATCCGAATGCTAATTAGGTTATCACAGATACGCTAAATTCTAAAATTTGCATTTCTGAAGTTAAAGGCACGAAGGCAATTTAGTGGTAGAAAACCACAGTGGAACTAGACTTCAGTAGCAAAGCATGGCTGAAAAATGAACTGCTCACGTGGCTTGTATTGCTGCAAAGCTTAAAGGAAACAAACATCACGGCGTGTTTATAAAATCAAACAGCAACTGTTGCATAAGGGGGAAACACCCTCTTAAAGGGTGTTTGAAGAGTGGAGAAAGATGAGTAAGTTACGCGGTGAAAGCCAGATGGATTGAAAAAAGGAAAAGTAACCACATAGGCTGTTTTCCTCTTTAACTCGCACTGGCACTTGGGGAAGTGCTCGAGAAAGCAGGGGGAGAAGGGAAAAACCGCTTTATTTTACCGTTTTAAAGACATAAATATGTATATATAGACCCAAATATACATATATAGATATGCATACGTGTATGTATACATGGTGGTGGATTTTGAGGCCTACCCGCTGCCCGCAGTGCCCGCTCCGCTCCGCGCAGCT
>VZRL01004973.1:5745221-5817509 GCA_013397895.1 Origma solitaria | reverse complement strand
GACCGCGTGACACGCGCGGGCAGCCGGCGGCCGCTGCCCCCCCGGCTCACCGTGGCAGCGGCCCGGGCTCGGGGCTGGCTCGGGGTGGCTGCGCTCCGCCGCCCGCCCCGCGGCACTGCACAGCGGCACAGTCACCTCCTTCGCTCACCTGAAGGTGACGTCCCAAATGTTCGCCCTCCTGCCGGAATTAAGGATGGGCCCTGCGGCTNGTAATGAACGTGTGGAAAAATTGACAGCGCCAGATGTTTATGGCCGAAAAGGAAAAAAAAGGAGTCCTGTAACTTTACTGAAATAAAGGGAGAGGCCGTGGGGCATTACCCATGGGGTCTCAAATTGTTGTGGGATGCAGCCCCCTTTGTTTCCTAATTTCCCATCCACATCTCCCTTTCCCCATTGGCTGAGGTACTCAGAAGGTACAGACTTCCCAAATTCTATACTCTATATCCCCCTCGACTATGTACCCCCCCTTTTTCTTCTATTATATAACAAAACACTGTTCATAATTCTGGTAAATCTTTGTTGTTTTTCTCTAAGTTCAGGAATTTAACACAGCCTTGGCTGAGCAACAGTCCATGCCAATTAGTAACATCTATTAGAAGTGATAGTTTCTTCCATTACTTCCCTATCTGTAAGTGCCTTGCCCTATCTACAAGCAGATTCACACGGTTTGTTTATGAAAACATATTCATCTTACTCCTTTCACGAAACTCAGCTTTCTCTGTGTTGAATAGCCCCACAAAGTCACCTCCTTCTCCATCAGCTATGGAATATTCTGGGAAATACACAAATGTCATGAAACGTGTGTTAAATGGATTTACACAATTTATTTAATGTGTGTTAAATAGTTTTACATGATTTGCTACTTTAATTCTTAGGCATATAAAATCCAGTTTCTTGAGATGTCAGAATATCACCAGTTAGGTTTAAAATCTACCACAGACATCCTATTTTTCATAATGTTGAAGTGAAACATAACTGTTCCTCTTGTCTGACATTATGGTGAAAAATCAATAGGATTGTGTAATGCATTTTTAACCTTTATTGTGTGAAATGCACATGCGAACAATGAAGCTTCACTCCTGCACAGAGGCCATGGGGTGTACTTCAGACCTTTCATTGCCCTTGCTGAAGGCTGGCCAAGGGACAATTTTGGCGATGGGGCTTTGGCTTCAGACTGAGAGCAGAATATGTCCTTTTGAAGTTTAACTTGAGGGGGATAAAGTGGCAGCGTAGGCAGTGCTGAAATGGTTTGCCTGTGTGTGGCTGTGTATTTCTCCAGGACATTTCCATGCTTGTCTTTGGTCCTGCTCTGTTCACATGAAGTTTCATTTTTCGTAGACTACAACTTGCAATTTGAGATATTAGGGTAATGCTATTGTTAGTGGTGAAGTGATTGTTTAAAACAGGGAAAATGTTGGGTGAAGACTACACAAGCAATTTCTTACATATGGACAGTCCAGACTGTAGGTGCTCAGCTTCTAAAAGGTATGGGATTATATAATGATGCAAAGCCAGAATGGCAGTTTTGAAACGAACTCATGTGTCTGTATAAAAAAAATCTTTCTTACAAAGGGATCTAGAACTGTATAGAAAAGAATAATTCTTCAACTCCCTTTGGGAGACATAAGTCCTCTTTAAAAAACTTTATGGTGCTGAAATCCTGTGCATAATGGACCATTTCTTTTGGCTGACCAGGCTTACTAAACATATAAGTTCTTTCTGAAAAGTAGTAGCTAGGATTAAAACCTCTTCTTTATAGAGTTTGAATTACATTATGTGTTTTGTCAATATATAAGATTCCTTATGAAACGAAACATTGTCCTTCATTTACAAAAATGACCACCAATCCAAAAGTTAAGTCTTGTGCATCAAGTTTGAAAACTAAGGAGGAGCTGCTGAGTTGAAACAAATTAATGTGGCTCCACTGATCTCAGTGGGAAATGTTCTGTGCTGGCTGAGGTTCTTTCCTTCTCCAATTTGTTGTAAACTGAATCACAGTTGTAATAATAAGCTTTTCTTGCCTGCTGCCTTTAAATATAAGGTTTCCACTTCGCATTAGTTTTTAAGACACTGCGTAATAAATAAAATGATTTTAAAACTGAGAATAATTTGCTGATGGTAACAAACAGAGCACTGGGTGTGATCCTAAACTGTGTTCTCCCCTTGAAGTGGGTGAAGTTGCAAATCATGCCTGAAGGGCAGTGTTGTGAAAGGGATGATGTGGGAAGAGACGAGTATCAGACAAGAAAATGTACAAGGGATGAAGCTCTGAGATGCCCCTCTGCAAGGAAGAACAAATGACCACAAGAAGTCCCACAGCAATTATGAAAGATGATCTAATTAAAACCTGTCTTCCACCAACTAAATGAAGACAAAGTTATCACTACAGAATCATGTGATGTTCTGGCAATTACTAAAGATAATGGTAATCACTGGACTAGCTTCTACTCTATCACAGTGCTGGGTTTTTTTTGGGTTTCTGGCCAAGTTTCAGTGGGAATTTGGAGCAACATGTTATTCTGTTACTCTTCTATTAGTATCAAGTAAAACATAAATCAGAATACCCATGTCTAGGTGTGAAACTATGAGTATGGAATTCCAAGCCAAAGCTGTTACAGATGCTGTGAATCAGTTGTTAGAAAATTTGGCATTCGATGCAGTTCTTGAGATGCAAAACTCCCAGGGTCTTACATAAGTTTTGCACACTGAGGCTGTAGAATTAGGCCTTGTAATTGTAAAATCTGCCAAAACAGCAGCATGGCATGTCAGCTTAATCTCTTAGTTCTTGGCATCTGCTCTGTACTGATGTGTAGTTCAGATCTGAAGAAAATTCTATTGGGACAAGAGGGAGAAGAGGAAACTTGAAAGAAGTGTTCATTAACCTTTCCCCTCCAAAACAGAATTGGAGAGCATTAGAGCGAAATCTTGGTGATCATTCACTTGGCTTCATTTATGAAATAAATACACAAGCTTGCATCTTTAAATTACTTAAGTGCTGCAGTTACAGTTAGTTTGAACGAGATGTCAAATATCACAAATACGGGTGGGCAAGAAAATGTTAACTTCCTGCAAATGAAAATCATACTGTTGGTTGATTGGTATTAGAATTAAAGGCAAACATTAGCAAATCCATTATTACTTAGGCAAGCAGTAGAAATCAAAAGGCTAAACTGCAGTACAGAACCAAAGCAAAGCAGGCTCCAATGTGCTGATTCCTCTGAAGCTGCAGAAGATAAATGAGCTGAGGTAGAGACAGGGCAGAATACAAAGCTTTGTCTGAAAGCTAAGAAAAAAACCCCAAACCAACTTAAAAAGGCTCAAAAACAATCATAAAAAGTTTTTAACTTGGCTGCAAGGAAGACTTATCTAGAAGATAAAATACAAACAGAGAGAGGGAGATAAACAAAATTTTCCGCTTGTTTTACAGTCCTTTTTTTGTCACAGGTGAACAGAATGAAATGTTTGGTTCATTTCTTTCTGTTCTTAAAGAGTCTGTCAGACATGCATTGTATATTGCTTTGGGTTCTTTTTTTCTCCCTCTCCTTAATCCTCTACTGTTTGTAAAGTTATGTCAATATGTATAAATTGTTTTTGTCATTGCCTTTACTTGCTTGTATTTTGAATTTTAGTGAAGCTAAAATGGCTTGTTTCGTTTGCATAATGTTTCAGATGACATTCCATATTATCTTTCCAGCACAGTAAGTGGTATTACTGGTTGATAAATCTTAATGTTACAGTTATTTGGTATTTTAATAACAATTTTAAAAAAATTTGCAGCGTTATATCTGGAGGCAACAATAACAACATATAGCCAGCTCAAGAGAAATTCTGTGAGATCATTTAAAAATCAATTTTTTAGTATAAGAAATTTGACAGTGTTTTTTGCACGTGGGTTTTATGAAAGTATTTGGCACCTTGCTTTTCATTCGGACGTTCTTTGGGATCTCTGTTGGTGCATGTTAGCATGGTGTTGTGTTCTTCTGTAACCTACAGAATTTTACCTGCAGGCATTTGTAATAATTGTACAGGAAACCACAGCACCATTTTGGCCAAATATGAGCTTTCCGGTACCTAAAGCCTCTATATCATTGGAAATTTGAGTTTTAATAGTTCTGCTGAGCTGAAAGTGGGAATAATACCATTATCACAAGGAAACCATTCCTGATTTCCTGGTATGGCTCTGTTCTAATTCAGAAAGGACCAAACCAAAAAAATACTGCTACTTTAATACATTTCTGTAGAGCAAAGGTTCTGTAACATCTTCACTGTGGAACATGAGTAACCCAGCAGAGTTAAAACTTCTCTCTGTGATGTTGTCCAGCCCTGGCACTTGCTGGATCTCTGTGTGTCCTGCGTGGATAATTTTAATCAAATTGCTTTTAGTTCAAATGTTGCATGAGCCAATATTGAAATGTATCATGGTGTCATATTTGTTCTGATGACATTCTAACTGCACAGTGCTCGCTGATCTCTTGCACAGATAGGGCAGAGAGAAAGGAAGATGAGTCTAGGACTGGAAAGCATATGGGTTTTCATAAAATTGGATATCTGACACATTTCCCTTCTGAAAAGATATGGAGAGGATTTTGTGTTCTTTCAATGTGGAACAAAGACTAATTTCAAACCTTGAAATTAGTCTTTGTTTGTTGTGAAACAGAACTGTCATTTTTTGGGAGCTCTGTAATTTTTAAAATAGCTTCTCCATAACACTGTATTGTGTAACATAGAAAAAATGGGTATAATATGTGGATTTCATTTTTGCTTTTCTGAGAGGAATTGCTGTAAATCACAACCTTTCCCCACTCGAAGAAATGGAGGTACTCCAGCCTTCGATTCTGCTGCCACAGCCACACAGGTTTGCTGAAATACTTGAGTTTGTTGCTATTTGCTGAGAGCAAACCACACTCATAGATTTTTGTTTCCCCACGTAACCTCCCTTTTCTTCTCCTCTCCTCGAGTTGTCACGAGGAACCTGAGGGAGTTTTTCACTTTTATAACTGATCTTACGGTTAGTACACTGGGATTTTTGTGGGCCACCAAAGTGGTCAGTAGAGGGTGGGGTTTGTGTTTTGGGGAGGCACTGCAGTGTCACTCTTCCCACCAGAGAATTCCCTGTGTGCCCGCACAGTGCTGGTGCTCTGGCTCTTAGCAGCTGTACAATTTCACCAGGCCATGGAAGAAGGTCAGCTGCACTCCCTCAGTGCCAGTCAGATGTGTGCCATCCTCCTCAAGGACTGTTGAGGCACAATATGGTTTTAATTAAAAAAAAATTGTTCATATTAGTACACTTTTTTAGGACATGCAGTATTGTACTTTAGAGAATAAAAATTAAATGTGCTGTAAATATCAATTTTACCCATTTTAAAACTATGGTTTCTGTTATCTTTGTCAGCTAGAGGATTTCTTTCTCTCATCCCTCCCCAGTCTAGTTTTTAATGATTTGGCTAGGAGATTATTTAATTTCTTTTATATGAACTTTGAAATGATACAATGAGGCAGAAATTTAATGCTTAAAATCTTGATTTCAGTATCATTTAATATAAAGGATCTTTTACAAAGCCGTATTGTGCAGTGCAAAGCATCAAGGCTTTCATCCATCTTTATTGTGCCTCATTTAGGCCCAGATCCACACTTGCATGCCAGATGGCAACTGCAGAGGAGTTTCAAGTTATAGCAGCAATAGATGAGAAGATAAGTGCCTCTTGAGAAAGGGAAAGCCAGATTGCATATTCCTTTCAATTGCACCTGATGACTTATTGCTACTCACTAATTGGTTTGTCCATACACAGGCAATTCAGAATCCAACAGCACTGCCTGACTTTATCTGGAGCTCTGTTCTTCCTGCAGAGATCACTGGTGAAATAAACCCTTGCAGAGAAAAATATTTTATATGAAGCTCTGTGAAAGGCAGACCTAAGGGTTTGTTTTTTTGTGGGTTTTCTCTTTTTATTTTTTTACTTTTCATTACTGCTGTGTCAAGATTTTTTCCTTCAGGAGAGCCATAAAATCTTGTGTTACTGTCATTGTTAGTTATTATTGCAAAATAGTGTAGCTGACTGTGCTAACAGTTGACAATATATGCGTGTTTAAAACAGAGACAGAAATGATCAGTAGGGCTTGGTCTATTTTTCATTAAAGATATGAATGTTTTCATAAAAATCTTCATTTCCCACATATTTTTGAGTGCATTTTCATTTTAGTCCTGGATGGGGCATTTGACTTATTTAGACAGCATACAGAGAGCCAAGAGAGCCAGCTATGAAAAACACAAAATAAGTCAGGAGTGAGAAACTGCTGGTTATGTTCCCTACTTAGAGGCCATCAGCAGCTGAAGTGTCTCTAGAGCTGTACAGCAGTGTTGGTGCGTGCCATTTTTGTTGATGAAAGACAAAATTCCTGCATAATGGTACAGCACATAGCCAACCTTGTAATAAGCCCTTTAAAAGGTGAAGTATCCACTTAGGAAGCAGCATCCCTCATGCAGTGAAATGTCAGTAATTTTCTGGCTCATGCAGAAGCAGCATTATCTCCTGAACTCGTCAACTGAAAGCATTTTCATTAGATGTGTTTTACTAAATGCAGTGACAACATAACAGTTATGTGGAAACAGAAAAAAACCCCAGTGTTATAAATGATTATTAGTTGTCCTGAAGAAAAAAAGAACAAGGAAAAATAGGCTATGTAATTAAGATTTTCAGTGTCCACTGTGTTTGTTACTCATGTATCTGTAATCACAATCCCAACAAAAACAGGAGTGCAGGTGTGAGTGTGCAGCATATCAGGGCTGTAACACCACACAAGTAGGCAAAGAGCATATCTTGTTAAATAAACATGAAGTGAAAAAAATCACTGTGGATCAATGGTACTTACCAAAGGTATGCTCAGCAAAGAAGGGTGTGAAAGAGTGGAAATATTCCTAAGTACAGCAGAACCACATTAAACATGTGGAGAGGTCACTGGGGAGATTCCCAATGCTTCAGCTGGACTGTGAATTGAGTTCACATCGTGTAAGTTATTGTTTGCTTCAGAAAATCACTAAATCGACTTTGCCTGTTGAGGGCCCCACCAGTCAAAGATAAAATAAAATCACAGACAAGCATCCAATCACGAACAAAGCTGTTTAACACTTGGATAGCTGGGGAGTCTAACCCACAGTCCACAGGGAAATGAAATTTAGACATCTCAAATGTGTTAGAAAACAATGAATGGAGATTCCTAAAAATCCTGATTCAGGTCTTTTCAGTGTTTTGTTTCATTTGGTTTTTCCTCCAGACCTAGAGGATAATGGCATACTTGCAGTGGCCCCACCTCTTGAGCTGAGCCAGTGGCCTGCAGCTGACATGACTTGAAATTCTTTCTCTAGATGTGAAGAAATTATGTTGCTCATCAGCAACCACAGGTGAGTGAAAAAAAGCACTAATTTAGCAGAGCACAGGAGCTCTCTGTTTTTGGTTTGATCGCAGCAATGAAGGGTCATTTATCCAACACAGGGGGTGCGTGTAGCTACTCCTCAGGTGGAATTTAACAAATGCATCAGGCTGGGGCTACCTTGAGTTTGTGTAAGTGAGTTTGGGGGTACTTTGTATTCTAGAGGATTTCTTAAACCCTCTGAGGGAAAACAAATAACTGCAAAGTAAGAGGGAAAGTCTGTCATGGTTTGAAGTGAACACATTTAGAGATGAAAACCAATTATTTGGAAGGAATGGCTGGGATGATGGCAAAACTGAGGTAAGATTGCAAGGAGATGATTGAAATGGTTATATATTCTGTAGTTAACTGAAGATAAACACTTCCTAATAATAATAATGGTGAAGTAATGCCACAGTCTGTACCTGAAATATCTTAAAATGTTTAATTGACCCTGATCATTTATTTTCCATGATAAGATTTCTGTCAGCCTGTATATGTTACAAGGTAGTATAACAGGTAGGATTATTAGCTAGAAGCAACCCTTTACCAGATTTCGTTGGTGACAGATCTACATTTGTGATTTTACAAAGCAGTATAGAAGTAACAGATGCTTTACTTCAGGGCATTGCTGCTTTACTTGTGAGGGATTAGGCATCAGTTATAGTTGGAGGAAATTCAAAGGCACTATTGGGCCAATAGTGCAGTTGGGAAAAGTGACAGAAATAATTTGTATGTGAATTGATTGCTCTTGAGGGTGCTGGCTTGAGTGACATAATACACAGCAACTTCACCTGTAGACATACAGCTGCCAAACGTGGAAAAGTAGTTTGGTTACTGTGCAGCTAAAAGAGAATTTTTACCAACGGAGAAAAATTATGGCTTTCTCCTTGAAGTTAAATGCCATTTATTCAAAATTTTAGAGATTGTTTTCTTCAGTCTTATTTTTCGTTCTTGGCTGAATGCAGTGAGGTTGTGAGACCTAGGTCAGTGCGTCTGTGCTTTTAGGCACCCAGGCTGATTGACCTTGGTTAGAATTGTTTGGTGAGAACAGAGGTGATGGAGGTGCTGATATTTTGGTGAGATGGAACATCCTACATTTGAGAAGAAATGCTCTGTTAAGAACTTTTCTTCCTAAAGTGGCAATGATGGGGAGACAGTTCTGCATGAACAGTGGGGAACTTCTTGTGGGGACCACAGAGACATTTGTGTATCTGAGTAACAGCAGCAGTTTCTGTGGATTTTTTAAACCTGATATTTTAAATACTGTAAGCACAGGTTTTATGTGCTAGTGTGACACATCACACGCATCTCTGCGAATACAGCAGTGAGTGATTTATTTTCGAGGTCAAACCTGGTACAGAAGGTGCTGTTTCCCTGATAGGTTCAAGGTGCTTTCCAATGAATCACTGCTCTAATAAATCATATTGTATATATACTAGCATATCCAAGTTAGGATATTAATTTCCAAGCAGTACCTGTCATGAATATGTAGTTTGAAAAACCTGAGATGAATAAAGCATATGGCCTTTACATTTCAAGACCGTATCTGTAATTCACTGTACTTTCTTCTTGATCCACAGACAAAGGTGAATTAGTTCCAGACAAAAATGCATCAATGCTCTATTGAATAGTCAATTATTAAACATGTAATGGAATCTCTGGTTATCAAGGCATGCTCAGTATGTGCATAGAGTACATAATTTGCCCCAGAATGGAGTGGAATTGGTTTGTTTTGAAAAAATCCGGACAAAATTTTATTAACATGGAATTAAAACAAGTTATTGCTTCTGCTGCACAATGAATGGGCTTACTTGACTTCATTAACCATCCCAAGGAGCTAATTTCAGAGTCTTATTATATGTACAAACCTGGAAAAATAGCAGTAAACAACATTATTTTCCTTGCCCTCAAGAAATAATCTATCCAATTTACAATGTTCTATTTTGTGGCGAAATAACACTTTTGACAAGCATATGTGAAGGTAAATGTTACCACATAAATGTCCTGGCAACACTGCGACTTGGCTGAATAAAATAAAAAGAAGTTATTGCTGAACAACAGGAAAAATACTTCATGAATGTCACCTGCATGAGGTTTTAAATATTACTCATTTCCCTAAATTTTATTCAGCAGAAAAAGTATGTGGCTGTTTGATTGTTGACAGTTGACATTGTCATCAAACTATGAACATTATTCAAGTTGTGGCTGTTTCTTATTTTACTGCAATTATGTACTATGATTGCTGCATTGGAGCCTTCATCTATTGCATATTTTTGGTTAACATTAGGCAAGCTGCAGATTTATTGCAGTGTGTTCAAGGCACCATTTAAATCAACAGAGAGATGTGTCAGGCTGGCTTCAAGTGCGTTTTAGGAGAACTTTATTCTCAGTTGTAGTAGATGTAATTATGAATGTAGTTAATTGCTATATTCTTGTATATATATTCATGGTTTATAAAAAGAAAAAAGTATTTTCTGCCCTGTGACTTCCAAAAATACTTCTTACTAATATTTTTTGTGACAGAAGTAATTACAGTTACTTGCATGCTCTAATAGAAATTGCAAAATCTCTTAGTGAGATTCAACAGTTTGACAATAATTTATTTTCAGAAAAGATCTGGACAGTATGTGAAATGATACCCAATTATTACTGATATTTTGTGTATATTAATCAGGAAATATGAGTGATGGAGACTTTATATGTCTAAATTGATGTATCCAACATAAAGGAAAAAGCAGAAATTATGTTACTGTAAGATATTGCAAGGATTTCTTGGCTAATAAGATGACAGGGACAAGTTACTTTATCTGCATGAAAAGAGAAGAATGGAGAGGCAGAAATTCAGCAGTGAAAACTGTATGTTGTTTTCAGAGATACCTTTTCATACAGAAATTTTCATACAGGAATTTCTGCTATAATTGGATTGCAAAAGTTAGTTCTTGATTCTGCAATCCATAATTCTTTAGGGAATTCTTGTCAACATGTTGAGCCTTACTGCAGGATTGTTCTTTTGTGAGAGATGCTTAAGACCAGAGTGATTTATATTTTATGTGCAAAAAAAAATTATTAACCAAGTTCCTTGATACAGAAGAAAAGTTTGCAAGAGAGGTGGGATAACATTTCTCCATTTCCATATAAGGCATCTAAGTGCATCTCTGAGTGGCTAATGCAGGTGGGAGTTTTTATTTTGGTAAAACACAGGGAGAAGAGGCTGTGACTGCAAAAGCTGGTGTCTCATGTTTCTCTTGATGGCTCCAGTCTCAGTCAGCCTTTTAAAATGGTTACCTGCAGTAGTTTGATATCTTGGCATAACTTCTTGATGTTAACTCAAAGAGAATAGACTTTAAGATAAGATTTTAACAAAAACTTGGCAACTGAGTACAGTTAGAATTACCAGTCCAAATCCTCAACAATGTAAAGCACCATTAAATCCTAGCCCCCCCAAGCATCAGTGTTCCAGCAGAGCTCTGAGCAGAAATCTTTGTCATTCCCCATTCACTGCACTGGGGTTCTGTAAGGGAGGCCTGGGGTGGGCACTTGCCATTAATAGTGATGAACTTCCAGCACCTGCAGCCAAGGCATTTCCTGGAGCTGTCAGTCACCTCGGCTGTCACTGGTGAGCTCCTTTATCCTTCTGCTCCCGTCATTGATCAAGCAACTTCGGGTGCTGTTTTCTGAGCACCTTGTTGATACTGCAGCAGATGTAATTGCCTGCTATTATGATTCATGCTGGTACTTCTATTGACCTTTCAGGATTGTTTTGTTCCTCTGGAACAAGAGGATATTTTGTTAGCTATGGGGCCCTTATGATTAACGATGTGATCAGAGAACAGGGGGAACTGTCTGGAATATGAAACGATCTGGGTATGAAGGAGGGGCTCAGTCCCTGAGATGTTTTTTAGCTCATATTTTTGTAGCTGCAGGTATAAACCTCAGAATGAGGCCACATCTGCCTAGTTGTACTTCAGGCTATGTCTCTTACATCAAAAGCCATTCAGGAGGGAGGTGTTGTTCCTAAAGCTTTCTTGTGGATATTATGTCATGTTCTCTGAAAGAAAAGACACAGTTCCACTCACAAGTTCCCTGAGTCCTGGGGGAAGCCCTGAGATAGTTCAGATGTTTGGGAACAGTATGTGCTCATGTTTGCCTCAGTACCTCAGCTGAGAGGGGAGGGGAAGATGTGACCAGTTACTCCTCTCCACCTCAATGTGAAATCTGTGTGCTTTTCTACTGCTGTTAGGTTCTTGGGCAAAGTGGTTGAGTTCTGCCCCTGAAGAAAACTCTGTCTGCAGGGGACCCAAGAGAGTCTGAAAAGATATCTCAGTACCCCTCCTTAGCTCAGCTCTCGTTGTGCTTGCAGTTTGCCCCAGTCGTTTCGCTGAGCTTTATGGTTTTGCCTATCCACATTACCTCTGTTCTTTTCAGCTTCTCTTTCCTCCTGATCTACTGAGCCCTTTTACTGTTTCCTCTAATGACTGCTTATGCTAATCTAGGAGATGTTTATAATAAGAAAACTTCTCTAAACATGCAATCATAATGATATGTGAGGTTTGTAATGCAGCAAGACAGACACGAAAATCATGATTTGCACACCTTTTTTGTCAAAATTAAAAGCTAAAGCTTGTGTTAGCTAGTAGGAGAAGGAAATTCAGTCCATATAAAAAGATTTTTCCTAAATATCCCTTGGATTAGAAAAGGAGAGAAGGGAAAAGGAAACAGTAATTCTACTGAAACTTTCATAAAGTGCAGAGCAGACTTGTTGGCTTGCTTCTTTCTCCCCCAGGCATCTGTAATTCAAATAAACAAAAATCCAAACTGGTGATCCCATTTGTCCCATCATGCCCTGAGCTTTCCAGGCTTCATTACCTTTACCTCAGCAGAGCTTCAGTCCTGTTGTTGATTGTCCATGACTAACCCTTGCACATGAGGGCCACGGCTGCTTCTCTGGATCCTGGTGCCTGCAGAGTCAAAGACTGCACTGTGTAGTTGTACCTTTACTGTGGTGTCATTTCTTTGTGCTGCTAATTTTATAGAAGAAGTGAAGAACAGAATGTACAAAACCTGCTCTTTGTCTTTCTTCTGTCCTACCCAGACTTTTCTGCAGATGTGTTGAGACTTATCACAAATAGTTTTTGTTTTTTTTTTTAAAAGTTCCAGTAAGTCCACACCCTCTCTGTACTGCTGGAACCTGGTACTTCATTGCTTCCCATTTTTAGTTTCTCTGCATTTCTCCCAGCAGTGGTGTTTGTGGGTACCAGAGTGTGACCCCAGCACTGAGCACTTGGAGCTGCATATGTGACCAATGTCAGTGCCAACTGCAGGACTAATAGTTTTTTGGAATTTAGTACTTTAAACCTCAATGGAAACAATGACAGATTTCTTTGCAAGATAAAAGTTATGAACCTTCAAGGCAGAGGATGACACTGAATAAAGGACTAGTTAAAATGTATGAGAAGAGCAGGGTCTCTTTGGAGGAAGGATTACTTGCATATACAGAAAGGTTAAAACATTTGCATCTTTAACCTCTAATTGTTGTTTATGTATACAAGATATTCAACTAAACAACTACAGAAAGGGCTGGCCTCTTTCAGAAAGGAAGGGAAATCAGGCAGTAAACCAGTAGAAAAGAGGAGGAAAAAGAACACTGAAAACTTTAATGTATGTTGACATTGAAATGCAGGGAGTGAGTTTGGTAGTTCCATTTTTAGAATGACTCAATTTCTTCACAATTTGCAGGAAATAGCACAACGAGGTGAACAGGATTGAAGAAGGAAAAGTATGTCTGGTGTTCTTACACAGATAATGGACTTTCCGTAAGAGAAGTCTTAAACTCCAGAAAATACCCAAAAACAAAATAAAAAAAGAAAGAATTAATAGCTAAGAAATCTAATACCTGACTTAAATCTTTTCACATCAGAAATAAAGCTTCTTAACCTAAGAACAGTTCAACCATCTCTAGATTCGCTATTCCTAGAAACAGATATATTAAAGGAGGTTAGGTTAAAAGAAACGTAATTGACATTTGGTTTATTCTTCCTGAGCCCGTGCACAGTAACTCTGAATTGTGAGCAGGCACTAAAGGGTTCTCTTTTACAGTTGTCTGCAGCGAGGGTGCAGGTGCTTGTATCTCTGAAATTGCTTTATGGAACTGAATTCACATTTCCTACTAATTTGGCTTTCTTTAATCATGAATAATTACATTCAAAGAAGTAGTAGGAAAGGTGGTTTTCTTTTTTGCCAAGACTTGCTATTCAGTGAGGTTAATGACATTGGCACTGCTTTATTCAAGAAATGAATTTGCCCTTAAGTTAGAATAAGAATTCTTCAAAAGACAGCCTTCGAAAAACCTGGGTAACTTTTCCTACTATCAGTCACTGGCACTTGTTACAAAGAAACTTTAAAATGGTCTTTAAAATGTATATTAGCTTTTTATTTGTATGGGATGAGGATCTATTTCTTAAAAAAGAAGTAAAGGAGAAGAAAAAGGATACAGATTCTATTAAGGTAGATTAGTCTATAGCATCTAGATAACTTTAGAAGGCCTGGGTTTGTGTGATTTGGCCAAGGTAAAATAGGAAATTTTTGAAAGAATACTACCCAAATTTATGTCTTGGGCCAACTCGCTAGGACTCTCCATGCCCTGCAGAAGCTCTGTAGCTGTCTGGTATCAGGCTTCACTGTAGCAATGTGTCATTCCAATGCAATCAGTGTCAGTCAAAAATGCTTTTTCACATTTTCCTCTGAAGCATTTCTCTAGTAAACTATATAAATATTTTTGAGCGGCATAACTAGAATTTCTTACAGTAATTCTGAGAAAGGACTTTTAAAATTCCTTCTGTAAAAGAAGCTATGTCGGGATGGGCTTAGAAGCTGGAAGGAATCTCAGAAAATGTAATGCTGCTATTGTAAAATGTGGCTGCCCCTGACTTGTCAAAGAAAGGGTTAAAATAGGTTTGGCCAGCAGATACAGAAGTACATAACACAATAAAGAATAACCAAGTCATGTCATTGCTTTTAGCAGTAATAAGTCAATGAATTCTTGATCTGTGTAATTCAATAGTCTCCCTAAGCTGTGCAGTGTACCATACCTAAAATCAATACTGAAAAAGGAGAGAAACTATAAAAAGTTAAAGCAACAGATGCAAAAATTAGTAGGAAATTGTACCGGATGTTTGTAGGATGAAACTTATTGGTAGGTACTTTCTACACATGTATCTTTCTGCAACTTTATCTACTGCCCACCAAATGGAACTGTCTAAAAAATAGAATTCTGTTCATGTATCTGTGAGAATGAAAAAAAAACCCACCAAAAAAAAAATATCCAAATATTATGAATGCCTCTGTAGAGTCTGGAATGGAATAAATGTCAGTATAAATCAGTAAAATCCTTGTTAGCACTGAAGTGGTGCCAGAAGTGTACCCTATACATGCAGTCCAGTGAGTGATCATTTACTGCTCAGAAACACTTACAGGATTAGCAGGGAAAGTACAGCTTGATTTTTGACACATTTAGAATAGGATTGTCTTTAGTGATATTTTAAATGAAACATTGGCACTGCTAATAAGAAATCCATACAATTGTTCCAAAAAGCCCGTAACTAAAGAAAACACGAAGCGGGGAAAAGCCAGATTTCACGCACTGGAGAGCAGAGCACTAATAAGCTGCTTCTGAGAGAAGCCTGAATAAATGAGAAATATAGGTTTGCAAAAATGCATTTACTTTGTAAGGACATGACTGTTTGTGTGATGTTTATCCTGCAGTTCAACAGCAACTAGAAAAGGGCACAGCTGCCATTCCTGCTGTGGGTTCCTGTGTTGGTGTCTATGGGGCTTGGCCCATTCTGGCTGTGCTTTGGTGCTTCCGAATGAAGTCCCCTATGGGCCACTTACATGCTGTCCCCTAATCCAGTTCTAGTGTCTGCATTGGAAGTATGTGATATTAAAAGTGAGCTAAAACTGCTGTTGCCCAAGTGAGTGGGACAAAAAAATAATGATCACTCTTTTTGTTACAGATTTGCATTTCCCATAGATACTTTCCAGCTCAATGTGAGTGCCAGAGCTGGCCTTGTTGATATGCAGTGGTAATGTATGCAAAGGATGGTAAAGTGAGAGGACAAGGCTAATGTGCTCTGAAAATAGAGAAAGCTCCTAAAACACCAGTCTTGTATCTATGTTTTGTCTTCAGTGTGTGGTCTTTCACTGTTTCTCTCCAGATCTGATGTCACCAGCTGTTTCCTTGCACAAAGCTCACTGATGTACTTCTCCCTATATCATGTCAACAGGCAAATAATATGTTGTGCTCCGAATAAATGTGTGTGACCATGCTTCAATTAGCAACTTCAGTTAACACTGAAAAGTCCCTCTTCCCATACCAAAAGAGTTGGCATCAGTGGTACAGTCCTGCCGTAAGAGATGTAAATATATTTGCCTCTTGCTTTTCGAGCTATTTAATGTAATTTTCCTCTCTGAATCTGAAAAGCTGGAATATGCTCATTTTCCTGCTTCATCCATCCAGATTCTGACATTTACAAATACAGGTGTGCAAACTGGCCTAACAAGCTGCATCCCTTGGGGAAATTGTTTACCCCTCTTTCGAGCACATCAAGTCATTTCTGGTTGGAAATACCACCCTTTCACCATGTGTATTTTCCTGCTGCATCTCCCTGAATGTCAGGCTGTTCCACGCAGGCACGAAAACAACTCAGCTCAGCAGGGCAGGATCAGGCTGAGTTAGGGGAGGCGCACAGAGCCGAGCTCCCAGTGCTGCACTGCCATTTGTCTGATCTTAGATTCAACTGCAGATCTTGTGCTTTAGTCTTGGAGCTTTTGCGAGGGATTTCAAAGGGCATCCCTCAGCAATTTGCTGGAGCAGCTGTGATAAATGCGGGGAAGGACCTTTGTAGAACTACTGGGAGAGATGAAGAGGCAAAGGCTGATTGAGCTTAAAGTCTACTGCAGGATTTTAAAGTCAGAATTTCTTCACAACATAATGTGTTGTTCAAGTTATTTCTTGCTGAAAGCATTCAGAATATCCTGGGAAATGACTCAAAAATATAAGGAAGGGCATCATATGCTGAACTGTACTTTTGATTAATGTATATGAAATTAAAATATTAGGAATATTTAAATAGATTAGATTTCTACAATGATGGAGGCAAAAATTATCTATTGTAATTCTAAGGATGTTCCTGTGTTTAGTTATATTTGTCCATTCTAAGTTTTGGAGATATTATTAGAACCAGGTTTTTTCTCTAAAGCAGAAACCTATTCTGATCCATGGGGACTAATATTTTTGATCATTGCACAAAAAGAGGAAGGACTTCACATCTGTAAAGAATCTTTTCTTCTACAAATAAGAGCTTGTTTAAGCTTGCCCTTTGGGACCTTTGTTAAGATATTTTCCATTCTCTTTTTTTGAAAATACATGTTGTTCTTGACTTCCTTCATGCCTGTCCCTCTCTACCTGAGAGCTGTGTTGAGACTAAATCGCTTCTGATACAAAAGAGTTGAAGAGGCAAACAAGGCAAGCTCATAAATACATGATACAGGTGGCCTGCAGAACGGAACAGCCCACACTGGAAAACACAAGAAATGTTCCAGCTTTACACAAAAAACCAAAACCAAACAAACAAAAAAACCCCTCAAAAACTGTGGCAAACACTGCATTCAGTGTGTGTTGTTTTCAGTTTCTTAATAGAGTTGAGGAAGTTCATGTTATTCTCAGTGGCAGCAGTAAATTGCTGCAGCTTTGCTCCTCTGATTCAGAGGACCTGGTCCTTGCAGTTCCCTGGGCTCTCTGGATCTGTGGGTGATTTGCATTGCCACAGTGGCTCAGGCTGCTGGGCTGTGTCAGCAAATCTGATCTTTCATCTCTGATGTCAGAATGCATCTGGCATAATCTCACTTATGTGAGGTTGTCCTGCTACAACTGAAATCGGAAGTTGTTTCTTGCTTGCACATTGATTGGTTTTCATTGGTATTGAGTGCACAGAGCTCTCTGTGCAGCTTGTGCTGCTTTAGGGGAGCAGTAAATATTAATAGGAAGCTGTATAGTTTAATGTACATATCTCATTCTCTTACAGATTCTAAAATACTGCTAAATCAAAACCTACAGCATTTAGATTTTAAAAGGTTAAATAAATTTCAGTCAGGCAGGTTCTGTGCTCAGAAGTGGAACTTGCCTCCAGGTTAGAGCCTGGGTGCTCCAGAGGCTCTTCAGCACAGCTGGCTGCTCATCCCTGCTCTGTGCTCTGCTCCTGTCCTTCCATCCCATCTCTTCTCTCACTCCTGTGCTCAGGTCAGGGGCACAGATCACCAGGCCAGCACTGCGGGGACTTCCATGCCTACTGGGGAGAAGCGCTGGCTTTAATTTGCACTCTTTGCTGTGCCAGGAAGAATTTTTCCCTCTGAACAGCTGGTGGTAGAGAACAGAGTTCCACTTACTGCAGCATCAGGCATTTGTTTGCTGCTTTTCACTACGTTGTGTCAAAATACTTTGAACGCTGGGGAGGTGGGAATGCTGAGCTCTAGCAGCTACTCATGGAGCAAACCTAGGGCTGGGTAGGAGGGTGGAGTAGAGAGCTCAGAGTGCACAGCCTCAGGAGGCTGAAGTCATCTGCAAGGGTCTGAGTCCTCACCAGCTCTGTGGGACTGCGTTGGGATTGACTGTGAAATTCTCATTCCTTAAGGCAGGAAAATGGATCCATGTTGCTGGTCCTACCAGAGCCCAAACACCTACAGAACACAATGGAAATTTCCTTTCTTTGAGAACTGGGACAGAAACATTCTGATACTCTGGGGTGATGTAAGTGAAGTTTGACACAGAAAACAGACTTGAGTTAGAAATGGAAATGAAGATCCTTAGCTATGGGAAATAGTCTCTGGAGCTATCACAAATCCAGAAATAGATGCCTTTATTTTTATATCACTAAGTAACTCATGCCTCATGTTCCTTTTGATAATTGTTGAGGATTTCTGTAACTCCTGATTCCTCTGACAGAAAAAAGTTGAAGACCAGATGGGACTGATGAAAGCCATCCTCCAAATCACACAGTATAATTCAGCAATTGGAGCTAAATATTGATAGTCCATAAATAGGTGGTTTGTGTCAAATGGAAAACAATAATTTTGTCATATCTGTCTTTGCTGGATACTACTGAAATTAATCCCTTTGCACTCTGGACTTTTTGAAATCTGGAAGTGGAGGAAGGTGATATGGAAGGCTGACAGGACAGATGACAAAATTTCCTATAGCTGCCCTTAATAATTGTGAGTAAGAGAGACTTTGAATCCCTGGTCTGATTACCATTGCCTTCTCTATTCTGTGAGATGCAGCAGGATCAGTCCAACTCCAAATGTCGGTGACTCTAAGGACCCTCAGGTGACTTTTTACTCTCTGCTGTCCAACTGTGTATTTCAACTTCTCATGATAGTCTGGCTTAGCATTCTCCCCAAAATATTCAGGATTTAATCTTTTCAGCATGCCGTCTTTTTCCCTCACCTCCAGAAAATCCCCACTTGTTTTATGTTTGAAGAAATCTGAAAAAAAAAAAGGCACAAATAAAGGGCAGCTAGACATAAAATCATAGAATTGTTTGGGTTGAAAGGGATCTTTAAAGGCATCTAGTTCATCTCCCTGCAGTGAACAGGGACATCTTCAACTAGACCAGGTTGTTCAGAGCCCTGGCCTTGAATTTTTTTGGCGATGGGGCATCCATCACTTTTTCTGGGCACCTTGTTCCCCTGTTTCACCAGCCTTATTGTACACAATGTCTTCCTTGTATCTAGTCAAAATTTACCCTCTCTTAAGTTAAAAACTATCTTTTGTCCTGTTGCAACAGGCCCTGCTAAAAAGTTTCTTATAATTCCTTTCTAATTTTTTTCTCGCCTGCTCCAGGAGGTGCATGTGGTTCCTGTGCCGAGGATGGATGCATTCATCCATGACAATGTCTAGAAGAAAGTCTTCTGCACACACTGCCTTTTGTGCTTTATTCTGACTTATTGCCAAAATTTATGTATTTTTGGATAGAAGACCGTTTCAGAATGGGGGAGATGGTACTTCATGGGAGGGAGCGAATGAAAGAGTATCAGAAATAAAGGCTGAAGTTCGGCGCATGCAAACCCCTCGGTATTGCAGAAGGGTTGAACTGCCCGAGGTACACCAGGAGAGGGAGCCGAGCCAGAGAGCAGGAGTGAGCCCGGCTCTCAGCATCTTACAGTGCTCAAAATTCTGTGTTCTGTCTGGTTTGGGACATTTAGGGCATGAAACAGGGAGAAAAATGTTTATGCTTTGTATTCTAGATGAGTTTATGTTAGCGAGCTGCTCAGAAAGGTTCAGATGCTCCTTCCCCCGGAGAGCAAAGGCAGCAGTTAACAGGCTGAGCTGTTCTGGTGCTGAGGCCCTACAGGAGCAGGGTGCTCTCTCTGGGGGTTTGTCCCAGGCTGCCCCCGGCACAGCCCTCTTGCATTGTTTTGATCAAGTCTCCCCTTCCAGAAATCACATATGGTGTGATTTTCTACCTGACAATATGTCAGGCAAGACTGGAGGATCTGTGGCTGGTGTGTTCGTAAAGGTCGGAATGTTCTCGTTAGAGAGTGGGTAACTGTACAAAACTCCTCATTATTTTACTGGAAAGGTTTGCTTGTTTCAGGTGCCTCTGGAGCAGTCCTTTGTGCTACTAATGGCTGTAAGGATGCTTCTTGGTAGGAGTACAATCTTCTCTCTCTCCCCAGTCTGAAGTGCAATCAGTTAACTTTCAATTTGGAAGTGCTCTCAGCTTTCAAATTTGGCTGTGTATATTTTCCAAGTTAGTATAAAACAACTTATCTGAACCAATGCAGAAAATGAAGGTACACTGGGAAAACATTTAAAAGCTTTCTAATATTTCTACTTATTTAATTAATAGAAATTGGGGGTTTTACGTGAAACATAAAAGGTATTATGAACATGAAACATGAAAGGTATTATGCTCATAATATACATTGTCAAATTGCAAGTAAACTTTCAGAGAAGCAATGATGCCTGCTTAAAAAAAATGTAAGTAAAGAAAAACTAAAAGAAAATATAGATAGGAAGGGAGCCTGGTCTTACTAAGGTACCTCCGATGGATATGCTATCTCTGATTACCCTTACCGCAGGTGGGAATTCAGATGAATTAAGCATGTCATCAGTAGGATTACTTCATCCTCTTGGGTTCACTTTGTGGCTTCTAATCTTTTCTCAAGTGTTTCTCAGCCAGGATATCAACACACATCAGCTTTGAATTGGTCATTGGTTCAATTTCACCTTTTAAGTATATCAAAGACCAATTAATAATGAATAGGCTGAAGTCAAGAAGTATCTCAAGTCTTCCTATCTTTTAAAAATCTCTCTCCTTCCTCACTTGCCTCTCTCTTCTTAGTGCTTCAAACTGACAACGGCAGGAATTGAAATAACTCAAACCCTGCTATTATTGTACCATTCCAAGCCTGACTTAAATGGTTTGACTGTGTTTCTTGCTGACTTAGGCTCTCTTGAAAGAATTAGAGTAGTGTTCTTTTGAATGTCAAATCAATACCAATAACCTGTAGAGCTCTTGAGCTCATGCAGACTATGACAAAATCTGTTTTATTCTTGGTGACTTGTTCTTAACAATCCATAGTTCATAAAGAATCTCTGTCCTGAGCACACAGAATATTTTCACAGGCAGAAACTACTCATTATATGTTTTAGAGTGGTTAGATGTTCCCATGTAGCTCTGGACATTAGAGTACCTACAGAAAGTGATTGCATTTTAAGTTTAGCTGTGGTTGTTCCTTTCAAGTCACTTTATCACAGAGCACTTCCTGCAGCAGAGTCATGGGTCCACTGTAGATGAAACTTTTGTCTGACTGTGTGTAGTGTCAGCTGAATATGCTGGAAGGAGAAAATTACTGCAGAAAAGAAAATGGTATTCAAAAACTCAATGTAAGTGGGGCCCTGTTCATTTAAAATAGAACTTAGTTAATGAAACTTAACTGCAATATGTACAGTTGCATCAAAATAAATCATAACAATGCCTGTTTGAGTGGTCTTCTAAATATCTCCATGGTGTTTCTGCAGCTTCAGAAAGTCTGCAGGCAAATGGTTGTGAGGGTGAATAGAAGCTGGAGGATGGTTTTTGTAGAAGTGTCTTCCCCGTGCGGTTACTCCAGATGTGTGCTACTGTTTTGTGCTAGGGTGGTACCGGTTTGACATCTGGCTTAGAAGCTGTGGTCATTCATGCGTGCTTTACTGGATCACTGTGTAAATAGTAGAAAAGGTTTGTTTTTGCAGTACAGATTGCATTTATATGCAATCCTGACTCTGGAAATCCTGGTGTGTGCAGCATTGTGTGAGACCCTCCATACTGACTGGGATGTGCTGCACAGATCCTGCCTGTGCTGAGGCTCAGCAGCCTCACCATTCTTCACATCTTTAGGCGATTCTTCCAAGTGAATGAAGCTGACAATCTTTTACCTCTACAATACTTCCTGGCACACCAAGGTTCAGTGAGAGCATTATGCTCTTACACATCTCCATAGAAACAAGTTGTTAGCAGCAGGACTCGTGGATGATAATGTTAAAGGCAGAGCACGCAATGTCACAGTGTGTGCTGGGGTTGGATAGCAGTCACTCGTGTTAGTGCCCAGGTGTGGAAGGCCAAGGACTGAGGTTCAATCGATCCTGCCTGCAATCTGTCTCTCGTTACTGTGTCTGCTGCTGTGTCCCACTACAAACACTGATGTCATCATGTGGAGAAGAACAAAAAAGATATGTTCAAAAAAGTGAAAGTTTTAAGCAATGCATGAACTCAGGAGTTTGACCCCAATGATATGCAAAATCTCCAGGTGTTGAAAGAAAGAAGGAAGAATCAAGGCTTCAGAGGTCAGTGGAGAAACATGGGGTGTAGTTTCGTTGAGCACAGGTTTTATTGGACAATATCTTGATAAGATATCTGACATCTTAAACAAGGGGAATACAATGAACCGAATCTGTCTGAATTTAAGCAAAGTACTTGACATAGTTCCTCGGGGGAAATTATTATTAAGGAATGAGAAAATGGGGATTAATTTAAAAACTGTGAGGTGGATGAAAAGCTTGCAAAAGTAGAAGCTTCGGTAAATTTATATGGAAGGGAAAGTTCCCAGAATGAAGAGAGGTTACCAGTGCTGCTTCTCAGGGTTTGGTCTGGTGAGCAATCCTGTCTAATATTTCAATTAGCGACCTTGTTACAAGAACAAAGTGAGTGCAATTATAAAATTTGTGGCTGACACAAAGTCAGAAAGTGTTACCAATTTTGGAAGAGGACTGGGTCATAATTTAGGAAGGATTAGATAGACTTAAGGGAATAATTCTTTCTGAATTATGATCCAGTGTTCCTCTAGGACTGGCAATACTTTCTCATTTTGTCATCCACAAATTTTATATGGCCTTGTAGACTTGACTAATGGAAATGGAATGAAGTTTAATTGTACAAAGTCAAACACATAGAGACTAATTACAATAACTTTTGCTACAAGATGAAGCCTCATCATTTGGAGTTGGCTGTTTCCTAGTTTGTTATATGCTGGAGAGGGATGAGATTGTAGGACTGCTTACATGTGCTGTGCTGGGTGTTTAGAGTGGATGAAATGAATAATCATCTAATCCTTCACACCTGCATAGGTGAGGGACTGTCAGGCAAAAAATGACTATGAGCTTGGTTCTGTGATGGACGGTAGCTGCTGTTCTTTAGCTGGGCTGTAACTGGTGGTGGTTCATGCAAACAGTGCCTTATTCTGAGTATTGCAATTAGGAAGCACAAACAACTTGCAGCTCAATTATGTTGTACCTCAGACTTATAACTGTAAAGTGATAAATTTCAACTTTCCTTGCAACGGCACATGCTCTTGGGGTCTGTTATAATCTACATATCCATTTTGGGCCCTTCTCCCCACCTCCCTCTTGAGGTGCTGAAGCGAGTGGTGGACTTGGCAATGCTGGAAACGATTGGACTTGATGATCTTGGAGGTCTTTTCCGACCTTAATGATTCTGTGATCTCTTGTGCTTGATCTAATTCTGATACCTTATTGGAGGTGTGAAGCCCTCTAATTAGGGAATACTTGAAATGAGGTGAAGCACATAGTGAATCAGACAGTAATTTCTTGTTTCTCAGGTCATAACATTCATAATACTGCTTACAATAGTTTAAAAATGGCTACTGATGTGATGACTTTTTTGTCTGTCTGCTGAATTTTCATAGATACCTAAAGGCTAATTATTTATATCTTGTAAAAATTCTGTGCTAATGGTTATTTTTCTGTACTGTGATGTTACAGTAAGGCACAGACAGACATTGACCCACAGCAATTCTGGAAAGGGTTGAGTCTGGAGAATGGCAAATTGCAATGAAGTTTGTCAGTAAATGGTATCCCTAACAAACACCAACACATACTATAGAATTATTTTGATATTACACAATAAATAAAAAGGACCCAGTATGTATATAATTCTCACAAAATTCTCATAGAATTCTAGGTTTCCTGCCAGATATTGAAAATTCATGGCCAAGAGCCCTGATATAGCCAGAACGTTGAACACTGAGGAATTAGATAATGCCTCACCTAAGTGAAATATAAATATATACAATTATATATACATATAAATACATAACTATATAAATATATATTAAAAATATAGATATAGACAGAGGTGTCTCTAAAGGTAAAAATGTGATCAAATACATGGTTTTCCATGTGAACAGGTGCAGACTTGATACCAGAAATCCCATCTTGCTTTCATCCAAATAATAGAACTGCTCAGGATCCTCCAAAGAATTCTTACAAGGCGAAAAAACCCCCCAACCCTGTAAATTTCCCAGAACATAGTCACAGAGATGAGAAGGCCGTGTTTTATTTGACCTTTAAAGGAAAACCTTGCAAAACCCAAAGAAAATTTCAGATATGGAGAACTTAACCTTTCAGAACACGCTGGAAATCAGAATATCCGAATGAAAATGGCTGAGGAATGTCTGACAGAGTTATCTCAAACATCTGTAATGGTCAGTACAGACCATTAGCACTGCTGTGAGCGTTGCACTGGGCACTGCTCTGAATGCTAACTGGTTACATAAAGGTTTTTATAGGGCTCTAAATGAGACCATTATGGGAATGTATATATTAAGAAGTAGGTATTCAATAGGGTATATTGCATTTCTACATCATAAATTTTTATCCATCACATCTTCGTGTGCTGTATTAACACATGTAAGGTTTCTCAGAGCTTTGTGAGATACTTAGTCAGATGATGGTCTGGTAAAACATTCACACAAGCGATTCCACTGACCTGAACAGAGCTATTTCAGTGAGAAGCTACTCATTGGGGTTAATAACGTGATCACAATATAGCTCATAAATTACAAGGATTTTGGTATTGCTGGGGTAGTTAATTGAAATGGGAAATGTGAATTTTAATAGTGAGTATAACTAGGAGTATTCAGAAGTGAAGTAGATATTGGATTTTTTTTGTCTTCAGAAGAACAGAGAAAGTAGGAGTTTGTGTTGATACCTTCTAGGAATTATTAGGAAATAATGGTGGCTCTGAACACTTGTGTTAGACAACAACCCCAGAATTTCTGAGGTTTTGAGAAGCTGAAACTATATTTTTATTTTTTAACTTATGGCTCTGTGTTCCTTCATTTCTTTGTTTTTATATTCTATTTCTATACTCTGTTTCTATATCTCTCTAGATGATAAAAATAAAATTACTGTGTTATTGAAGTAGTATATCAAAATAGGGGAACATTTAGAAATATATAATAATTAATTTTCTTTGACTCTTATGGTCCAGAAAGAATTAAATAATAAATAATAACAATACAGAGATAATCAGAGTTTGGAGCTAAAATAGATTCAACCTACTTCAATTCTGAGTGTGGCTAATACAATCTAATATACTACTAAGGTGAAAAATCTATTCCGTAGGAATGAGGCTCTGCATTTAGAATGTGAGGGTAGGTGCACGACCTACTGGGTTAGCTCTCTGTATTTTGAGACAATCACAGATAATACCAAATTAAAATCTTGGCATTGGTGCTATTAAAATTTTTCCTTTAATAAATGCCTTCTGCTTTGTACTCACAGCCAGTGACCATATCAGGCTGATTTTTATATCAAACTCAGGCTGTTCTTGGTGCTGACTTCCTTCAGTCTGAGTTGATTCACCATACAGCCTTCCTTGGAGGCTCTTTGCATGCAGTGCTTCCTCTCAAGTTCAAGAGTTTTGAAACCAGACAGAATTTGGAGTGCCTACAGTCCCAGTGATTTCTCCTATTTAAGTATTGCTAAAGCTGGAACATATTAAAATAAGCAGTAACAAGTGTTACCTTTGTTCCAGTTCTGAATATGAAAATAGACTATTTCCTTTGGCATAACTAAATTCAAACTCATGGCTGAGTATTTCAGATCTAATATCAGCAATGAAACAGTTAACTATTGCTTTGTGTGCAAGATGCAAAGCATTTAAACGTGGCTCTGTGTAAGGATGTTGACTCAAGCAGGTAGGAGTCAGTACACTTTATGTAGCCAAGCTTAGAGCCAAAGCGAAGACTTGGATATTGGGAATTCTGGAAGAAAACCTTGAAGGATTTATTTTTTATTATTATTATTATTATTTCCCATGCCCTTGTTTTGCACAAGGAAGTGATGGTTCATAATGATCCCGGTAAAAAGAACACTTGGACTGTGTGAAGAGGTTTTTAAAGAAACCTTGCATTCCCTCAGACAGTGGGAGCCTCAAGTTGTTTGAACTCAGGTGCTCTTCCAACCAGGCAGATCCCATCTGTGGAAAACTTGCCCTTCGATTTTGGGGTTTTTGAGATCTTTCTGTGATTTTGTTAAAAGCAAGCTATTCTATTAAGTACTTCTATTGTCAAACCAACCCCATGTTTGCACAAGGACCTCTTGTGGCGCTGTAGCCAAAGGCAAGGAGCCCAGGCAGGGGGAGCTGCCCAGAGCCTCCCTGTCGCACTGGGCTGGCTGAGTTTATCCAGTAGCCGAGGCTCCTGTGCAGCACAACACAAACCTGAAGGTTAAGCTGTACCTGCAGCACAGCCCAGCCCAGCCTGTGCCTCCTTGGGCTGAGCTGTTAAAGGGATCAGTAACTCCTTGATTTACAAGGGCCGTCTGCTTAGAATCACCGCAGTGATTAATTTTGATTTTCACAGTTCCCATCTCTCTACCCACAGGGACTAATCCAGTGACTTCAGACTTAAAAATATAAGACCTTTTAATTGCAATTAGGAATAGGTTCTGCTATCCTACTGGACAGTGACTTAAATGGCTTTTCAAATTTATTTCAGGTACATCATGAATGTAGCAGGAAAACCAAGACTTTGGGAGATCTCAGTTCTAGTTCTGTCTTTCTATAGACTCAGTATGGTACTGGGCAGTCACCTCACTTTGGCTGCCATTGTAAAATGAGAGACTGAAGATGTTTGTGAAGGACTTGGAGCAGTATGTGCTTTAACAGTACACATTTCTTGACAGGCAAATTAGAGGCCATTGGCATTGTGATGTAGGTTTTGGTTCCCTACTGAGTGAAATAAAATGACAGCTCAATGTATGAATAAGGAATTCCTCGGCAAGTTAAGAACATACATTTTAATTCTTGTTTTATTGATTTGCACTCGATGGGAAATGCCAGACTAAGCCTGGAGGTTCGTGGCTCTGGCAGTTCTGTGAGGAGTAGCACAGATAGCAGACAGCACCCAGTTTCTTTAAGCTCAACACAGAAGAGCTGCAGGGAAATACAAAAGGCACTGTTTCCATGGCTGTCAAGTGTCTGACTTTGTGAATGTGCTTGACAATCCAGGTGTTCACTGTGACGAGTGCATTTGGGAGTGGTTTGAACTGGGGTTTGCTGAAGCTCTGCTCACACCGACACTGAATAGCAACCAAAAGGAGTGAGCAGCTATTGGCCAATGCCTCCAGACCTCCTTTGCATTGGGAACCAATGTTTTATTGAAATAAGCAGCATCAGCCACTCCTCCTGTGTATCAGCTTTTTCTATAGCTGGTGCTGGTGTTAGTGAGTATTATATTCAAACTATGATTTCAAACACATTGATCAGATTTCTTTTTCTTGCAAAGTATTAAGGTGTTATTAAGGCTGCTGCAGAAAGATCCTGGGTAGACTGGGAGCTTCATTTCAAGTGTGACACCCAAAAATCCAAACAGTAAAGCTATTGTGCGAAAGAGATCTGCTCCATAAAAACTAAGTGTTTGCAAATATGTCTCTCCCTTAAGACCTGAAAGCCTTTAACTTCATCTTTTAGCCAGCAAGAACTTGAAAGCTTGCACCCTCTAATGGAAAACATCTTTCAGCACTAATAACATAATAGGAACAAATTGGGCAATGATCACACATAAACCAGGATAGATTGCACCCCGGGAATACCATCTCTAACAGATTGTTAAAGGTGAGGCTGTTTACTGATTTCCAAAGAAATGCTGTTGCAGAAGTGGCAGCTGCAGCCTCTGCAGGGGATAGTGCTGGCTTCACATTCAAATGCTGGATTTGCAGTAGTCAGGAGAGGATTAGGTAGAAAAAGAATAATCCCTAAACAGGCAAGATTATGCCTTTTAAGTGAAATATAAGGCTGAGTGCTGTTAGACATGGGGTAGCACTAGTTTCAGTTTCTCTCCATTTGCTGTTGGCTTTTTCAAATACAGTCACAAGTATATTTTCTTATTTTAAATGATCTTTGGAATATGGTTACAGGCATTTTCCTATATTTTCTCTCTCATTTATCAAAATTTTACACAGCTGCAGCCGCAGGTATGCAGTCAGTTTGAAAGGTAGTCCTGGTGTAGTTTTTCCAACAATATTTTACCTCCATTTCAAAAGGGTAGCTAAACTGGCTAAAAGGAAATTGAAAGGAAGAAAAAATCCAGTGAACTTGAAATATATTTTTTCCTGACAGACTGAATTTCATTGACTATTATATTCCAGGTGAGGTGAACCTAAGATGGAGGATTCAAAAAATATACTGAGATGACCTGCTTCACTTCCAAAACTACTCCATTTAAAATGATTAAGCAACTACCAAAGTGCTGTTGCCTGCAACATTAAATCTCCCAGTTTATACTCATGGGTGATTTCTTCTTTCCTTGTCTTGTTTAATAGTTAGTGTGAAGCTTTATTGGTCTTTTAAGAACCATATTTGAGTTGCTGTGATGGAAATGGGGTGTTCCTGCTGCTAAAGTATGCCCCATGCATTTGGTGACATTGATTATCTATCAGTCCTTCTCTAGTGTCTGTAGATACCTGCCTGGAAAAATTTTCCTCCAATCACTTGATAAATGATGAAAATTAGTTTATGTCCTCCTCATGGCCTTCACAGCTGAAGTCTGCTTTACTGTGAGAGTCTGCTTTTTGTTTTCTGGTGGAAATAGGGAACACAAGAGTTTCCTCTCAGCACAGATTCCAGCTAAGTCCCTATGAATGGCTGTTCCCACCGTCTGGTTCTGGGTTGCCTATAGGAAATTCAAGCCTCAAAGTTTTAAGGGGGAGGGAGGGAAGGATTATCTGGGTTTCCTCTGTTTGAGTCACCTCTTCAAAATTAAATGAATGGAAAAGTCAATTCCTACTCTCTCATACTTTTTATGATTTGCAAAACAGGAGCAACTATTAGGAAAAGCCTTTATTATGCCAGACAGTGAAATTAAATGGGCAAGTTGACCAGCAGGAGGAACCAAATGTTTGTAAGAAAAAGGCTGGCTAAGGCAGTAAATATATTGCGCTGTCTTAGCCTGTGCCAGTGAGCAGAGCAACTGTGCACTCAGATATCGAGTTTGTTTTGTGTAGCAAACACATGAATTTCTCATTCTTTTGGTTCATTTTAATTTGGTAAAGAGCTACAGCCTCTTTGTAACATGATAGTGTGTAAACTGAGAATTCATGCCTTTCCGATGTCTTGATAAATCCAGTAAAAGGTTCTATTTGAAGCTTTCGTATTTTTCTTCATTTAATGTCCATTGGCAAGGTGAAAAGATAGCTACTGTTATTTTACTGCAGTGTTAACATTTTGCATTTCCATTATGACAACATCTGCTATCACTACAAGTTTGAATTTTTGAGCTTTCTACTTTGGACATGAAATAGTTTGTCCTTGCTGAAATTTGGCAAAGAAATTCTTCAGCCTTGAGGGATTTGAAGCTTGTGTACCTGTTAAAAACAACAAAAGCCAAACCCCAAACACCTCACAGCTCCAGATTTTCTTTCACTAAAAAAAATAAAAATCAAGCCATCTGGAGAAATTTGTTTCTGCTTGCCTATAACTTAAAAAGAACAAGGCAAAATGGTTAAAAAAGGCCCATTTCTAGTGGCCTTAGGAATTTGTCAGCTGTCTCAGTGATGAATCTTCCTGAAACTGAAATGATTGCACAAAATGTGAACATTTTTGGTTCCAGCTGGTTGCAGTGACAGTCTTTAGAAGAAGAAAATTCTTGCTTTAACTCAAAGTCATATCTTTGAGTTCTGTAAAGCATTCCTTGAGTTGTACTAATTTGGATATTGGAAAAAATATATTGGATAAAAAATATTGGATAAAAAAGTGTAGTTATATGGCCCGGCATCAGTGGAATATAATTTGTCATCACCTCTCAAGTAATAATAAGCCAACCTCCAGCTTTTTTTAGCACGTTCATGTTATTATATCTAATATATTGTGTTAGGTGAATGGTAGTTTCACAGGTTTGCAGCCTGGGTCCTTGAGCTTCTCTCATTTGCTTCCTTAACAGAAAGGTCCAGTTTTTTCTTTATTTTTTTCTTTCACCTAAATATCTGTTCTAAAACTCATATATGGTAGGGTTTTTTTTCAAGTTGGGCATGATATTTCTAATTTTCAAAAAATTTGCTTTATAGACACAGCTCTACTGTCTGTAGAGATTCATAGTGTATAACTTGGGGATAAATCTAAATACTGGGGAGTTTCCACTGCTAGCTAATTTGCTGCTCTTCATGAACTCTGATCTCATTCTTTTTTAGTAATTGCCTCTTTTCTAAAGTAGACCTAAATCTTGGCTGTTGGAAAATTCAGCACGATCGATATTCTGTTGGTCTTCCTGCCAACAAGATTTAAGTTCAGTTTTCAGAAGGATCCAATCTGTGTCTTTTATAAGTCCAACGCTGTGCACAAGTTTTGGCCTGCCCTGCACCCAGGCTGCTGCACTGCACTGCACAGAGCTCCCTGGCTATGAGAAAGTCCTGGAATACTGTAAGGGAAAAAAACCATGTCTGTCCCGTCCCTAGGCAAGGACACCCCCAATACACTGAATTACTGAATTACAGCATAGGGGAGATGACTGTGTCTGCCATATAAAACTACTGCAAACTATAGATATATATAAACCTATGCATGTATAGGCTCACAAACATATATACAGTAACTAAGACCCTGAAATCTGAGACATGGTCAGGATTAAAGCAAAGATGGTCAAGATTAAAGGAATAGATGGAAATACTTTCTCTTCTGTGTACCAAGCTATGGGTAATTTTTTTTGGTTTCCGGAATAACTGAGGTGGGTGTTCAGTTGGGAACTTCTCCCTTTCAAACAAATGTAGGATTTTGAAAGGATTCAAGAATACTTTGATGTACAATTACTCAAGACTAAATAAAAACATTAAGCCCCAGTGATCCTGGGCTGAAGTTAGGAGTGGGATTTTTGACCTAAAAGAGCACAACTCACTAGCAGTTTCAAGGAGCAAGGATTTATCTCCATCTGAAATATTTGGTGCTTCTGGCTGCTAAGGGCAAACATTTAGACTTGCCAGAATAATGGCCTGATCCAGGATGGATGCTGCAAGCTGCCAGATTGGCTGTGAGCGCTTCAAGCAGCCTGGCTGGATGCCACCGTTGGAGGCTATCATTCTCCTGTGTCATCTGCCTCTCTGTAGCTGGCGTTGTGCTGCTTTGTTTTCATTGCAAAGCAACAAAACAGAATTACATTTTTAGCAACTGATGATGTGGGAAAAATCCTCAACTCAGTGAGAGCAAGAGCATTTTGGAGAAATGTTCTTTCAGCCAAGCAGTCAAGGAGGCTCATCATTTTATAGAGATGGAACTGAGACAGACTTTGTTGACATCCATAATTCTGGTTTCAAGGTGCGCATCTTGCCATTTCCACCCCACACTTTGATTTCCCAGAAAAGTGAAACTGTCGGTGGAAAGGCTGATAGAGCCAAGCACAGACCCCAAGGACCTGATTAAAGCCATTTTTCACCTTGGTGAAAAGTCAATGCAAAGCACAGAGTGCAGCTGAACAGAGCAGCCGCCCTCTGTTTCAACAGAGTTCTTGCTCATTTGCTGCCTCCTCACATCAATTTTCTTTGTGTTGTTTTCTGTCAGCTCTCCATGCAAACTTTGATGTCTATGGACTGCCTTGCATGTGTTCTTTTAATGATCCATTTCTACCGAGTTTGTTACCATCAATAAATGTGAGATGTCATGGCAGTGTGTGAAAGGCTCACGCCTGTCATTAGGGATGGTAGCTGCAGTGTGCCAACGTGGGCTTGCCCCTGAGAAGATATAGTCTTGAGAAATGTCATAACTGTGTAGATTGCCTTTCATTTCTCCCTTCTGATAATCTACAATATTTCCTAGCAGGTAGTAATTACTCCTGATTATCCGTCCCCTCATAACCTAGCAGAAACATGGAACAAATAACAGCCTCACAGGTTGCTCAATACAGCCAAACTTATAAATTAACAACGCAGTATTTTCTCAACAAGCAGGGCCTCTTCTGAATCTGGTAATAACCAATTAATTTGTGATTTTAATAAAAATCTCATCCAGCTAGCTTTAAAAAATTGACATTTTTTTTGCATTCTTGTATCTCTTTCTCTTCATCGCCTTTTCTTTTCTTTCTTAGATTAACTGTAGGCAATAATTCCCTAGTTCTTTCCAGTACCCAAAGTTTGTCTTGGAGTTGTTTTGTAACAGTTTTCAGCTCAGATACTGGTGCTGAGTGAGTGAATTGCACAAGGCAGAGGGCTTTGAGCTGCTGCTAAACGTGACTGTGCCAGAAGCCAAGAGCATTGCCCTGTTGTCACACCACTTGCACGGTGGATTTGTTTGACAAAATCCTGCCCAAGGTCATGCAGTGCACACACCTCAGTGAACAAGGGAGTTGGGGAACACAGAGACAGAAAATTTAAGTAGCAGCTCTAAATAAGAAGACTTTTCCTTCCCATTTATGTGTTGTCTGTTTTGATCAGGAGCTCCTTAAGGCTGGAGAATGCCTTTGCTATGTCTGTGCAATGTCTAGTACAAGTCCCATCCTCTGTTAGAACCTGTTGAAACTACAAGGATATAAATAACCCCACAAAATGCTTCAGGGACAGATAGGCAGGAGAAGGTAAGCAAATTGTACAGCCAGTCTGGAATGGAAGAGGAAGCTGGGCAGTTGTCCATGGCAGCAGCCCCCACTTGGAGCGTTCCCAGCAGGATTATGTAAGAGCACAGTGCCTCCGCATGCCAGACAGCCGTACTCACCCACCCACGGGCTGGGTGCCGGTCCAGACACTGCTGGAGAACTCTTATTACACACCAAAAAAAGAGTTGTTGCCTTCCCCTTTCTGGTCAGTAGCTGAGCTGAAGAAATAGGGGCTAATAGAGCCTATTCCCTTTTTAATTGTTATTTATTTCGTTCAGATTGTGAGCTGCAGGAAAGTTCCTGCCCTTCAAAATTTCCAATTAAAATAGCTTTGATGTGGGGACAGTTGGATGCCACAACAATATGTGACACAATATTTTTTTCCTTCAATTGAGATGATTAATTTATTTAGTTGCCTGCTGAGAAAATAACTCCTGGGTTTTTTATTTCCATCAAGTAATCTTACTCTGCAGAGATAAATATGATTTTGCAGGGTGGTGGGGAAAGGCTTCCTTTTCCAGTCTCACTGGGATAAAGGCCTTTAGGAAAGAATAGAACTCCAGTCTCCTGCATTCCAGCCCAGTGCTCTGTTTACTGAGCCAGAGTTGTGGTTGGTGGGTGCAGAATAGCACAGGAAATAAGATGACACAGCAGAAGTGCCCATTCAAGGGACAGTCTCAGTCTGTAGTGATTCAGGGACAAAGGACAATCTGGGAATCTCTCTGTGCCGCAATGAATGTGTGGCTGAGTGGACTGTTCTTGCCGCACGCTCCCATTGCTGTTTGGCATTCCTCATCCTCCTCATTATTCACTGGCTGCCAAATGGACTTGCTGACTGCTGGACTGACGTATTAGGCTTTATGTTTTATTGATGTCCTATGGTTTCATGAATTCAGAATTCTCCATTCACTCTAATTAGTTGAACCTGAGTTCACAAACTCGGAGACCTTTCAAAGCATTTGGCAAGCTGCATGAAAGTGTCACAGCAAAAGTCTCTGAAGTGCACAATGTAGTCCATGTTGAAAATGCAGGGAGTTTTATAGATGCTTATAGAAATCTTGAATGTTGAGAGAAAAAAATACCACAGAAAAATAAGCTGCTTCTCTTCTGAGCATCCCCAAAAGAAACTGAGGGTGAGCTTTCCCTGGGTCCTTAGTGTAGACTTAACATAGGTCTTGTTGATTAAAATCAGAATGGAAATAGCCTGAGTACCAAAAGTCTCTCCCCAGCTAAGAAGTTTCTTGGTATCTTCTCCAAAGTTTTTACCAGTGCAGAATGAAAGTGTGATGTTGATATTATATGGGCAATCTGCTGTTCAAATTGCAGCTGGTGCCCTAAGTATTATTTTTAACTCTATGGAACATTGTGTTGTATTTTCAATTGCATGCAGCATCTTTGCAATCCAATTGTGTCATGATATTGGTTCTCCAAATAACAGCCATTAAGGAAAATAACCATCATCCCTGAGCCTTGTGGATTTTGCCTCTGGTATTGCTGGTCTAAATCAACACTGTGGTAGCTGAGCACTGGAAGTGTAGGTACAAATCTCTTGAGGCTTTATGGAAATGCACTGACAAAAGTAAAAGGTTGTGATCAAAAAACCAGAATAATTATGGTTGTAGAGAGTTTGAAATATTTAAGATTTACTTAATGACTATTTAAATATATTAAAACCTTTGATAGTGAAGTGGTGGTGCTGAGCAGAAGCTGTTTCAGGGCTGGTATCCAAATTTCAGGTCTGACTCCAGACCACTGATTTGCACTCTGGGTAACTGCATCTCTTTCCTTTCCTGGTGAGCAGGACAGCTCTCATCTCATGCTGTCCTGAAAACTACCTGGTTCTGTTTGCTCAACTCCGTTTGTGTCTTGTTCAGATCTTAATGACACAAATGGGCGTAAGGGAAAGAAGCAGCTGAGAGCGAACTGTGCTGGGGAAATCCTCACCTGAGGCAGGTGCTCTTCCAGCCCTGGCAGGAGATGGTGGCTGCACTGACGATGTTAGATGGCTTGGATTATCATCTACTGGAAATTCATTAATGCAAATTGGGACTGGGAAGTCCAGCTTTAAAATTAGAAGCAGTTCAGCTCAATTTTACTGCATGAGTAATATGTTCCTGATTCTTATTAAAGGTGCAATAGAGAGGTCACTTCTTGAAAATTGTTATCAGTGTGATGGGAACTGGAAGAATCCTAGAACCTCTGGGTCAGATTGTATCCCTGCTACTCTGCTCCCCAACTGTCTCCATGGCAATAGATGTCAGTCTGCTGAAAATGGAGTAAATGAGAGTTTGGAAACAATTATTGTTTTAAATCTCTTCGTTTTTGTAGTCTGACAAGTGTTCCTGTGGCGATAGCAGCAGGTACAGAGCAGTTTGGTTGTCAGGTTCACATCCAGCTACTAAGTGACAGCTGAAAAAGCTCATTTTGCTAAGAGCAAAAAGAAATAAAAGCACCTAGGTTTATGGATGTGAGAAATGGGAAGTGTTTTTAAACTGTTCATTAGACAAAAAAGTATAATGTGCCTGCTCCTAAGACAATATAGAAGGGGAATGTTTAGAAAAAGTTGGTATTTTAATACTCCTCACATTTCTTGGTGGAGAGAGCAGAGCTGGTCTCCACTCACATACTTAAAACTTTCTATCACCATATGTTCAGCTCTTGTAAAACTAACTGTAGATTTCAAATCCACTCACCCTTGAGGTTTCAAAGATAAGAACTTAATGCCAGTTTTTTTCCTGGATTCCTTTAATGTCTTGGTGAGTCTATGGGGAGTGGGAGAAGGAGGAGAAGAGGTTAAAAAAATATAGAAGGTGTGTATACAAGACATAGCAAGGGGAATCTCTCACAGCATCCAGCTCCAAATTTAATCAAAAGGAAATAAATGCTGGCAACACTTTCAAGTGTTTGGGAAAGGAATCTGCAGAATTTGCCTATATTTACAGATCCTATTTTTGCAAAACTGTATTCCAGGTAGATGTTTGCTTTACCTGTGAGACCTTTTCTGGTTCTCTGGTGTATGTTAATCCAAGAGGCATCACGTTGGATTCAGTCTCTAGAAGGCTGGAGAAGTTTTGGGCTGACAGGAGCTGTGGGGAGGTATTTTATAGGAAGAAGACATAAGGCCCAACTCCCTACAGGGGTGTTAGGGCCACACAATCTCTGTAATTTTAGAAGTGTGATATTTACATTGTGCATAAACAGTTGTTGATCTTGAGAAATTGTCATGTTCTGAAAAGTGAGGACATGTTGAAAAACAACATGAGGTTTCTTTTCACTGCTACTGAATTTTGACGTGGGATTCAGGAGCTTATGTCCTGTGGCAAACTAACACGTATTACTTTCCAGACTCATTAGGTGCAGTATCTATTGCCAGATACATTATTCTCATTCAAATCCCTCTTTAAAATCTACATCTGTCAGAAAGCTTAGGAAGAAATAAACTAATTAAAATGTTACAGTGAAGTAATTTTGCTTGCCAAACAGCCTCTGATTTTAGGGAGGTAGGAAAGCCTTGTCACTAAGATACATCTGTGTTTTAAATTTGTCATCTCAGCCTTGAGTCTCGGAGTACAGAGCTCACGAGCCTAACGTGCCTTGTGAGATATCTGGGGCATTTGTGGGCAAGATGGGATCAGTAGTGCTAATCCATAAAAATTTCAGTAGGCATTTCAAATGGGGTTTCCTCTTTATTAATGTTAATTAATGTGGATCTTATGCTATCTCTAAATTCTCTATAATTTTTGCTACTTATTTACTACATCAAGATCAGTGCTTCTATTTTTCTCCCACAATCTCTCAGACAGCTCTCAGTCTGCTATTCTACATGTGAATCTTTTTGCTTTCCCTTTCCTCTGTCACTTCTTTGATCTTTGCTCTGTTTTGCAATTTAGAAAGTTTTTATTCCCCTAGATAATGTGCAGTGTTACCATTTTTCTCAGGAGATATGTAGAATTCCTTTCACAGGCAGCAAGGATCTGACAACTGTGGAAATGGCAAACCTTAGGTTTGCATATCATTGGATTCCTCAGTTTTGTATCCCTGATACCTCATATTCACATGACACCAACACCTGTGCAGATAGGAAAGTTAAAATGCAGAAGTCAAATCAAATAACCGCTATGCCAGAAACACCTCCCATCCAGAATCAGCCTTAACTCAGTGGAGCAGCTCCTCAGGCTGTCGTAGATACAAACATTGAAAAGGCTAGAAACAAACATAAAGGGATTTGTGGAAAGGAGTCAGCTTGTTAAAACATTTAAAATTAAGTCTCGTAAATTAGTAGTGGGCAGGCTGAGGTGCATTTGGAGAAGCCTGCATCTGACAGCTGTCCGGGTGAAATTACCAAACCTTGAATCCCAGCATATTTACCCAACTTTGTCTGGTGATGAGTCTGGAAGAATTTAATTCTTCTTGGGATGGTTGGAATTTTTTTTTTGGTGGTTTTTAGTTTTTTGGTTTTTTGGGTTTTTTTAAAGGATAGGTAGTATTAGTGTGCTGTAGTTTCTTTCAGCCAGTCAAACTGCTGTTAATGGTGAAGACAAAAGTGTGGAAAAATGCAAGGCAACTGTAGATACAAAGCCCATTGATTTGGCTTTCTCTCTCCTAACTATCCAGGCTTCACGTTAACTCATTGATGGGAAGGGATTTCAGGTAGGTGATACCTTGGTTTCAGAAATGGATTTCTTACAGAATGGGATATTTCCGTAAGTGCAGTACTGTGAGGAAATGAATGTTCCACTAAATGGCCTCCTATAATAACCCCCTTATATTTGCTGGGAATTTGTTGCCGTGCAATCTTCCTCTTTGTACTGCTTTATTCACTCTCTTTGCTGTAGTAATCTTAAACTTGATAGGAGCTATCTTTTGCTAAAAGTAAAGGGAAAAAAAGCCCCTTTTGAAGTAGGTTTCTAAACTATAACGGTAGTGGTTTCTAGAACAAGCACTCGGTAGGTGATGAAAGAAACTGATTAATATCTCTGAATATTTGAAGTGAGAACTGATAGCCAAGAGCTGACGAAGAGTGATTTTAAAAATGAAAATGAAGCCATAATATATTCAGAGAGGTGAAATGGATATTACTTGGGAGGGGTGTAAGGGGGGGGCTGATGTATTAGTTTTGATTTCAGATTAAAAAAAAAAAAACCAACTTGGGAGCCAATTATTACCTAATTGCTCCAGGCTGGATTTCCAAGATGATGTACAAAAATGGCAATTATACAACATTATGCTCTTAGAAAAACAGTACTTATCCAAGTTTGCTTCTGCAATTGCCTGCAAGCTCTGACTGGCTGGATCCCAAGTCCAACATCCACCGGGAAAGATGAGGGAGGAGAGGATTTATGCACTGCCTTAGTACAGTCAAAGATATGGGGAAGCAGAGACTTGACTCCCAAACTGAAATTGTGAACTGCAGTTAATATCATGGCTTACAAAAGGTGATGAGTTAGCTGCATGTCAGGTACAAAAAAATCTTGGAATTTTCTTTATGGAACCAAAGGGAAATGACACATCAAGTAAGGCTCTGGTGGGAAAGAAGGATGAGGGAATGAAAAGCCACACCTGGTGATCTTCCTGAGAGGTATGATCTGAGAAATACAAATTCTTGTGTAAACAAATTCTTTGTTAACACAGTTTTGATAAAAATTTTTCAAGTTGTTGAACAATTTTCACTGCAAACTTTGTTGATTTTCTACCACATTGTCTGGGAGTTTGCTCAGGACTCAGAGCTTCTATGAGCTGCTCCTGCAGTTGTGTCTTGCCATGTAAACCTTTGCAGAGCCTTTCACTCCTCACTTCTGGGCAACTGGCAGGAGGGGCTGTGGTCCAGACATTCTCAGAACCACTGAGAAACTTGCTGTACTTACACCATGTATATATATATGTGTGTGTATATAGATATGAAAGTATTTATACCTGCTTTATTACAGCAGATGTAAAATCAGGCTTCACAAAAGATACTTCTTTTTTCTACTGTTGCACTTAGTGCTCGTGGCTCTAGGAAATTGCCCTGTGCAGTTACACTGTAAAGAGAAATTCTCTTGTTGGTATGAATTGTGATGAGCAGCATGTTAATCCTCCTCTTTCCCTGTTTTCCTCTTGTTCCCAAAATACTCCCACCCCTGGCAGCGTTCAGGGCCAGGCTGGACGGGACTCAGAGCAACCTTGTCTAGTGGAAGGTGAATCCCCCATGGCAGGGGGATTGGAATGAGATGATCTTTGAGGTCCCTTCCAGCCCAAAGCATTCCATGACAGAGCAGGCAGCCTGTGGAAAATTCTCCATGAACCATGCCAGATGAGTTTCTGCTTCTGGTGCTACAACACACCATAATTTTGTAATCTGCATGCATATTGCTATGTAGCTGTGATAAAGTGCACACTTGTGGAACCAGAAGAGCAGGATTTGATTTGTTTTATTGAGGACGGTAGGTTGGGCTGGTTTTACCAGACCTTCTAAATCAGTTAAACTTTGGAAAATAGACTTGTTTTCTTTTGGCTGGTCCAGAATATCCAATTAACATTTCAGTGACTTAAGTGCATCTTGTAATAATCCATCTCCTAGAGCTGCCTTAATTGCTCATAGAAAAATATGTTTCTGCCATAAAAAATGTATTTTTGGGCTGGAAGGAGATGAGGCTGGCAGTTCAGAATGCTGAACAGATGGCGGTGCAGAGTCCTGGACTGCAAATTCAGCTGTGCTTTGGGGTGCCTGCAGATTAGGCCACCTCTTTGCAATGCTGCAGAGCCAGCAAGGATCCATTCAGGGCTCTCTTGTGATAGCTGGTGCTGCACCCTCTGTTGAGCCACTGAATTAGCTGTTGTCATTTTCATGTTCACATAATAATAGTGCCCCATAAAGTGCTGGATCTGCTTTCTAGCTGTGAGTGTAGGTAATCAGATGCTACCTGGCAGCTGTGCTTCAGGGGAGGTTATTGTAAATATCACAATTAAGTATTTTCATTTTTGCCTAAGTAGCGTTTGTTGAGAAACGCTAAAATAGAAAGGTTTCATGTTCTTGAAGTGGAAGCAAACTCCTGCATTTCACTAATTATGTACAAATGTATTCTCCTAATGCAACATTGTAGTTTGGGTTAAATAGTTTCTTTGGATTTTGTGCAATTACTGTAAGTGTCCAGTACTTGGAGATCTTCAAATCCTGTAGTGTATAATAAAAACTAACATCTGTAGTTGCACTGCTCACATACAGCTGAGGCTCAGATGTGATTCTCCCACCAATGATCACTTCAAATTGCATCTTCCTCGACAGGGCAGAGAGGAAGAAGTTTGTGGATATTACAGTACATTCTCAGCATTAATATAATTAGGTGGTTTCATGCAACCCATCAGCAAGGATGGAACAAGTATGTGTCAAAAATCTTTCAGGAGAATGTTGTCATTACATCATATTGATATAATGAAAAGACTACCCAGAACAATTTTTCTTTCTTTTTTTGTGGATCAGAACTGCGGTATTTGAAAGAAAAGGGCTTTTTCTTAGCTTAAACCCAGGACTGTGTCCTGTGTACCCACAGAATCTGACAAGTGACTCAAATCACTGATGTGGCATACTTTTGATAGCAGTCTCAGTTTGAAGACAGCGACTGTAAGTCTTGCCTGGATTGTAAGTCACACCCAAGGAGAAATGCCCTAGGAAAAAATGATGTAAATACTGCCTCTGAGGAGTGTTTTTATGAGTTATATGCCCATATAGTGTTACACATTCTAATTACAAAAACGAGTAAGTCTCAGACTCAGAGCTGAAGTTCTGTAAGCAAATACAGTAACATCCTCTCCTCTTTTTACAGCTGTGTCTAATTCTTCATATTTAAGGACAATGACTTTCAGGAACAAGTATTTCCTGGCAATTGGTGACTGGCTGGAGGAGTCAATGCTCTTGGCATTGCCTGAGGTCATTAAATGACAGGGATTGTCTGATCAGGAACTAGTTACTGCCATTATAAAGAAAAGTAAGAATGGAGTATTACAACACAGGTGTGGATGTCTGTATATAGTTTTGGGGGTTTTTTTGCTAATAATTAAAGAGCATAAGTGCCACCAGAAGCCAGATGGCCTTTTCTGGAGTCTTTTAAATAATTCTATTCAGGTATAGATTTTGTAGCCCCAGCTATAACAGCAGTAAATTGAAGAGAAGCTCCATAAGACTGCATTCCCTACTCAATTACTTGCTGTTGACCTTGGTCTCACATTTCCCAGTTCAGGCACATTTGTTTTGTGTAGTTCCCTCCTTTCAGGACTAACCAACCAGAACTGCTAAAGGAAACTTGGCTGTGGCACCAGTGGTGCTGACACAAACAGAGCTCTCCTAATTCCAGGGGAGGAATCTCTACAGCAAGAGGATATGAGCAGGGCGAATGTGAGTTCTGCATCACTGAGGCACCTGGGGAAAAAATGAAAGCTGTTAAAAAAGCCTGGAACTAGTGTGATCAAGTGGAGATGTACTATAAAATATTGGGAGTTTTAACTCTAGAAAGAATTGAAAGAGAGTTCTTGGCTCTGATCACTGCTGTAGTGTAGAACAATAAAAACGTATAGCAAAATTTCAGTTCTGAATTTCATCTGAACCAAAACCTGGTGGACTAGAGGGAGTCTTTCAGTTTGCTTCCTTTGACTTTGTAGATGATATGGCCAAAAATATTGAAAATCACCATGGTGACACAATTGCTTTGTATTTTGTGTCTGAGTAAATTTGTAAGATGCTGTGGGTGCTGCAGTCCCCAGATCTCTTCACAGCAGAAGCCTTGCAAATGTGTGTCTAAAGAGAAGAGAAAGACTAGAAAGGAAGAGATGCAGAGAAATGACTTGTCGTAGGTTGTGCAGCAATTCAGACACGGCTGGGAGTTTGGATCAATCATCTCAATCACATTCATGTCTCTCCCACTGATGGCGTATTCCTTACACTTTTGAGGACTTGCATCTTTGCTGAGGGGGAAAAAAAAGGAGGATTTTAAAATTAATTGCTTTACTCATTAAAACAGACAGAAAGAAAGGTTAAATGAGAACTGTGATAAACCAGATAACCAAATACAGAGGAAAAGACCTTAAAAATAGTACAGATGTGCCTCCTGCAGCTCTGTGTGCATACAGCACGCAGTCACAAGGTAAAACATCATCTACATATGCAAATTTCTTATCCCGAGGCTTTCTCTTTGAAGAACAATAGTATGTATTCATCACTTGAGGTTCCTGCAGGCAGATTTCTTTTAACTGAAGGTATAATCTGTTGCCTAGGGTTGTGTGTGCCTATCATCCAGATTACACTGCAGATTTAGGTATGTAATCAGATTGAGAGCTTTACTTGAGAATACAGTTTAAAAGAAATGTCATTAAACATGTCCAGTCTGCAGATGTACTGAGTGGCTTACCTTCCCATTTTTGACAGCTGAAATTTGGTGACCTCTTGAAGGAGCTGGTGTTTCAGGCTGACATTAGCATAAGAGAAAATGCTACCAAGTGTAATATCATGTTGTTCATTTTAAATTCCCAGAAAACCACAGTTTGCCCCTAAATTATAGATCGAGCCAGGTTTATGATCATCTGTTTTAACAGAAATCTGTTTCTCAGAGTTATAGCACAATGAGTAAAAGGATGCAAGGTAATACAACTCCTGAAAGACGTAAAGATCTTGGTCAGCGGGCTCTGTGATTTTGCATTATTCACATAATGTGCTATGATACTGATGGATTAAATTAATTTATTAGAGCTCTGTGCTTCCAGTTTTAAAGTCAGAATCTTTAAGCTGAATGTGATTCACCAGAATTAGTTTAATAACTTTCACTGTCCGTGTTGCAGTGCCTAACAAATTGTCATTCTTCCAGTTGAAGTCTCTCAATTAGAACGCTTTAACCTTTTCTATTGTGTGCTTACACAGCAGGAAAGAGTCTATCTTCTACAACAATTTACAGGCAGATGTAGTGCATTTCTGTCTAAAGGGATTGTGCTATTCTTGGTATTTTGCAAAACATTTTCTAAAAAGTCCAATTGACAGAATTAACTGATGAGAACAAGACATTCATACAAAAGAAAAGGAACATTTTTTCTTGCCTGAATTCACTGACAGACTTACTCGAATGCTGTTAACCACTAAACAAGTGGGAACGTCACTTGAAAAGCTGCATGATCTCAATATATCAATCCTCTAACTATATTGGGTCATATTAAAAAGCAAACACAACAGCCTCTCCATCTTTGTAAAGAAAAATCTGTGGACTTCTAGCGCTGAACCCCTTTGGGGAAGCAGGGAGGAGAAGTGCTGTGCAGCACTGTGCCAGGCTAAACATCCCCACTGAACCCCTCTGGGGACTGTGGGACAGGATTTTAAAATAGCAGTCAAGCCTCATGAGGGGAAAGCAGGTTCTGCTATGAGTTAGAGCAAAAGCACAAAATTATTTCAAGAGCTCAGCAAAAGAGGACAGCAGATGAAAAGGTTCCACGTTCAGTGGACTGACTTACAGTATCCGAGTGCTTGATGCTGGCACTTCTACATATTCAGTCATAATTAGTCTATCATTTGCTCATTTTGCTGCTTTTCTCAGCTACTCATTATCTTACTGGCCATAGCTTCATTTGCATTCAGTGCTTCCTATTCTGTTTCAGCACCATTTATCCTGCAGGAAACCTTCCTTTTTGGTTCTTCATTGGCCTTGTGCACTGAGGAGGCCCTAGACCCGCAGGTGATACCTTTATCTGAAGCAGAAAGTGGGTCACTGCTTTTCATAAAACTGGGGATGATGCTTCCTTAGATTTTTCTCTTCACCTGCTGCTCCTGCATTTTTAAAACCATCAGACACATCCCTGCTCCCTGGGAGACTCTTCCATATTACTTCCCTCAAGCAGGCCTCAATTGCGTTTTCCTCCTCCAGCTGGGAGAGCACAATGAGACTTTCCCCAGAAGTCTGTCAATGCAGATCATTTAATTAGGCCAGATGGGATCACTCTAGCAGAAGTGCAAAGCTCTCCATCCCCTTGGAACAGCTATTGCTGCCTTCCCAGTGTTCAGCCGCGGTGCTTGGGGAGTTGGAGTTAAGAGATAATGCATCCTTCTCACTCTGCCACCTGCACCTTGACTTTTTATTATAGGTCTGAAGCATCCAGCCTTGACTCCGTGCCCTCGTGTGCCTCGGTGCTCTCCATGTTTGTGCGTGGCACCAGGGCACGGCTGGCTCTCAGCTGGGCTCTGCAGCTCAGGCTGTTTTCCACGGCAAGGGAGATCGTATTGAACAAGAATATGGCTTGAAGATGGGGCATAACAAAGGTTTTTCTGTATGTCCCAAACAAGTATTACACATGAAGTGTATTCAGAGCTCAGGCTGTATTCAAAAGATAGCCAAATAATTCAGAAAAAAATATGTCGCTAAAGCACTCAGGCAATCCAGTTTGTGCTGTCATGACATTGTGGAAGAACTGTGATTATGATGAAGGAGGTTAAATATTTGTAGTGCTAGATGGCTGACACTGGCTTTTGGGTGTATAGATGGGCTGTCCATCTATTCATTTTTCCTGCTTATGTTGTCCTTAAATAGCACAATTTGTATTGTCTGCCTGCGCACTTCTTTCCCTACAGTTTCCCTGAGACCAAGGAAATCCTGAGAGATCTTATATTTAACAGTACAGCCATTAATAAACTCAAAGCTAACAGCAAAATCTTTCCCTATTCAAAGACAACTTTAGAAAACAAATTCTTATTTGTTTATATAGGATGAACCTTTGATTTAACCAAAGGTATATCCATGCTGAAATGATGGAATCATGGCTGCTTATCTCCTGTAGATACACTGGGAAAAAGGCAAATATATATTTTCTCTGACTATAAGAACTCCCCTCATAGGCTTAGATTTTGTCTTGGAAGCAGCCTGTTAGTGAGAGTAAGGTTTGTTTTGCCTTTTGCTTGGTATTTAATTCATCGCTGAACTTATTTGAATAATGGCAGTTGTGGTGATGGGCTATTTGTAGCTATTGATCCTCTACAGACCTGGACTGAGGCAATCAGCAAAATTAACACAGGCAACTAAGCTGCCATTATCATTGACCTGAGCTGGATTCACAGCAGTGGCCCAATGCTGAAAGACCTCATTACCCAGTCCCCAGAGCCTCCTGCTCTTCTGCAGTGCACAGAAAAATCAGCCACTACAATTGCCATGCAAAAAATCCTCTGATCTGCTAAAGCAGAATTACGATTCCCTTATCCTGACTTTAGCCCTTTTTTTCAGACTGAGTGGTGAAATGAAAGGCAAAACTTACTCTCTGCCAAGGAAGTTAAGCAGAAGCACGGCTCAGTGAGCAGTACAACCTGTCACTCAAGGGAGAGGACTTAATTCTTCTCCACTGTCACTCGCAGTGTAACCATGGATGAATGGTAATTTAGGGACTGCAGAACCAGTTAGGATTTGCAGTACACCACTCCCCACAGCCCTGTGGTGAGCACACAGGCTCTGCTGCACTCCCTGGGGAGCTGCATGCCCAAAATGCTGTGGAGCAGGAATACAGCCGGGATAGACCAGGGGCAGTGCTATTAGCAGTAGTTATTTAGGAGCTCGGGGCTGACTTCTGAGCCTGCTTGAAGGCTGAGGAACTTCTGTAATGACACTGGAGTCGGTCAGGAAGCAAGAAAGGACACAACAGATTGTAAGACAGGATTCAGGTATGCTGGAGTACCTCAGAGGTCTGTGTGGAGCCAGCAGTGCAGGAGGACAATGAGGACACAGTTATTTCCCAAGGGAAGTCAAGCAGGGAGCCAAGGACATCCAGAGCCTCCTGCAGGACAGTCCCACAGTGCTAGAGCCAAGCAAGGACAGCACAGGGGTGGCACCAGCAGGTTTTCCCATCAGGGGCATCAAATAAAGCAAAGCAACGAGTGGATGTCAGATTCAGGCACCAAAGGAACCAGAGAAGAAACAAGACCCTACAAATGGCTTTAAGCTGAGACTGAAGGCCCAGGCTGGAGCTTTTGTGCAGCTCCTGGGCTGGAGGTCCTGGGTGAGGCTGTTCAGAGCAATTAGTGGCTGTTAATGACCTTTTCAATGTGGGAGTAAGGCCACTGAAACCCACCTGCAGTGATTAATCACAGTGTGAGCGTTACAGCACTTCCTTAGTCTCTATTAGTATTCTGAGAATAGGTAAATCAGCCTGAGCAACTCAGCAATTATGGCATGGGAAGCTGCAGGAGGAATTTAATTTGGAGTTGGATAGGATGGGGTTTCAAGAAAGAAAATTGACAATTAAGAAAATTCATCTGTGCTTGATTGGAATGAGGTTTAAAATTGTTTCTAATTTCACACAAACCAAAAATAAAATAGATTATTTTAATATTAACTAAATTTTTTTCTAACTCCAGTTAGGGAAAAGTTAATATTAATACTTTTTGATGAAGAATTTCCAGTTGACTGAACTGTTGAATATGGGACACTTAAACTGAGTGCACCAAACCCTTTTCTTCAAAGGCTTATTGTTTTGACAAAAAGTACCATAAACAGAAGCATGTTTGACCAGCTGAGCTTTTATAGAGGTTTTTGGTGCAGATTACATAACAGGCTCTTAAAATATGGATGCAGTGACTGGTTTTTCTTCCCCTTTTTGGCAAACTAAAAATGCCTTTCTGGTGCCTTAGAAAACCAGGTACTTCTTATTCCTTGGGTTTGCTGTTTGAGGCTGAAGCATCAACCTGAGCTCTGAGTGCACTTTGAGGTAAAAGGTTTCATTTAGCCAGTGCCATGCACCTTGCATGAGCACACTGCCTGCAGAGAGGAGCACTTGAGATTTATCTGTGTCATCATTAAAGCAGAGGGAATGCATTAAGAAAAGCTGAGAGACAGTAAAATTTGCTGTCTCTTTGCTTTTCATCGGCACTGACTGTGAGTTTGGCTTCTTTCTCTACTCACAAAATCTTAGGGGATAAAAAAGTTATAATGCCTCATTATTTATAATTACCTAACTGATTTTTTGCTGCTATTAGGACTTTTTGTATTGGAGAGGGGTGATAATGGGAATTTAATTCGGGTGTTTGAGGTGTGGCTGGTCAGTCATGTAGCAGTTCTCCTTCTTAGTGTGAGGGGAATAAGTGGAGGTGGTTTTGATTAAAAATGTGGCCAGGAGAGTAGAGAAATAATGATTGTCACAGATATTTAAGGCATCTTCTGAGCCTTTCCCTTCCTTGATTGCTAAGGAATATTCTGGGCATCTTTACTATAGAGCAAGGGAAGCTTTTGCACCTGTAAGTGGAAAGACAAATGGGGCCTTTTGCTGGGCACATAAAGCTACGAAATTCCCAATCTGGCTCCTGCAGCACCAATTCCTGTGCTGGGCCAGGGAGGCTTTGGTCACAGAATGGGAAAGAACCTTTGCTTGGTGCTCTATTTGTTTCTTTTTTCTGATCACCAAAGGGTTATTCCTAAAAGTATTCCAGAGTTAGAATTCTGATACAGTTCAATTGCACCAATTACATCTAATTATAATTTCAGTGTATTTTCATCACTTAATTTCAATGCGAAATGACAACAGAATGAGAAATATAATGATGACAGAATGAGGAATATGCATCATTTATTATCAAGATCTGTGTTGTCTCAATTCCTGATTGGTTTCATTTTCTCTAAGGGAATAGTTAGTGTGTGATATTCTGATTTTTAATGATGACTAATATAGAGTTGGGGTCTGGGGTAAAGCTGTTACTTAAACTGTTTGAATTTATTATGAATATATAAAATAAATAAAGTACTTGATTTGCACTGTATCATTAGAATTTGTGCCTAATCCTTTTAAATCTGATTAGTTATTTTATGTGAGAGTGAAATTAGATGATTGCAGCAGAAATGCCAAGAGGTAGATATGATGTCTTCATTTAAGAGAGAATTAGTTAATCCAATTTCCCAGAACTCATGTTAGTTCTGTTGGCTGTGAACCCTTTTCATGATTTGAGTTTCCCTCTGCTCACTCTGAATGCTTTTTCCTTCTAGAATCTGAGAAGAATGTAAACATTGTTTGTTTGTTTGTTTTAAATTAAGCCAAAAATAGCCAAACACAATCAATTGTTGGAAAATACAGTTATGACTATTAGGAAATACTGTTATGGTACTGGGAGCTAGTACAGCTTTGGACTTTTCTAATGCAAATAATGAAATTCAACTGAAATAAGTTATACTGACAGTTGTTTTAAAAGACCATCAAAAAACCCAAGAAAAAATGAATAGGTTTTATTTTTGTTTCCAGTTATACATGCGGCTCAAATGCACTTTATAACAGGTGATTCATCATTTTCCCCCGTCTATTAATTTCAAAATTTGTGTAATGTTACTATGCTAATTTCTGGATTAGAACAAAGCCCAGGTTTGGAAGTTGGGATGTAATTTATACCTTTTTTGTTCTAAATATGCTTCCTTATATTAATTTTTAGAACACCCCAAAACTTCATTCTTTCTTTCTTATCTTGTCTGAATGTTGCTGTGCAGTTGATTAATTTAGCTTTATCATGTTGTCTAAGAGTTCCTTGGCCTACTTAAAATTGTCCACTTGGAAAATGCCCTTGAATTCAGCAGACAGCATGTGATGTATGAGACAGAGTAATATCAAACAAATTTTCTGAGCAAAAGTGGAGAGGATTTATGACTCAAACTTCCTCCTGCAGGAGTGCATGATTGGTGGATTTGGACTGTCATGAGTTATTTGTATAGCTGTGAAACCTGAAAATCTCAGGAGATTCTGTATTCCGAGCCAGCTTTTTCTCTGGGATCATTACGAAGGTGAGCAGAGAGCTTGAGCTCCTCCAGTTCTCTCAAGAAATGAATGGCCAAGGTGGCATTTGGGTCCGTGGCTTGTTAGAGAGGGTCTGTATTGACTGCGGGAAATAAAAATGAAAATGCAAGGCCTGACAACTGTCCCAGAGGAAGCTGTCCAGGAAATCTGGAGGAGAACCAATAATGTGGAAGAAAGGGAGGAACTTGAAAACTGTGATTTTAAGTATTTTATTTATTTATTTATTTGGGCTCTAAGTAGGGAAATTGGCAAAGTTCATATGTTTTGCCCATAGCTTGATGTACTAGAGAGAGGCTTCAATTGTAAAATGAAAATCCAGGTTCAGTTTTATAAGCCAGCTCCTCTCAAATTGGATATTTGTGTTCCAGTTGCTAGTTCAAGCCTATTTCTAATACATTTTGCTGATAAAACACAGAGGTTCTGGTGGCTGAAGTGGTTACGTATTAGGTCCCATTTTGGTTAATGCCTACCTAAAATAATATTTTCCTTTATCCATTCCCCCCCGCTCCAGATTTAATTAGAGACTCTTAGTGCTGAAACATTCTGGTCTGCTGAAACATTTGATTAATTTTATGTGGTTGCAGTTCTGTAATGAAACCCTGCAAGCAGTCAAGAAGCTTTACACAGCTCCAGTGAACAGAGCTGTGAATTATGACTGTGCTAAGGCTCCAAGGAAATAAGTGCAGCATCCAGTCTCAGTGGAAGGTTTCCATCTGATTGGTTTTCCAGTCACAGCTCCTTTCTCCTTGTGCTACAGAGCCTGGGATTCCTGGGAGGGTGCTGGGCTCAGTCGTGGAGAAGGGCAAATATTTACAGTGTCCAGACAGCCTTCTAGTCAGCCATAAAGATGGGTGACCGTGGCACAGGGCGTTGAGAGAAGATTTAAGTGAAGAAGAAAATACGAATGAATCTGACTAACTCCGACGGGAATAAAAGTTGGAATTTGCAGACAAATAGACAGCTTTGGAAAACATCATATTAAATTATGGGAAAGGTTTGTCTTGAAAAAACCCCAAGACACCATCTAGTTTATACTTTTTCGCAAGGCAAGATAACTTCCACCAAGCTTTTCCTGATAAATGTTCCTGTAATGTGTTCTCCAAAAGCCTTCGGTGCTAAGGCAATGTATCACAGTTCTCCACTGCCCTCACTGCTCAAGTTTTCTTAGTGGCTTGCCCAAGTCTCTCCTGCTGAATGCTGAGCCCATTATTTCTTCTTTTGCCCATGGAGAATAAACGATTTATTAACTCCTTCTCTTCCCCTTTGTATGGCATGCATGCAGATTTAGACCCAGAAGCACGGAAATGTGAGTTTTCAAAGAACTCACAATCCTGTTTCAGTCCTTTTGTTAGGCATTTCAGTAGACTTATGATTCTGCGACATCAGTGGCAGCTCTTTGGTGGTTGTGACTGTTCTCTCACAGACACTGTGTGGTTGATGTGACCCTTCAGTGCTGGATGATCCATTCCAGCTGAGACGCTGCCCTGCTGGACAGAGGAAGCACTTCTATATCTCAGCTGTTACACTTTGTTAGCTTGGTTTTGAGCAGTGATGTGATAATGCTGATTTCAATTGGTGATCTACCAAACTCTGATATCCTTATCTGAAAAATTGGTGCTTGCTGCATTGTTCCTCCCTCTTGAGGGGTTGTTTTGGTTGTATCTTTGTTGTTGGGTTTTTCTGTTGGTTTTGGAGTGGATTAGTCCTCACTGCAGTGCTTTGCATTTATCCTCACTGAGTTGCACCTGTGTATTTCAGACCTTTTCTTCAACTTCTCAAGGTCATTCCCGGAACACTAATAGCTTTTTCTGTCATCACATTCTGTGTTTTTATTTAATTAATTAACAGCATTTGAATTTTCTTCCTAAATTTTGTTTTGCTTGGTTATTTACATAGAAAAACAGAAGCAGTCTGCTAAAAATGTATGTGCATGCATTTGCACATGCTGTTTCATTTAAAATACTGCCTTGTGTCTGGCAACATTTAGTACGAATGGGAATGTTCAGAAGAATATGTAGGAGCAGATGGAAAACCAGTTTGGAAAACTCTGAGTGGAAGAGTGAGCCAGTAGAGGCTTTGAGTCTGATCATCTCCCATAGGGAGCAGCCTGGAGGAAGTGCTGAGGTAAATGTAAAAGCCAAGAAACATGGGGAGCTCACTCAGAGCTCACCTGCTCTTTGGCAGGTGCCAAAGGCACAAAAGAAAAGAGTGAAAAGAAACGGCAGTTTATTTGCTCTTGGTACAATGGAATGATACAACATTTCCATAAAATATATCCATCTTTATTACTGAGTTATTGCTCTGAAACTTTCTGGCTGTGTGAGCCATTCTGAGAGGAGTGAGGGGCATCTCTGTCTCCAGAAGCACATTGTGCTGCCTTTCATTCTCTAAATTGCTCATATTTGTGAGGCAAAGGCGCCAGCAGCGACTGCTCCTGAAGGACACTCCCCAGAGAGAATCGTCCCCAGTGTGCTCCTGGTGCTGTGCCCTGCGAGGGAACTCCTGCTCTGCTCGCATGTCATGCCTGCCGTTTGACTATTCTTCCAAAATAGGAATGCCAAATAAAGTTGGATTCCAAAATGCTTCAGCTCCCCTGAGCAAAGCAGTATTTACACGGACTGAAATAGATTTAGCATAGTATCAGCAGCCCTTTAATGCATGTTTTAAATACTAGGCACTCCTCTGGGGGGAAGGAGTAGGGAGAGTTATGGTTGTGTATAAATAAAATGCCCAAGCTGTAAATAACAGAGGAGATCAGAGGTGGAAAATCAGGCTGTTTGGAGAGCTTGTGACTAGACCTCAAAAATTCCTCGAAAGTAGGATTTTAAAAAGCAGCTTTTTCATTCTTCTTTTAATTTAAACAATTTTAAGACTGAATGCTAATTGAGATCAGGTTGCCAGTGGTACAATTATGCTCTTTAATTATCTACTGTCGCTTCTAGATGACCTTGAAATTTATTGATGTGGAATTACCAGTCCCTGGTGTTTCCATCTTTTACATTTTTGCAGCACCAGGAAATTTTTCCTCCTCCAGACAAATCCACCTGGCATCTCATCCATGACCACAAATCAATTAAATGGTCTTGCCAGGGTTGCAAAAATTTTACAGACTGAAATCCAGCCGTTGTCATTTACTGTAGGCTGTGGAGAAAGCTTTGTAAAATGTGATACAGTAGGAAACAGCACCCTTTTGGGAGTCAGGCCAACCTGCAGGAGAAACTGAGAGCTGGAAAATTGTCCCTGAGAATGAGATAATCGAGGAGGGGAACCTGGGTGTGTAGTGTGTGTGTCTGTGGACAAGTATGGTGAAAGAATTTCAACCAGCTCTAGAAATCACCCAAAAGAGGGCTTCAGAAAATACTTGAGATTTTTTAAAATTCTTCAATTCTGTTTGAAATTTTTTTTCAACTTCAAAATGTTTTGTATTATCTGGTGCAGGGGAAAAGCCCCAAAACACTGAAGATGACATTGCCATTCTTGTTTTAAGCAGAGGGCAACGTGGAAGGCTCACATTGTCTGTCTGAGAAAGACCAAGGGCCAAAACCTCAGAGTTTGTGGTCACAGGGAGTGTCTTCACCCAGAAATGATGGATTTCCTTTTCCTTGGGAGCTCTTTCATTCTGTGTAAATCTAAGACTGAGTTGGTCACTCAGGGATCACAACACAGCTTCTTATTCTGCAGGTTTGAATTTAATCATGAACCTCAGAAACCTCTTCTGATAAAATTTTCATGAAAATTTAGTAAGAAAGTCTCTGTTTCAACAAAGTAATATTTCTTTATATAATCCCTAACCATTTTCACTCATCTCCTACTGAAACAGAACTTTTATCCTTTGTGCTATCAAAAAACTTCATCCTCTAATCCAAAGCATTTATGCAAAGATTTCCCAGAAGCAAGCAAAGAACAGCAAAACTCATCAAAAGAGAGATGCCAGAATTTCTTGAAACACATCAAATATCTGTGACTAGGGAATTTGTGTAAAATAATTTTAACAACTGTAGCCTTTTTAGAAATTAGGCTTTGTAAAATTCAGAAGCAACAGGGTAATGTCCTTTTACGTGGATTTGAAAGGAACTCAGTGGAACAAATGCAGGAAGTGTTACTGATTCTATTTTCTTCTTTCAATAGATGTAATCCCCAAATTTGTGATGATGCACCCTGCAGGCTCCCTCCTTCAGTGCAGCAGTGGATGCTGTTCTGTTTTCACAGGAATTACCAATGCACATGGCATGTTTTGAAACCCAGCCTGCCTTCCCTGCCCAGGGAGATGCCATTGAAGGGGGAATGACAAAGGTTAGGGACTGACAGAGGTTCCTGGCAAGCAGTTGCTAGAAGAGGAGGGAACAGAAACTTCTCAAGTGACAAATACTAAAATGGGTGAAACGAATGCTTCCAGAGTAGGGTTGGATGGGAATGTTCTTGTGTGGAGGAATCAAGTGACAGAAATATACATATATACATATACACATACGTATATACACACAGAGAGCTTTGGAGATGGTGCTGGAACAGAGCCTTGCAGCATTCTGACAATTAAAGCAGAAAGTGTGCCTGGAAGCAGTAACCACATCGAGCTGCTCATTCCCTGAAGGGGAATTTGCTAACTCTGGCAGCAGCAGAGCTGCCTGAGCAGAGGGTTTGCATCCTTTCATTCCTCTGCCTCTCAGATCTCCCTGACCCTGGGGACTGATGCAAGGCATGTGCACTTGGTTCAGTCTTCCTCAAAATTTCCTTCTCCCCTGACAGTTTCCTATAAATTTCTGGTGGCATCCAGCAGCGACTGTTGTTTTGATGTGCTGATGGTGCTTCATGCTGCCTGCGAGAGAGCTCGGAATAATTTCTGCCTCTTAACTTTTGTGTACTCCCACAGTAAGAAGCACTTTTTAATGGAGTCAGCTAATAAACCTGTAAAATTCCTTGTATAACATTTTAGGACTGCTTCATCTGGACTTTCAGAAGGTTAAAAACTCTAGTTATAGTTTACAATACAGAAAAAGAAACTGTCTGAAGTCTAGAAAGCCTGGCTTTAGCAGATGGAAATAATTAAAAGTAACATTTAAATAATCTTTTTAAAGCAGAGATTGTGTACTGAGAGCAATCCCTAATACTGACAAGGACAGCTGGCACAATCTAGTTAAAGCCTATCCTTCCTTTATTCCCAAGAATAAGAAATGAATTGTCCTTATTTAGATAAATGTTTCAGGGTTGTCTGTTCATTCTATATAAAACTTATTTTGTCATTTAGATTACATTTTCCTCGGGCCTTTGCTAATTTTTCTGAAGTTAGCATGTGTAGCTCTGCATGTGCATGACTCCTGACCAGATCTTCTCCAAAATTACTTTCACATTGTTGTTTAATGCTTGCACTCTTAGGGCTTGTATGGACCACAAAGCTGACTCCTGAGATTTATGTAAAGAAGAAAAAAGAAAAAAGGCATTGAAAGGTTTTTTCAGCTGTTTTTTGGTTGGTTGGTTGGTTTTTGTTTGGGTTTTTTTTTGGGGGGGGGTTGTGGGTTTTTTGGGGGTTTGGGTGGTTTTTTTTGGTTTTGGGTGGGGGGTTTTTTTGTTTTTAGGGTTTTTTGTTTTGTTTGTGGGGTTTTTTGGTTTTTTTGGTTTTTTTGGTTTGTTTGTTTGGGAGTTTTTGTTCTGTTTTGGGGTTTTTTGTTTGTTTGTTCAGGGTTTTTTTTATGCTGGCATTACTGGTTCTAGTCCAGTTTGAATTCTGACATCTGAAAATAAAACTAAACTCCTGTAATATTTGTGGTGTTGCAGAATAATGAAAGCACAATTCATTACCAGGCAGCAATTTGGGGAGATCTGGCAATAGTCGGATCTGGTGGCGTGGCCTTTTTATGTGACATTGGTGACATAAGGATTACTTTTGGCTTCTTGGGTAGAAACTTTCAGTTGCACTTCCACTGAATTTTCACAGTTACCCCTTGCTGTCCAAATCCAACTTTGGGAGCCTGCCTTTTTTCTGAAAAACACCCCCAAATTTCTTACAAGGAATAAGGGTCAGATATGAAATATTTGTGATAGAAGAGCGGTTTCCAAAGCTCAGCAAGCCCTATTTGTAGATAAATCCTTTGCTATTCCAAAGAGCCTGGCCCCGGTCTGGCTGCAGAACACATCAGGAAATCCCAGCCTGGAAGGAGATTTTCCTCGCAGTGGCTGAGCACAAGGCACCCCAGGTGCTCACAGTGCCTCGAGGAGTGGCCCCAGCGCTGGTGTGAGTGCAGAGCTCACATTCTCCAGCTCTAAGCAGGAATCTGTCTGTGCCCAGAGCAGCTCACCGGAGAGCCTTTCTTTAGAATCATAAAACACAGGAGAAAGCCGAGCCATTTAAAACCCAAATATTTGGCACCTCCGCTCTTGCTGCTGCTCCTCCACAGCCATGCTGGCTTTTAGCTTCCTCTTTTTATTAAACTATTAAATTGGGGGTTTTTATTACTCCCAATATAGCACTTCTAATAAAAAGTCACAGTTAAAAGCCTCTGTGGGTACTGAAACTTGCAGCTGTGATTTCTCTTGATGAAAATAAAGACAACCTCCGCTTTTAAAGCTCGCCTCTGTTAGGTGGCTCCAAATCAGAGGGAGCTGGGTGGGATAGCAGCTGGGAAGAATTACAGCAGCAGGAAGGGGTGAGGAGAAAGGAGAGAAGGTGGCAGCAGAAGAGAAATATTAATTAGGTGTTCACAGTGCAGCTATAGTTGCAGTATGAAAATACCTCAAAGTCTAGAAATAGTCAAAAGCCCCTCGCCGCTTTAATGCAGGACTTATTTAAACATGACATCAGTATTCAGTAATAGTGCCTGGAACCTCATTGGAGAGACTGAATTTTACCATTATGGAAAGTTCTGTAGCGTCCAGTGTCCATCCTGGAGAAACTGCGGCAGCAGCGTGAGGGAACACGTCACTGCAGATCCTGCAAAGTGCCTCTTGGAGACCCTCACTGGCTTTAAAGGGCAACGTGACATCCTGACCTGGGGATTCAAAGCATCAATAAAAGAAACGTCAGTACAAAGTACATTCTTTTCTATCCAGCTTCCTAAACTGACGTCATTATCTTTTATTTAAAAAAAAAAAAATTAAAATGAAAAAAATATTTTAGAAGTACAAGAATATATTTTTAAACTGTGTTTCTGCTGGAAATAAATCTTTTCATTAAGATAAAAACATTGAGATGAAAACTCTGGTACATAATGTTTTGAAGTTTTCTATCTTAAGGTGAAGTTTTTTATAGTCCCTTATGTGGCAGGAAGATAGAACCATATTTTCAATTACTAAAGTTGAATTCAAAGTTACCTGACCGGACTGCAGGAGTCAGTCCTGGGATAAGAGGAATTTTGAAGGCATGAACGGTGTCTCCTGCAGGGCCTTGGAAACCTCCAGGAATGCTGCTCCTCTCTCTCCCTGCTTTTCCTGTGCTTGGGAAATGAGGCCACTTCCCCCGAGGGAGGTTGTATGCCTTGTACCTTAGTTTGTGTTTTGTTCCAAAGCAAACCCCACAACTGCGGCCCTCTGGAATAAAAAGCATAAGAGCATAAAGCTGCCCCCTCTTTTGTTCTGTAGGGGCTGACCAGAGCTGCAGCAGCTGAACAGCTGGTCAGATGCCTCAGAGTTTATAAAGCACTGCTGAAGGCTTCAAGGGGAAGGATTTTTTCATTGAAGACAAAACTGCCTTTGATTTCTGCTGGAGCTGTATTTCAGGCTTATGATCTGATGGTGCACTCAGTTGTGTCAGAAAACAGGTCAGCCCATCCAGACCCATTTTCAGAAACATTCCTCGGGTTGCATCTTTCAGCAACGTGACTGGGTTAAATTTAGCTCCTCTGATTTTGCTGAAATTTCCTTGAATATAACTGTGCTGGAACTGGATGATAGACTATGGGGGTTGCTGGGTCTGAATAACTTTTGGTGTTGTATGTCTTTCCTCAGCTCTCCCATCTCCTCGTCATATTCTGGCAATAAGGCAGTGGTTTTTAATCAGCTGAACGCCTCCCCGAAGCCAGAGCCAGATGTGCACCCAGTGTTTGGGTGACAGGATGCCCCGAGGACAGCCGATTTTAGGGCATGGCAATGATCAGCTTTTGGCAGTGCTGCACCTCTGGGGTGGCTCAGGAATGGCTCCCCTGCTCCTGCCCCACCTGGCTGTGGGAGATCAGGGAACCCATAGAGCCATCCCACTTCATCCTGGGGCTGAGCACATCCCCTGCTGTCCGTGCTGCATGCCAGGGCATTTCCCAGCCTCGGGCACTATTTGTGCTCCTCTCTGGGAGCCTCCATCCCTCAGAGTGCCTCCTGCTCCTGGTGCTCAGCAAGGAGGAGGGCTGGTTTATTCCCCTGCCCTCCAGCAGCTGCCCTGTGTGACCACACACTGCCCAGTGTTTGGGAAGGCAGAGCAAGGGCTGTCACCATGGGCACTGGTGGCTGCGCTGACAACAGTGACTCAGGAATGGGGAAGGGACAATGGCCACGGCTGAGACCAGGGCAGAAGTGAACAATTATTTTGATACGACGCAGGGAAAAGTTAAACACAATTTTTTTGATGCAGAGGAAAAAAGAGAGGAATATGCCTCTATGATTGCACTAATCAACCATACTGACTGTTTATATTTCTCCAGGGCTGGAATCGGGGCAGGGGACACACACAACTGACTCTCATGAATAATTAATATATGTATTTTTTAAATGTTTAATCAACTCGGTGAATTAAGGAGACCTGCAATGAACAGATGAAGTATTAGACTCTGTGGAGTGAAGACAAGCATTTAAATTAAGAAAACAGCATGATAAGATTGTGCAAGCTGAGTCCAAGAACCCTTGATCTAGACATTTAATGGATGGAAGGGAAGACAAGCAGGAATATATAAAAAGATCCCATTAGTGCCCTGGGGTTGTCTGAGGAAAAAGGACCTTTCAGTGTGAGAAATTAATTTGAAAATGTTTACTTTTTGCCCAGATATTTTATGAGAAACCCTTTGGCAAAGTACAGAAAGAACAGGAGATATAAAAATAAAAGTAGGGAAGGAAGATACAATATTTTAGAGGCTCTTTTCCAGGGTTTTTTTCACTTTCTTGTACAGTGGAGCATTTTGCCTTTTGCAAAGGGAGATCAAAGCTGTAGGAGAAGCATAATCTAATGAAAAGCATCTGGGCCTTGGGATAAGAGGAGAAAAAATCTGAAGTAGGATGACAAGTGTATAGTTTTTCCTCCTGTCGTATCTAACATGAAATTGGAGAAACAAGAGCACAAGCTGCACCAATCCCCCTCTCCTTCCATCAGGAGTGGTGGTCTGAGGCACTGGGAGGACACACACAGATGGATTGTTGAATTTGGGAATAGAAAAGCTGCTGTGGTACAAATGAAAGGAAATGGCAGAAATTTTCAATCCATGCACTATTTAAGAATGAAAATGATTAAGTTTTTGTTTGAAAACTAATTGAAATTCAATCAGAAAAGGATTGCTGGAAGGTAAAAGCCTTTTCCTTTTTGTCTGTCTTGAAACATAGGTTTTGGATATACATGTAGATTTATAGGGCTGCTGTATTAAAAACTTTTCTAAGCTTGTGTAAAAGGTAGCAAGGTCACTGAGAGGTCATTTGCAAAAAGTTGGGACTTAATCTGTATAATTTCTAACGACACAGAAGCACCATTTTAATTCAAAATTTTGAGGAAGTGTTAGTTTTGACTTTTATCTCTTTCTTGATTTTATGTGTAGGTACATAGGCACTGTCATGGGGGTGATCAGGTCCATGGGCCCACATTGTTGGTCTCTAGCAGCAGACAAATAATTCTTTTAGAAACTCTCAGAAACTCATAGTGTTGAGAATAATTACGGCCACGTGTATTCTGATTCGCAGCAGAGAATTAATGTTTTGGAATGCTATCACTTCACCCTTACCCAAGATTAAAGGGAAGTTTTTCATGACCTGCTTTGTGATCTGATTGCCACCCTTCAGCACTGAGGCTGTGCCAGCTTTGTGCTCCCCACCATTCATCTTGGTGGGATTGTTTATCTCAATGAGCAAAGATGAGCGAAGGACTCTTCTCCCTTCCTCTCCTGTGTGCCTGTGCGCAGGACACTCTCTTCATCTTCACTCCTTTCCTCCTCTCTCCCTGGACTGGCACTGCTTGAAACCCTTCACTTTTTCAGTCTTTTTTTGTGTAGTAGAGACCAGAAGTCACTGATGAAGGTGGAGAGAAGCCTCCAGCCCAGGGGCATTCCATATTTCCTATTCCACATTCCTTGCTGGGCTGCTACTGAAGCAGCCCAATATTTCTGTCCGTGAGCGAGGCCCTGCACGGCTGTGCCGCGGTGTCCTGAGGGCCAGGTTCATACAGCACCTTTTCCACTCAGCTCTTCCTTTTAGAATCAGCAACTGAGTGAGCTGAGAAATTATTTGCTATGTGTATGGCCCTGTATATTTTTTAACCTAAATCTTACCTGTGGTTGCTGTTAAGCTGGTGTGGGATTTCTTATGCTATCTGTACTGTGAATGTGATAGAATTACTTAGATCCTTTCAAGTACTTTGTTTAAACATGCCTAAAGTTCACAAATGCATAGATTAAATAATTGGTACACTTGATGAACATACAAAAAGCATTTTTCTAAACATCCCATGTCTCAACACTAAACATTTATTCTCTTTTTCTTTCTTTTAATCTGTTTTCTTTGTAAGGGGGCTGGTCAGATGGAGCAGAATTAGCACAAGGAACATGGTTGCTCTACAGGAACCCCTTCTGTGCACAAGGTGAAATGCTAGAGCAGAGTATCAGGAGTTCCTGCTGGCTCCAATGCTTGTGCCAGAGCTCATTGAACATACTCTGAGCTTCAGCTCCATCTCTGACTGAATTCATTTTCCTTCTGTTGCTCGCCTTTCTTTGCTTTCTACAAACTCCTTGTAAGTGATGAGATGTTCAGTGCAGGATATTTCCAGAAAGGCATCTTCTCACCTCATAGCCATCAAATCTTGGATATGTCTTGGGCTCTTTGCTTATCCAAATAAATTTCTGAGACAGTGATCTCCTCTGGGAGCTGGGCACTATTTATTTGTGGACCTTTGGAACAAAGACAGAACACTAACTTGTGACTTTTGGATACTCCCTTAGAGATTCTTAGTAAAATATCTAACTTTTTGAGGCAGAAGTAAAGGAGATTTTGGGGATATTGAAACAATTGCACTTCTCCTGTCTTCCAGGCTGGCCTCTCTGATCCCTTCCCCAGGTCTCTAATCTCCCATTTGGCCACTCAGACACAACGGCACAGTCAGACTTAAAGGTCTGGAAGGCTGTTAAAAGTCTCAAGCCCAGGGGAGAGGTCTGTGCTTCTCTCTTCCATCCTGGGAAGAGGGGAGCTGGGAAACTCCTGTGTCCATGCAGGGAATGTCCTGCACTGCAGCAGATTGCTGCCCGGCTCTGATTGCATCCTGGCCCCAAGCTCATCAGCTTTCACAGGATAGGCATTCCCTGACAGCCCTTTAAAGGGAATGGCCATGTTTGTGCATAGATTTGTACTGGAAAAGTTGGAAAGGTCCAGGAAGCTCTGAAGTATAATCCATTTGTGGTTTTGCAGACCCTTCTGTCTGAAAACACTTCTCTGGCTGCTGCTGACCTTCCCTGGGTCATCCTAGAGGGGATGAGGGGAGCTGGTGAGTGTGGTGGTACCCATGTATAGCTGCTATTATCATTTAGTTGCTCTTTTAGATAGAAAAAAATTAAAATAGAAAAATTCAAGAGACGTTTTCTTACACACCCCGGAGTCTTCCTTTCTTGCTTTTTTCTCCTTTTATTTTAAGGAAGGGGAAGACATTTTGTAACAGTGTAAGTACTGAGGGTGAGATATTACAGACCCACTACGGCTGGATTAAGCAGCTGAGTGCTTGGCTTGAATGCCTGGAAAATTAAGAAACAAATGTTCTGTGTAAGAAAATAGAAAAATCTTTTCTTGTCCCAGAAAAAGTTCCCCTAATCCTGAGCTGCAATACTCTTATCTCCGTCGCTGACTGTAACTCATTTGTGTTATGTAACTCCACCATTTTGCTGACCATTTAAAAACTCAGAAGAAATTACTCAGCTATATCCCTGTTTTGTTGCACACTTACTCTTCTTTACTACCTCTGCACTAGTGTAATCTCTGGATAACACCTTTCGGCTTCAGATGTATTTTTCCTTTCTCTCTTTTATATTTTTCTAGTTATTTTGGTTTATGCACTTTCTTTGTTCTCTGGATCATGAAAGAGATAAGCTGTCCCTAAGAAGGATGCTTTGAAAACATCTTTGCTGTTCTGGCCTGACAGACAGGGTGCTAAAAAACTCCCTTCTTCTCACCTTTCTTTCCCCCATTCTGATGTGATAAAATGGATGATAACTAGAGGTCCTCCTCAGATTTCAGAGATTAAAAAAAAGGAAAGAAAACTGTCATGTATGAAATGTATAGTAATAACTCTGGTCTGGACTCTTTCTCTCTTGGGTAGTTTGAATTAGTTTGATGTGATTTATCAACACAAACCAGGTAACTGCAGAACTGCTGCAGTTTGGATCTAAATCAGGAATTGAAGTTCTCCATCACACAACCCAACTTGGTTGGGGGAGAGAGAGGAAAATGGCTGAGGCCTGGAAGGAAAGGCAAAGTGGTCAACAGCCACGTTTGACCAGGTAAGGGGTGTGAAGCTGGGAAACATTTATGCTGAGGAAAGTCTTTAATTCATGGCGACAGCTGCCACGTGAAATCCATTTTATTTCTTACCACATATTTTATGGAATTCAACAAATAAACCAGATGCTCTAAACAAGCCCAACAATGGTTTTGTAAAGATGCTCTACTCTTGGTTCACTTTCCTCTCTAATCCTGCCCAAGGTTTCCTGTGAGATCATTTTCACCAGGAGATCATCAGGTTCTTGTAGCTGATGACAGTAACTATTGTAAGCCCATCAGTTCTAACATCATTCTGACAGAGTTGCTTCTTTGCAAGCAGTGGAATCTATTTGATTGATTTTGACCTTTTCTCCCCTCTGAAAACCTGTGCTCTGGAAATGCTGAAGTCTTTGCTCTATTGTAGCATTTTTAATACAGTTTTAGGTGTCATTAAATGAGTATGAAATAGGACTCCCATGAAAGGGAGATGCATTCACAGCTCAGAATATCACTGTCTTGCATGTGCTTGTTTCAATTCTTACATGTGAGAGGATATGAGGTCTTTGAGATCAATAATGGCATGAAGAAAAAGAAAAAATAAATATAAATATATTTACAGAAAAAATACCAGTGTTTCTCAAGAAAAGCCTTGAGGATTTTCCATTGAGTTATCAGAAAAGTCTTATAAAAACAAAGTACCTTTCAAAAAGTCATGGTGAATCAATAGGAATTTTTTAAACACCATTGTGTCCATCTGAATTTTATCTCTAAAAAGCTGCTATTGTTTAAGGCTGGAACCCATGAGAATACATTTTCCTGGGTTTATATTCTTTCCTGAATCATCTCCTACAGCAAATCAGCTCCTTGGCTAAGTGGACCATGTCTGACAAGCTGAGGCCATTCTTGTGTTTTCACTCTTGTGCTCTCTTCATGTACCCAAGGTGGAATCTGAAATTAGGGGGGTGAAGCTTCCTCAGAGGTGAATGTTCCTCCCTCCAAAGTCACTAGTGGTGGCACTTAGGGCACAGGGCTTTTAGAGAAAACTGTGGAGAAGTTTTGTGGTTGGAATTCTGCACTCAGAGGCACTGAGGCCAGGGAGAGCTCCTGTTGGATTTGGCCTCAGTCCAGCACCTTTTGGTGGCATCTTTCTATGCTCAGAATGTTCAGCACCTTAAAAATCGTTGTAACAAATAAAAGAAAGTTGCTCTTGAAGGAGTCCATAGGCTTTGACCCTTTCCTTGACTGCAGTTATTTTAGCTTTCTTTCAATTCTACTGCAACTGCCACTTCAATCTTTGGCTTTTGATTTAATAGACCCCTGTCAAAGCCAGAATAAAACTGATTTAAAATAACCATAGAAACAGACAGAGAGTATTGTCTTTATCTTTCAGACTGATGTTTTGTTTCTCTTCGATCTTTGTAAAAATTCAGTGGAGGGACTTGAAATGCTACATTTGAATACAACAAAATCTAATATACAGGAGGAAAAACCCAAGCCCAAATTGCTGGGTGCTGAAGGTATGTTTTATGCATTACAGCTTAGCTAAGACCCATTGAAGGAGAAACTTCAGCAGCTTGCCAGGGCAGCCTCCCTCAGCTGTGGTGCTGTTCGAGCCTGCTGTAAATATTCTGCTGCTTTACAACTGGCAACTCTTAGACTTGGCACGACCCATGTGAAATGTTTTGATAAAAAATAAATACTTCTCTTCTCTCCCTTCAGACAGAGGTAATCATGTTAATAAATACCAAGAAGAGCAAACAATCAAATTAGTGGTGAGGATTCATTAGTAAATGCTGTTATCTCACTCATTTCATTCATAAAGCTGCACCAGCCTGGTGCTTGGAAACCAAGCAGGTTTCACTTTTTAACAGCAAATCTACTAAACTGCAGTGGGTCTGTCTTTATGCACAGCTTTATTTACGTTTAATGAAGTAAAGTGGTTGTCCTTGGCACTTTGAGCAGATGGTCTGTGCTCTCCAGTTCTACTGAGAACTGTATTTGTAAGTAATGCAATATCTCTAATACAATTTCATGCTATTTCTAATTTTTTTTAATGAACTGTTTTATAAAGAAGCTTCTGAAAGTGAGAAGTGACCTTTCTGAATCCCATCTATGGAATGTTTCACAACTGGAAACTGCAGCAAATATTTTTACATCTATTTATAAGCCATCCTTTTACCATATTTCGTGGTTCAGGCTCTGGAGCTCTCCTTCCAAGTGTTCCACAGATCATGCCCTTGCTACATAGAAGTACATGCTGTAGAAGTAAGAGCATCAATGATTTCTCTTTAGAAGTTAGCTCACTTGAAAGACAGTTTCGGGAATATGGTACCCATGGTGGATGAAGTGGGATGGAAACTTTTATCTTAATCACTATTTTCTCTTTATTGTCATTCATTCTGAAGCATTTTTATCTGCATTAGCATTTTAGCATTATGCTTAATGTGTCCTAATAATACACCATGTTCAGTGGCCAAAGGATTGAAACTTTAACCCAGCAAGTGACCCCCATGAGCTGAGTGTGTTCCTGGGTGGGCTCTCGGCTTTGGTGCTGGCTGCCCCGGGGTTTGACTGCAGGACACTGTGGTTCCACTGCACCTCTCATCACACCCCCTGGGCCTTCTGTTCAGCTTTGCTGTGTGACCATGGATCCCCAAACTGGCACACTGATGTCCTCTGTCCAGGCCTTACAACGACACCTTTTCATGCTGGCACCTTAAGCAGTTACTCCAAGAAGCAAAAGTCCTTCAGTCCCAATAGTGAGGAATGCAGTTGGATTTTTTTTTTTTTTTAAATTTCCTTTTTTTCCCCATGTCATCCTACAGGCTGTTGGCTCTCAGCCTAGGAGTTCTGTAACTTTTATGGCAGGTCTAGGTGCCCAACTGCTCTAAGTAAGTATTATCTCCTTGGCTTGAAAAAAGCTCAGCAGCATTCTGGTTTTCAGTATCGCTGTAATTTGAGGGACAGGAAGACAAATTTAAGTGGCTATATTTATGTGTGAAACAGAGCTGCCTCAGTTCTCCAAGAGCAGATTTTAGCGGTGAGTGGCTGCCCAAAGAAATCCATAGCTGAGAAGAGGCACATTCCCAGCACATATCCATTACCTCAGCCTTGTTCACTTGAGTGGAGCTGCCAGTTTAGTGCAGGATTTGCTGCAGGAACCTGGCAGAGAAATGGGGAATATCAGCAAGGACATCAATCACTTGTTGCACAGCAGTTTGCTTGGCATGTAGCCATTTGCTACAAATTGCCCTCAAAAGCTTTACATCTTCTCGGAGCACTGAGCTATTTAGTATGTTAAACTTCCTGCCCTTTGTTGGCCCCATAGAATTCCCTTGGTGGGCAAGGGGTAATGTTCTAGCTGGCAATGCTTTAAGATACATGTCCATGGATATAAAATCAGGTGTGCATGGCCAAACAAGGTGAGTTTGGGTTCTAGAGAGAAAATGTCAGGTTTTCAGCTTTCCTTGCAGCCGCAGAAAAGGCAAGAAGCCATGTGAGGATAGAGACTTCTTCAGGAAAGACACAAAGAGGGAGAGAGATGAGGTTTTTTTGTCTCCAGATTTCTGCTGTATCAGCAGTGCCCATCAGGTGTCGTATCAAAAGGGTTTTCACATTGAACTTAAGTCTTCGGTTAATATTTCAAAACTGTAAATTTCACATCCTCTTTAGCTGTACAAGTCTCCTTATCTGTAACCTGTTTGTGCTTTTGACTTCAAAAAGTTGCCATGTTGGAAATTTCAGACTGAGCCTCATTAGTTGTGGGTACCATGAGCTCAGAAACAGATAATGAGTAAAACAAACACCAGTTCTCAGTCTTTCATCTGAGAAAGTTTAGATCTAGCTGTCAATTTACAGTTTGGTTCATTATTCTTGCTCTCAGGACAATTTGTTCTTATATTTAATAATATTTAGGGTACTACATCTTCTTCCATGGCAGCATCTCTTCCATTTTGCCCTGTTTACATGAGGACACACATGTCCAGTTTCCCTTTCTCATCAGACATCAGCAGGAGTTTCCATTCAACTGGAATGTTGACCCTAGGAAGGTCTAATCTCAATCCCTTTTTTTTACAGAGTTTGTTGTCATTGGTCATACAGTGAGAGTCAGATTTCTTGGGAGATGAAAAAAGGGCAATATCCTATTTTTGTGTTTTGACACTGTGGAAACTCCAACACTCCACTCATAGGATGTTTACAAGGCTTTTCATATGGGTTTTCTTATTTTAAAATATTTGACAACACTTTCTGATTAGCTTTTTCCATTAGAAAAACTAACAAAATCAGAAGAAAAACAAATGTTTGTTGTTTTTTTTTAATAAAGGAACCAAGTTTCTCCATTTACGGTCATTGACAAAACTGATATAAACTAGCAAACCAGGGTTTTTTAGGAGCTTTTAAAGGGAAGTTTGGGGGAAGTAAGTTTTCCAGAGCAGGAATCTGACATAATCATAAAAATAAATGTCAAAAGGGTTGTGACATGCAACAACTCAGAATATACTGAAAAGCCCATTAAGTCAGGCGTGTACTCAGGTAACTCCACTGAATCCAGGCCTCTTCTCTGTTCCTCTTGGAATCCAGAAATCTTCAGCTAAGGCAGCTTTGGAGGGCACTTCTCTGCTTTGTTCATCCCACCACAAAGCGGTGACATTATGCTCCCCTCACCCTCTCACACCTTCGAACCGCAGCCATCACTGTGCACTCGCTGCTTTCCGACCTTCCCGGGTATTTCTGGGCTTTACCTCCTCCAGACGAGGCTCTCAGCTGCCAAAGTGCAGATTTCCTTCTCTCCTGACTTCAGCCTGGCCTGGTTTTGTGCCACAAAACACAGCTACAGGAAATGTAATTGAGAACATGAACGTATCAACTCCGAAGAAAGGACAAAATAGAATTTAGGGAGACAGCTGAAAATAGCCATGGCCATATGGATTTCATTGGGTGTGTGCAATATGCTGATGCCATCTCTTTTTTGGTAGCAATTATATGCTCTCTGTTTTCAAGTCTTCTAATTCTTGTTTTGTATTTAGCATCTCAAAGCCATTTTGGAGAAACAAAATCTAAGTATCATTACTGCACAAATTGGTAAACTGGGTGTAAACATTTTATAGGCAACATGTTCAGCCTCATTTTTTTTTGTGGTGGGATTTGTTGGGGATTTTTTTTTTTTTTTTTTTTTTTAGTACCACATTATTTCACAGCTGCTAGCTTACTGGGTCACAAGTTAATAGCATCTCTGCCTGGCACTGAATTTGAGTTATTACTGACTCTCATCATGAGTTGGGCCACTATGGATTTTTTCATTTCTAGCAGTTGTTGTTATAAATGCTGTATCATCATTGTGAATCTTTCTCTGATCTTATAACATAAAGTTTATTTGATGTATCCTGAATCTGTCTGTTTTCTGAAGGAATATCAGCTATAAATAACTTGGAATAGCAATGAGCATAATATTTAAGGAATGGAGTGTTTAGGGTGATAGCTATATTCTTCAGCTGACTCTGTGTTTGAATTTCCTGGATTCATAGGAGAAAATGGAAAATGTTTTCCTATGTTTGTAATAATGTTTTAAAAGAAGCTTCAGGGACATAACCGGAGTGATCTATTGCTGCCTTGAGCTAAAGCAGCAAGAAGAGGAACTTCTAGAAGCTCCTGGGATTTCAGCTGTGCCTCACTTGCATGCTATCATGAGAGAGGAGATAACATAATGGATCTGCAAGTCCAGGTGAAAAGTACCTTGTGCAGAGCACCCATTTCCAGCAAGCACTCGAGGTGTAGGATAGATGCTCATTGAACACAGTAGGAAAAGTGTTGGAAGATTTATTAGCATCCTCATGAAGTCAGGACAGCTGTTCCGAGATGCAGCCCTGCTTTCTGCAGGAAACCATTTCTGCAGGCTGTTAGCTCCTTGCCAGCAGCACCCTTTGTGTTACAGCCTATTGTTTCTGCATCCATCAGAGTTGTCTCTTCGGTTTGCTCTGTGGTGTGCTCCATAAATCATACTCTGGCAGGAGACATTGGAGGGTTGCTTTCTTTAGAGGTAAGAACCATTGGCATTGATAGGGCATGTCAGAGCATCACACAGAACTTTACTGAGCTTCCTAACATCCCTCTGGAGCAAGGAAGTGTCACCACTCCCATTTTTTCAAATATGAAATTTGACCTTTTACTGTATCTTATGGGATGTTCTGCTTAGCCTTCATATTCTGATCTTAAACTTAAACTTGTGGTTGAGTTGAATACTTGTGTGCTTCACATGCTAAAACCCTCAGGTGATGATTATTGTTCACAGTCTGCCTGAGGAGTCACGGGTGACGTGAGATTGCCTTGGCTGCCTGGAATTGACTCTGAGGGCTCTTTTCTGAATGGGGCTCAGGGCAGAATGCCTTCTCCTCCCTGCTGCTCCCTGGTCAGCTGTCAGCAGTCTCTGTTCAGCTCCAATATCACTGTCCCTGTCCACGGGGAGCTGAGCTCTGCCGCGCAGAGTGCCCAGTGGAGGCTGTGAGCCTGCTGGAGCAGGGCCGGCATGGCTGGGTGAGCCTCCGTGTGTTTGTACCAAGGCTTCCGAAACACGCAGAGCTGGTGCATCTCTGTGGGGCTCCAGGGAGAAATGCTAAATGTCAGGTTTTGAGGGCACAAAACCCCAGAACACTCAGCTTCACATTTGTGTCTGCAGGTTGCAGGGGAATGAGAAACGGGAGTTGTAAGGGACAAATGTCTTTGTACTCCTGGTCCAGTAATGCCAGGTAGATAAATGTGATGAAGACCCACGCAGTGTTGTGTCAGTTCAGGAAGCTGGAGATGGGGAAGGATTCGGACAGCTAATCCTGACCTGAGATCACAGTCAAAGATTTCCTTACAGGGCAAGGACATAACAGGGGGAAAAAACCCACAACAACCCGCTACAAAAACCAGCAGCTGGTCTTTTTTTCTGAGCCTTACCTGTACATGAAGTGGATACATGAACAATCTCTTTTCCCAAAAAGGATAAACTATGATGTCACGAATAGGGAAAATTAACTGTGCTCCTTCACTCTCTCAGAAAGCAGTGAGTTCTGAGTCGTATCTGGGAGGGATAACAAGTGCAGGTTTCAAGCCCTGGCCTTCAAGAAGAGATGGGGGTACACTTGAGGGATGCAGTACTGGAGAATATCAAAGAACAAATGATCAAAACTACACAAGAGACAAAAAAGCCACGATAAGAAACTGCCCTTGTTTCAATCAAGTGACTTGTAAGAATGTGCATTAGTTGAACTGCTGGCTAGAAAGATTAAAGTGTCTGGATGAAATTGCATTGTGCCAGAGCCCTGGCTCACATGAAATGGCACAATTCTGTTAACTTTACTGGAGCTTCAGAAATTTGCAGCAGGTTAGGATTTGACTTCTTACCAAGTTATTACTCTGGAAAACTCCCATTGACATCTGTCAGGTTAAGGACAACTGTGTTCTCTATCTATAGACATTACAGACTCAAGATTGAAGAACATAATCTTTAAACAGTGACACGAGTGTTACATTGTTTCAGAATTTCTTTTATCGAGCTGGAATGTTCCATATTTTAGTATTTCTAAAGGAAAATATGAAAAACTGCAGGTATCACAGAGAAGCAATTACCTTTGAACTCCATGTTCTTTTTGCTCAGCTTCCCCCCTTTTTTTCTCCTCACTGTATTTCACAACATTATGCCCCAACTAGTTTAACATCAAGTGTTTGTGGAAAGACAAATATAGTGTGCATATAGTCATTAAGGCTGAAACATGTGCTTTTAGTACTAAAGAGAAAAGATGCTGCCATAATTTGATAGTTATTCAAAAGAAATGGAAAGGCTTCTAACACAGAGAATGGTCTAGGCTGTTGAAAAAAGATCTAAGGGTAATTTTTGTTTCACTACTAAAAAGAGTTCATGATAATGAGGCTGACATTTGCCAGTTGTTCTTCTCTATTTTTTACTCAGAAGGAATCCTAACTAGCCTTATGGCTGTAGTTATAGATAAGGTCATTTCTGCTTCATTCTTTTTTTGCTCATTTGCTTCACGGTGGATTTGAGATGGAGTGTGGTTTGTTTTTACAGTTGCTACTCATTGCTTCCAAAAGTGACTGACTTCTTAGAGCAGCAGGGACTAAATTTCATTTCAAACAGGGTGTGTGTGTTTTTGTGGGCATGGGGGCAGGAAGGTGAGGAGCTGAACCTCATTGTATGGGGCAAATTGTGCTCATGCATGGGGTGATTGTTCTCCGGTGTAGTGACACGGCCTGTGCATAAATAACGATGTCACAACCTGGCTGTATTTCCCGATAGGGAAGGGCAGTGTAAAGCTGACAGTGTGTTCTGTGGTCTCGTGCTGGTGTTCTCAGGACAGGGCCTGTGCCCTGCAGCACTCTGGTGTGCACAGGCAGTGCTAGTTTTGGAGACAGGTCTTTGGTCTGTGTGCCTGTACATGTGCAACACGATGCAAGTGGAGTTTGGAGGGAAAGCAGAGAGTTTTCCTGCTCTCAGCCCGAAACACTTCTGATTCCATTTTTTGGAGCGTAGCTGGGGGTACTGGCAGTTCCCCCCATCCTTCCAAGGGCTGGCAAATTCAAGCAGAGGTGTGCTTTCTCTCTGTTTGCTGGCTGATGTTTCAGGATGGGCATGAAAGACTGGAGACCTTACTCTGGTACTCCTCAGTTAGAAACATTGCTCCTGTTCCACCACTTTCCAAATATGCACTATCATTAAACAACAGAGGTTTGGTAATTGGTTGCATGTGAATAAATTATGATCACGTATGTTTAATTATGAATGGAGATGTGTTTGTAAGAGAACAGAAGACATCTAAAGGAAATACGATATACATAAGGGATAGGAAATAAAAAAACATTCCTTAGTGCTAAAAGCCATAAACTGTCAGGCATTTCAGTGATTTGTCACCTCTGCATTAACCACTGACTCAAGCTATTAATGATAAAAGCAGATAATTGTAGTGCCATCCTCTAACAAAGAAGTTGTTATAGCTGGGTAAATAACAGACCCTATAAAATTGTCTTAAATTTGTGTTTGCGCAGCAGACAGCATTCAGCAAGGCCCTGTTAGCTCTGGAGATGTTTGGGAAAGAGAACTTTTTCTTTTGTGTGTTTTATGTTGTAATATCAGGGAAAGAAACAAAAGGTAAAAAATCCCCAGATTGTATGACATGTTTGAAAGTGTCTACTGCAGAGGGAGAAAGCCAAAATGGCCTTCTCAAAGCCAAAGGCAAGTCTGTGGGATTGCTGCAGAGCTCGCAATAGCTGAGTTTCCTTTTCTTCCAGTGAAGTGAAGTATGGCAGTGCATTTTTATAGTCACACTCATATTCTCTACACTTCATTCCTTATTCTTTTCCTGGCAGCAACAAAGTACTGCCTGCTGCACGACATGACACAAAAATGTGAAGTGTGGAGTGAGAGCATCCTACTGGAGTTGTTTCTGTGGCCGCAGCCACATGGAGACAAGGCTGTCAGTGACAGCAAAGAACAGCCTGGTGTGGGTAAACGGAGTTATTCTTGCTCCAGAAGCTGTCCAATTAGAGATACCTGAAACCTCCTGCCAAGGAAAAGCGGTGCCTGCAGCTGTGCTGCTCCCTCAAATCCTGGGCTCTGCTGGCCCTCCAGGCTGCACAGGAGCCACTGTGAGTATTGTATGACTTGAACAAACAAAACATCACAGAGGGATGGCCTGCAGGCAAGGCTCTAGGGGATGTTTCCTTTGTGGCTCAGGGGGTACAGCCTCTGCTGTCTGGGCTGTGGAAATAACTCGCTCTGGCTAGCTCTGAGCACTGTGATGTGACAGGCCCTACACTTCCCAGACAAAAAGAGAAGGTACACTTTTTACAGGAAAGACATTTCCTCTAATAAATATGGACAGGAAAAAGATGATGAGAGTAGGCCAGTTTTCTGATTCTAATTAGTGCTTCACACTGAGAATATTGTGAGCATAAAACATCTTGCAGAATAAAAAATTATCAGGACAACAGCAGTCATCAGTTGAAGTAATAAAAAGGCACTTAGGTATTAAAAAAAAATCTAGAAATGGAGTTATTTAATGGGGCTTTTCTTCCCAGAGAAGGTTTAGCATTTCCTGCTGTACTGATGTTTATGTGAGATAAATATAAAGCATTATCAGTTGAACAGCATTAGTTGCCACTGAAAGCTTCTCTCTCCTTCAGCTGAATCTGCTTACCATAAGCAAAGTAACTGAGTGATGCACTTGCTTAGATTCCAACACAATTTAGGGAAAGGGTAGAAATGAAATTGCTCTTGGCCTTGATTACTGTTGAAAATACTGATCAAATGGCTTATCTACCAAAAATGAAAGGCTTGTGAGTGTTCTTTGAAGATAGAGCATTGGTAAGGATCTGAGGGGATGATTCTAATAAGTTGTTATCGAGGGATTTTTTTTTTAATATGGAGACCAGTGTTTGCTTGAAAAGGCTTTACTTAAAAAAAAGGAAAAAAATACATGTCTATATTATTTGAAATGTTGCTTTTCTTGTGTATACACACATGTGTACTTGCTTGTGTCTGTGTGTTAGTTGGAAGAGCCTATTCAAAGGATCTTGATTGTCCAAGAAATGCCTGTGGCCACCCAGCTCTGAAATGAAAGGTGCCTTGGCCCAGCCTTGGAGGCAGCCCCTGGTGAAGTGCTGTGCCCCAGGGAGCTGCCCCGGAGCTGGGGGGACTCCAGGGCAGCACTGCCATGGCAGCACTGCCAAAGTCTGGCCAAAGGGCTGACAGGAGGCAGCTCTGGGCTCAGTGCCTGCTCTGCTGCAGCTCCCGGTGCTGTTTGCTGCTGCCCAGCTGCAGCACCTGCCTCCACGGCCACTTCCTTCTGACAAACACTTCACATGCCCCCAAATATTTTCCCCCTCATTGTTTTTATTCGAACAGTTCCTTCTGTCTTCTCTCCCTGTGGCTGAATTTCTGGTCTCTGTCCTCCTTTGCTCCTTACACTGTTGCTTCTTGTCACTGTTTTCCTGCCTTCCTCTGTCCCTCCTGCTGATCCCACTGTGTATCTGTTTTTTGGCTGTGCTGATTGCATTTCCTTTTTTTTT
>VZRL01004973.1:5723984-5745176 GCA_013397895.1 Origma solitaria | reverse complement strand
TGGCCTTTATTGCAATAAGCACAACACTGATAGTTTCTTTGTTGACATATGTGGGAAGAGATATGACAATACATTATTTCACTGAAAATTTTCCTCAAAGGATTATCCCTCCAGGGTGAAATGATTGTTTCCTCTGTTTCAGATTAACCACGCTAGGAAGGAAATATTTCATGCTTCATTACTACCATTAATCTTCCAAGGTGCCCCTCTGAATGAAAATCCATTGTTTTCTTTAACAGAGAGGGACACCAATACAAGTTATCCTGTGTAATTATACTTCTAACAGATGTATCTGTCAGGTTGCTCAGTGTTTGGTAACATAACATCACTGAATATTACATTGCAGTGTAAAACACATTCTCAGCTAGGTATGCAGACCTGCAGTTTTTCTCTTAACTCTAATAAAATGTGATGGTAGCTAATCTGCTGTAGTGCACAGGGAAGTATATTTACCTTGCGAGGCTGTAGGGGACTCACCTTCAATGCTATGGCAAGAACACCCAAGGTAATGGAACGAGACTGAAGAGCAGGAGAGGGAGGTGCAGATCAGAACCCTTTGGACTTGGGAGCAAAAATCCCTTTTTCTGTGGAGATAGGATCGGGATCATCCAATGCTTCCTTTGGTTTTTCTGTCTAGTTGCTGCTGTGAGGAATGGTGGCCTGCAGGCAGAGAGGCCGCTTCACTCGGGGCAGTAGGAGACCTGATGTTCTTCATGCACTATGCCCCTTCAGGACTCATTGCCTCTGGAAGGCAGCACTTAATGTTCTGCAGCCAAAGAAATATTAATTTACAGATGCTGCTTGCTCATTTCTTTAGGTATTCAAGTAGTCCTGTGCATGAATTAATGTGTGGGATGTGCCAAACCTATTATATTTCTAGCTATGATTTATAATCTCACCCTCTTCTTTTCCCACCAAGAATACTCAGGTGTAGGAGAGCGCTGTAAGGCAGAGGAGCTCTGGAGGCAATAAGCCGGCGTGTTTGATTAGCTGTGTGTGCTGTCCTGTGAGGATTGCACAGTCTTGTCAGTCCTGCTGCATCTCCTAGGCTTTTGTGTTATTTATTGCCCATAAAGCAAATCAAAGTACTCCTTTGCCACTGATATAGGAGGGAGGGCTTTGAACTAAGTGCTTTGCCTCTTAGAGCTTTCCTTGTGATATGTTTTGAGATTTCTAAATGCTTATACAGGCATTGTCACTTACACCGAGTTTTTACAGTGCTTAGCAACTTTCAAGCTGATCTAAGGATTGCTGAATAATAATTATATCATTCCTCTCTATTCTGTTCTCTTTCTGTTCCTTTTGCTCCCACATGTACCCATCATGCTCCTACAGTTTCCAAGTCAAATATTAATATGCTCATACAGACTGGAATTAAGTTTGCCTGTACTTAATTTAGTTTCATTATGTAGTGCAGCTTAGCTAACATGCTATTAGCAGGCTCTGAAATCTCTTCTACATCACAGCTGCCTCAGCCTCTGCTCCCAGCCAGCTCAGGATTCTCCTCCTTTTCCTTCCTTCGAGTGGAGGCAGCAGATTGGGGAACACAGAATGGATCCCTGCTCTCATGTTCCATGTACTGACCCTGGCAGTACCTGGAAAAAATAGGCAAAATCTTGGAAATGCTGTGATAAAGCTCTCTCAAAATACACAGGAATTGATCTCCAGACCATTTCCAGGTACTCCAAAACAGAGAGGTAAATAAGACTTCTAAAAATACAGCTATGAGAACATATTATAAAATGTTCTTAACTATAGGAATGCCTACTTTTATTTCGAAAGATAGATTTGTATTGCTATAAAAATGCTTTTTCTGAAGCTTAGTATTTGTGACCTATTGGGTTTTACTCTTTGGAATCAGAGGTTTCCACATTTGCAGATTTATCACACTGCTTGAAATAGCTACAATTATAATAAACCATGAAAAAATTACACTTGAAGATTATTTTGACAAATTGGTTATACTCCTGCTTCCTCTACTCTGCTCACTCAGGGCAATGGATTCTGGTGCTCATGGAGAGATGAATTTTAAATTAGTGTGAATACCTGGGTTCATAAGGAACTGTGCATCAATTTTAGATCTCAGCTGGAAAGCAAAATGCATGTTAGTTATTTTTGTCTCAAATCAAAAAGATTTTAATCTCTTTCAAGTATCTTGCCTTCCCTGTGATTAGAAAGCAGGTTACCTTTTCCAAATCTTTTGAGACAGGTTAGCATTAGTTACTGTGAAAAGGGAAAAATCCCTCTGATTATTTTTATTTTTCAATATATCCAACTCCTCTCTCTAGTAGTGGTCTCATGGTACAAAACAAAATCTGGAGAACCTTAAGAGGCTTGACTGTAAATAATGATTTCTAATCATGACTACAGGATTGTCTTTATTGGAGTTTTAATGGAGATCAATGAGGTTAGACTGGGGAATACAAATTAAGAAGGGAAATTCAGGAAATTCACTCTTTCACTCTGTGTGACATTGTTAGGGAAGATGAGGAATCTCACATTGTCACTCACCAGCCCAACACTTGAGAAAAGGGAAGATCATATCTGCTCAAGTCTCAAGATGTGGTCCCTTATCCTCTTTGTAAAAAAAACTTCCCCTTGATTTCAGAGTGTTTTGGCCACATAACCAAATTGCATCTCTGGATCAGTGTAGTCGTGGAGTTGAGTGCATTTCCACTGGGCAAGTAAGGAGGATATTTTTCTCTTCCAGTGTTTAGTAATCCCATCTCCTCCTATCTATGAAATTAGTTTATGTCTGGCTCTGTGAACTTGCTCATAATTTCTCAAGGTAGATATAAGGTTTGGATGTGCCTACAAGTAGGGTAGGGCTACACTCTGTCCTGATGGAAAAGAGGAGCCACAAAATGCTGCTGCTGGAGAGTTATCATTCCATGGCCCCCAACACACACTCAGGGCCCACAGACGGTGGAGGCAGATTCTGTTCTTCTCCAATCTCCACATCTAATGAAAGCTCCAAGATGCTCCCGAACTGACCATAGAAAGCAAAGCGTTATTTTATTGTTCGGAAAGGTTGAGGAAAAGACTAGGAAATTAAATTCTTGTCTTTCTCGCCCAAGAAAAAATATTCAGGTCTTCCAGTGACAATTGCAGAAAACACTGCCTGAGGTTGTAATATAAAGAGCAGAGTGGAAAGTCCCAGCACTGTTGCAAGACTGATGTGATCAATGTTGCTCACGCTGCAGAACTCTGCTGGTGCATTTTACAGAAATATTTTAAAAATATTTTTCCCCTTTATTTATTGAAAACTAATGTTCTTGAATGTAAAAAACAAGGTCTGTGAATGCAAGGAATTTAAGCCTTCTGTTCAAGTCTAGACTTTGTCCTTAACTGCATTTATTTAATTTTCGTTTGTCCTTTTTGAGTAGAATGAGCTCCTTTGTTATGCAAAGTCTACCACACTTTGCTCTTCCACACTGAAGTTCCTGGCTAGTATCACCTGTATCCTGTGTATTTGGCAGGAATACAAATAAATTGGAAGATTATTCCTTCTTCTCAAGGTAATTTCTAAATAGATGAGTTCAGAAATGGAAAATGGAAAGAAAGCATTTAAATTATTTCACGTAGCTTGGTTTAGGATATTCCCTTGCAATCATTTAACATTTGTAACACCTGTATTTTATTTCAAAGAAAGTTGACTCTGGATGATCATATCAACCAAAATTAAAGCAGAGAGAATAAAAAGTTGCTTGTAACATCCCTGCAGCATAAAAATCTAATGCTACCACATGGACAATTTAAATGTGAAACCGAAATCTTTTGTCAAAGCCCTGAATAAAGTCACTCATTAATTACCAGCAGTTCAACTCTTATAGAATGGCATATTTGGAGAGCCCAGACCAGCACAAACATTAAACTAGTTTTTGTTAGGTGATCCTTACATTATTTTTACATAGTTACGCAGAGAAGCTGTGGCATAACAAAATGTTGTGTGTTCCATGCTTACCTGTATTTTTAACTCATTTCAGGCTTTCTTCTTTATCCCATTCCTTTAATTTTCTGGTAATTGCACCTGTGAACCCATTCCCTGCCTCTCTGGGTGCCCAGGAGAGTTATCCATGCGACAAGCACTGTAGCTCTCACTCTCCATGGGCCCGTGGAGATCACCAAATGCAAATCTGTGCCTTCAAAACACTTGCTGCAAATGGCAAAAATAGCAGTTCTTCCCCGTCACCCACATTGCATTGTCTAACAGCATGATCCAGCTCGTGCTATATTAATAGCAGCTCCAGGGATTTGCTGGAAGCGGCTCCCGTGTGGATGGAGGGAATGGGCTCAGCTGGGCTCAGGGGCAGCACAGTCCTGCCAGGGAGGGAAGCAGCCGTGGCAGCTGCTGAGGGGACAGGGCCCAGCTGGGGACAGCCCTTTGCCCTGCCCTGGCAGCAAAGCACAAAGCTGGGCCCCCATGGCTGCCCCAGCAGCAATTCCTGCTCCCTCCAGGGCAGCAGAGTGACAGTGGCACTGCTCGGGAAGGTGCCAAGGCTGCTCGTGGTGGCAGCAGTGTCCTCCCCTCTCCGGCGCCAGCTCGAGTGGCTTTTGCTACCACTGTGCACAAAAGATTCTGCCCTGCACTGCTGGCAAGTCTGAAACTGCTGCTGGAAAATCTGGCACAGCTTGTCTTTTAAAAGACAAAACCCAACCAGCACCCAAGGAAAGGAGGGAAAAAGGATTGCTCATAGCCTGTGGCGCCCACCTACCTGCCAGTACCTAGGGCTGTCAGACAGGGGCAGGTTCAGACCCTGATTTTCATCAGTGGCACCTCTCCAAACCATATGGATTTGACTGAAAACTCTGCTCCCTCAATTTTTACTGACCAAGCTTTCCTATTCCCGGATCATGCAGATAACGGCTAGCAGTGGGGGCTAAGAAGTTAATTCTTTTCTTGGTATGTCTGAAAGCCAAGAGCTGTGACTAACAAAATGACCAATGGGGTATCTCTATTTAATGACTTGTTTTATTTTTTTAGAGAAAAAGAAATTATTGTGGAAAGAAATGCAAAAATCATAGAGACACCAGCAATTTCTACCTTTTCGCGAATGTGAACATTCTCCTGATGCCTTTTCTGAAATGCTGGGGTTTTTTTGAGGTATGCAACTTTTGAAAAGGCAGGAAAGCTTGACCAAATAACTAAATCATCTTAACATTTTCATGATTGGGAAGCATTTGCACAGAAATCATGTGCTTCACAGTGATTTGTTGGCTTTAAGGTCACACCAAATCATTTGTAGTCATTAAGCTGATCTAAACTGCTACTCTCAGCTTCCAGTCAGCTGTCTTCTTTTCTGAAATGCAGCTGGTCTCACATTAAAGGTGTTGGCTGTTGGCAAATTCATCAGTTTTGTTGGTAATCTATTCCAATAGGTAATTAATTATTTAAGAAAAAATATTGCATCTGTAGTGTCAGCTTTTGGTGTTTTTTGATTTTTTCTCATTCTGTCACCTGAATTAAATGGCCTCATAATTTATGTATCTGTATGCTATGTTAACCGGTTCCTGACTCACTTAACGTGTTTTAACCAAACACATAGGCTGAATTTCCTGCTTGATGTGTGCAAAGCATATTTTCCAGGTCTCTGGACATCTCTGCAGCTTTTTCACAATCCCTCTGCAAGTTTCTCCCAGTTTTTCCTGGCATGGATATGAGTACTGAAACAGCAGTGTGCAAGTGCAGCACCAGAGCATTGCACAGGGGTGGCAGCTCTTCCTTAGCTCCCTCTGCCTGACAGGCACCTCTTCGTCCCTCAGGGATCCTGTGAGCCTTGTCAACCAGAGAGGGAATTCCCACTCCTTTTGCCCAAACCCGCAGCATTTCTGTCAGATCCCAGAGCTGGTCACTGGCAGCAGGTGGGATGATTTCCAGAGGGATCCATCGGGGCTGCTGTCCCCCTGCAGTGAACAGAGCAGTTTGGGGACAGCTCCTGCCCATCCTCCTGCTCCTCTCCCTTTCGGGAACAGTTATTCCATTCCAGAATGATTCTGCAGTGTAATCTTACCAGGGCACTGAAACCTCTTCTTCCTGAAAAACCTTGTGTAGAAAGGTACTAACACCGTTTTGAAGCGAGGCTAACTGTGAGATGTAATTAGATGTTTGACAAGATGCTTTGAAATCCTTCAGAAGAAGCTGCCTTTGTATAATTAATTAACAGTATGGTTCCTGTTCTCCTGCATCTTTGGAGACTCTATGGAAACAGGTAGGAAGGGGCAAGAAATAGATGAGGATTTCCTTATAAAATGTCTCCGTCTTTGAATGCATCTCTTATTTTAGACAATTAACTGCACCAAGCTGCTCATTAAAAGTGTGTGATGGGCCCTGCTGACACAGACTGTCTCTCCAGTCTGTCTGCCTTGTGCCTTGGCTGCAGTGTGATCACTGATTTTTCAGACTGTTTGCTGATTCTTTGTTGGATTTCTGTAAGGACAATTTAGGTTTCTTCTTTCTTCAAACTCATTTGTGTTCTTGTTTTATCTTGCTTTCTTACAATTTTTTCCTTGCAAACATGACTCAGAATGTAAGCAATGTTTTTGATGTAAAGATTGGTCAGATTAGAAGAAATAACTGACTTTTAAAAATGCATTTCAATGTCATAATCTCTTTCTGGCAGTCTGTGTGCTGACATACATATCCATATTTTTGCTTCTCACAATGGGGTAGTATTTACATATATTTTTCATATATTAGTTTTCTAATTCTTAATCTTCTGTGAATTATCAATTTTATGCACCTTTAAATAATTAACTTGCTACATATACAGTAATTAGCTTTGTAGAATATCTATATTCATTGAACTGCGGAAGTTTTAAGGCAATGTACTGTTCACAATGCAAGCAGGTGTAGGAGGAACAAATCACAGGCAACAGACAAAAAGAAAACAGAAGAAAGGTATTTGATAGCTGCAGTCAGAGTAGTAAACACTTAGCAAACTAGTAAAGCTTTCTTTGAACCCAGAAAAACCAGCAACCCAGAGGGAATACAGAAAAATAACCCCAAAACCTTCTAAGAAGGAATATACCAGAAAAGAACAGTTTGTAATACAATCTTTTGCTAGAGGAAAGCAAACAGATAAGACATCTCTAGGATAAACTAGGACATGGTTATTTCTGAAATAAATACGATGCTGTTGGCTCTGCATCTCCTCGGGTGAGATGGGGGGCTAGGAACGGGCCTGGCACGGCTGTTCCCCTGATCGTGCCCTCGCGGTTTGGGAAGCTGTGCCCAGGCAGGAAGGGGCTGGGCAGCGAGCACACAGTGGGGCACATGTCCGAGCAGCTGGCAGGGCCTGAGCTCCTTCCTGAGCCCATCTGAATCGGAGCAGAGATGGGAGCGCTGAGATCCAGGGCTCAGCCTTGGCATCCCAAAGAACTGATTCCACCACTGATGGCAAAGCCCAGGTCACTGCTTCGTTCCAGGGAACACTCTGGGTCTTCTCCTAACTTTCAGAATGAGTTAAAAACAAACAAACAAAAACTCTACAGCCAAAGCCAAACAAAACCGCAGGAAGTGGTGGGCTTAATTTTTAACTCTTCTGTATTTCACACATGTGTTTTAATTCAAACTGCATCAGAGGTGTGATTTCTTGGCCTCATTGAAGTCACTGCAAGTTTTGCTCGGAGCCTTTGGATATGAATTTTTAAGGCAGAACTGGGTGAAATCGGTGGTGGTTGATCCCATGGAGTCTATGGCTCTGAAATGAACCCTGCCCCCAGCTTCTTTATAACTACAGATAGTGCTGTAATAAATGACTTCTGCAGTTTCAATATTTGTGTTACAACAGAGCTCTTATTTTTTTCAGAACAGTAAGGAACAATATAGGATGAAATATTATAGTTTTTATGCTAGCAATTGGAGAGCAAAATCAGGATTTTAACTGGTGGGAGAGCAGGATTACACCATTCATTTTTCTGTCCTGCTGTTCTTGTTGCTATAGTGTACTATGGGAATTAAAGTCTAAAACAGTTATATTTTCTCATATGAGAAACAATTTTACCAGTTTATTTCTCAGAAGTCTTAAGTAATCAATACTTGATTATATGAAAAATTATTTATAATTTGAAAGCTGTGACTATTTGTGTCATCTAACCAGTCTTGATTCTTGTGTGATAGCCCTAGAAGTTAATCAGGCTTCCTCTTCGCATCTGAGTTGAAATATCCTCTATTCTGCAGTAGCTGGAACCTGGACTCAGTGAAATCAGCATCACTTCTAAACAGCATCTCCTGATAATTCTAAGATTAGTTTAGGTAGCTCCTGCAGCAGTTCTCTTATTTTCATAGTTTTAGAGCTCTCATATCTGCTAATGATGGAGGATCTGAGCATCTTCTGCTGCTTTTCCTGATATATCCCACCAGGAGATTTACAGTGGAGGTGTTTGTAGACAATTCAGTAGTAATAGCAGAACAGAGTGAAAAAAACAACCCATATTTGACAACTCTAGTAGCATTCAGCATTAAATAATCTCATTTACTTTCTAAATGTATTGTTATTCTCTTTAGGGTCAGATTTTGTAGTTCATTCACATGTAAAGCTGTCTCTGATCTGGAAAGATGAATAACAGTTGCAATGTATCTTCACCTCTAGTCTCCTTGGCTTCGGTTTTCCTAATTTTTTCTCTCAGTCCTTTCTACCTTGTCATTCCCAAGAGTTGTCCCATAATGTGCTACTTCATCAGATGCCTTTTTATGTATGCTAATCTACAAAAGCACAACTATAAAATGTTATGGCAGGGTGCTGCATTTACCAACCAGTAATTACCTCATGTTCAAGACTAATCACAGCCAGGTTTTGTATGGAACTCATTTTCATGGCATAGTATGGAGAAACTGGAGGGATAGCAATATGAAATAAAGGAAAAAAAATTAAAAAGTAAAAGAAAAATAACATCGAACAGTGGGGGAGAAAGTTGTGTTTTATCTTCCTTGGAAAGCATTTAGGCACAAACACATTGGTGGGAAATTGAGCATCTTAGTGAGAAGAAGACAGTGCAGGAGAGGGGAGGTCGTGCCCAGGTTCCTTTCTCACCGTAGGCTGAGTAGGAGAGGAAAGGAAAGGACAGCTGAGCAGGGAATGGATAGCTGAAATTCCCAGGGAAGCGCTGCCATGGCCAGAATTACAACCTGGCCCTGAGTCCTGCTTTCTTCACGGAGATAACAGAGCTATGTAGACCTTCTGCAGGTCTCTGTTCTGTTAATTAACAGTTTTATAACACATCTGAGGGACCACAGACTGGCAGAATTTCCTAACTCACTTCCATTTATGCAGAAACATATTGCTATTTCAGATTAATGATCCAGAAGTAGTAATTATGGCTTTATAATAGTTTTTGATGAGATACCAGCTCTCTGTCAAAGAGTCATTTGTATGACAAGATATAGATAGAAACAAGACAGTGACTTGAATACAATTTCTTAAACAAAGGCCATGGTACTCCTCTGCTCACTGCAGCCTCTGCTGCATTTACCATGGATGTAATTAATTCAGTTTGAGGCACTTTTTTTTCCTTTTTGTTTGTTTGTTGGGGTGGGGTTTTTTGGGGGGGGGTGGTGTTTGGTGGTTTTTTTTGTTTGTTTGTTTGTTTTTTGTTTTTTCTAAACAGATTAATTTTTCTGAAAATGTACTGAAAACCATGCAAAATCTTTTTACATTTATTTAGGACATGAAAAGATGTACAACAAATTGGTAGCAGACTTGTTGCCTACACACTGCATTGTTGATGTTCACTAAGGCAAAATGGGCAAAGCTGGATTGCCACTATAAAAATACTTCTACCATTATTCTTTTGGATGGAAAATGTAGTTCAAGTTGGCTTTCTTTAACTCTTACAAACATTTGGAAATTACGTTTAAATCTCTTTAAGGTTTGTAGAATCTGAACTTCAAATATTCACATTTGAAATGTCCAGGTGCTTGGATGATATTCAAGTTATATAGAATGCAGAAATACTTGTCAGCATGGGATTACTAAATTGCTGTGCCAGAGCAAAGATACAAAACCAATTAAATGGATCAGATCAATACCTGACAGCACCTTGTACATCTTGAGTGGTGACAGGACAAAGGGTAATGGCTGCAAACCAAACGAGGGCGAGTTTAGATGAGATATGAGGAATAAATCCTTCCCTGTGAGGTGGGCAGGCCCTGACACAGGTTTTCCAGAGAAGCTGTCGCTGCCCTGGATCCCTGGCAGTGTCCAAGGCCAGGCTGGACATTGGGGCTTGGAGCAGCCTGGGACAGTGGAAGGCGTCCCTGCCCATGGCTGGGGCTGGAACGAGGTGATCTCTCAGGTCTCTTCCAGCCCAGCCCAGCCCAGTCTGGGATTTGATGAACATGCACAAGTGCTGTTTAATGTGAATGGAGGGAGAGAAATATAAGTGCAAACTCTACAACCACAAAGGAGGTCCTTCTGTATGATACCCCCAGAAAAAATGTATCAGACAGGAAAATAGGGAAGAAGGGACTATAGGCTGTAATACGACTGATTATAGAATAGTAAAAATACTTAGATATCCTATTTGTCCACTTCCAGTTTTTTGAAATGTTTGATTGCAAAAAAAAAAGAAAAATAAAAAAAAAAAATCATGTAATCTTTGTCAGATTGCCCTTTGTTTTTGGAGAGAAGCATTTCAAATTAACCACATGCCACTAAATGAAGCTCTGTGTGCCCTGCTAATGCGTGCTGTGCAATAGGAGAAAAGGGAGTGACTGCAGCTCTGACGCTGAGAGCCCTTTGCCCACACGATCACATTTCATGGATTTAACTCCAGCCTTCAGTTTTACCCTAGGCTGGTCCTGAGCACCACTAAAGAGCTGGAGGACACCGAGTGTGGGCAGGGACCACAGGTGCTGCTTTGGTGTCACTTGACAGGAGTCCAGTTCATGTGTTCTGCATTTGCTCCTCAGTGCAAACAGGGCAGGGTGGGCTGGGACAGCTTGTTTGGTTTGCAAAGTGAGTCAAACTAAAGTGGCAACCTGTTCATTCCTAGCTACCTTTTATCAAACTCTTCTGTCATGTTTTAATGGGTTTATTACTTAGTTTGCTGTTGATCGTGCTCTTATAATTAAAAAAAAAAAAAAGAAGGAAATCGTACAGCAGATTTTTAATGTGCTTAATATACAATATAATCACACTTTTGATTGATTTAGTAAGGTGGGAACAGCTGAGAAAAGGAAAGCTTGTTTTGAATGTTCTGAACAATCTATCAATCAATTTGCTTGGCACAGTGCAATGCGATGTCACTTACACAAACTGCTGAGCTGGTGAGGGGTGTTTTGTCTGAGCTGCTGTGTCCCACAGAGTCCATCCCCAGCACAGAGTGCCCCTGGAGCGCTCCCTCAGCTCCTGGCAGCAAGGCAGAGCCCTCTGCTCCCTCAGGCCACAGCTCATTCTGTTGGGACAGGGCTTTGGTAACGGGGCTGCTTCAGTGGCTCTGCTGCAGGAATTTCCTTTCCCTCTCTGCCTTCCCTGAATTCCGCAGAGGGGATGGTTCTGCTGAGCCATGGAGCTGCTGAAGGTGTCCTGGTGCTGCTTTGGGGGCTCCTGGGGGAAGGGCCATGGGGACAGGAAGCAGCTGCAGAGCCTCGAAACAGGGACTGGGCAGCTTCTCTTTTATCATAGTTCCATTCACCTTACATTCAGAGCATGGCTGTCAGCAACTTTACTGACACTGCAAACCTCCGATCAAAGCAGGCAAAATAATGATGTGCCTACTAAAAAACATTTTAGGAAAAGTAAATGTTCCCCTTGATCAGTGGGCAATTTTAACCTGCTCAGGGTACAGGCCATTCCTTATTGATCCATGGGCAGCTGAAACAATCATATTGCTTAAATAGTTTTGTATTTTAACAATATTTTTGCTTTATCTGTTAATTAATACCTATCAAATTCTAGGAGATCTTAGAGGCTAATAATTTTTTTGTACTCCAATAAAAGCTTTTCATATTATCATATCTAAATTGCAGCCTTTTCAAGCTTAACTTATGAAAACATAGAAGTCACTTTGTTGTTGCCAGTGGCAGATGAAATGTAAATGCCAAACATTTGTTGGGCAACTGCTAAACAATCCTTGCCTACTGAGTATTGTTGACGAAAAATTTCACTGGGAAGTTTGCAGTCTCTGCCATAAGGCTGATGATACAGTCTGAAAATGCAGCTCTCTGTGAAAAAGCTCTGTTTCTTTTTTATTTTGAAAGTCCATTTACGGTAGAATTTGAGTCACTTAGTGGGCTAATAAGTTCATTTTAAATTCATTGCCTACCACAAGCTTTGCTGAAGTTTACAATCCTCAAAATAGTCAATTCTCAATTACTTGGAAGACCAGCACTGCCCATGGAAGTGTAGCAAAATGTAATTTTCCAAACCAGAGCAGTTTCACTAATGATATTCTATACAAAAAATGAATATACTTTATCTGGAGTCCAGTGTTGTGTTGCCAGAAGTTGAGTGGATGAAAAGGGCATGGAAAGTCATGTAACCTCATTCAGGCAGCAAGCCAAAATCTTTTTTGATTTTTAGAGAATGGGGTAGGATGCCTTGTGATCCAATGAATTATTTCTGCGAGTTACTGTTGGTAATGGCCACTTAATGTGTCCCCTGGTATTGGTCAACAAGGCAGGGTAGTTTGGAGGAATACTTCAAATTTCACTCACAGAATGCATTTAGGAGAATCCTTTTTGCCTCCTTTGTGATGTTTTGCTCTGAACCATTTCATGTGTGGGAAAAGGTTCCTTGCTCACGTTTTATTTATATACTAAAACTTATCTTTTGGGGAAATTGAGAATAATTGCAACATTTATCACCTTCACAGTTAAAGGATTAGTGATTCTGGGAACTCTGAGCCTTTACAGTGAGCCAAGTCATAAGTAAGTGGGATATTGCAATAGCTGCTGTATCAGTTATCAAGCAGCAGTGTGGACACTGTGGATTCGGAGATCTCTTCTATGACTACATCAGGAGCTTATTTGTCCCTGGCTGTATTAGAGTTTCCTGTAAGAAAATTGCTGTTTTGTCGAAATCTATGCTGCAGAGATAGCACTGCATTTGGAATGGTTCTAGGATATGAACTCTGGTGATTTTATTTCCTGTAGTTCAGAAACCCAACAAATAAGGTTATATTTTTAAGAATTCATCTCGGCTCCTGGAATGATGAATCTGCTATCTCTGCCCTGTGTATGTAATTCCTCTCTGAAGTCGCTCTGGGCTTCTCAAGCTCATTTTTTAGAAGGGCTTGACTGCAATTCCTTTGTTTGGTTTCAGCTGAATTTCGCTGAAATTCAGAGATTCATGAATAGCTATGTGGATGCATTTCAGCACTGAATCTCTCTGATGTAATTTTTCCATTATTTATTGGAAACACTGTCTTTCAGTAACAGCTTTTCTGACTGGTTTCCAAACCATGTTTTCATTCATCTGGGTGTGATACAGTCACCCACAAAAATCACAGCAGTTTCTCTTCTCCAGAGGAGAGCTCAGCTCTTGCAAAGGCACAGTTGGAACAGCAGAAGTTTTGTGCTACACAACTGCACAATGTGAGGCACTGCTGAGGACACAAGAACTCCGATTTCCCAGGATGCAGATACAATCCGTTTTGGTCTTTAAAAAAAAAAAAAAAAAAAATCCCACACTGCACTGTATTAGCCAAAGTGGGGCAGAAAGAAAGTGGGGCACCCAGTGCTGTGATCACAGCCCGCAGGTTCTTCCCCATTTCCCGAATGCCTGGAGCTCTGAGTGTCTCTGGATGGCACTCTTTACCTGTGTTCCCACTGAAACGATGAGCTCCTGCAAATATCGGCTCTGGCTCAGTGATCAGCCAAAACACAGCAGCTTTTGGCAGCTCCAATCAAACAGCATCAAACCTAAAATGGTTACTATCGGGAAAATACGCCTTACAAGAAAGCAAAATAGATACGGTATAAGATTATGTTATTATAATAATCAAGAGAAATCAGACACGGGGAAAAAGGTAGGAAATTATAAGGAATTATCATCAATCAAAAAAATGAAGAGCAGCAATTGAAAGTAACTGGTTCAAATTTAGCTTGAGGAGGAAATATTATAATGAGCGGAAAATCTTTATCTGCATCAACATTTTTTGACATTCAGCCTGGTGTAATAATGGTAATTAAACTACAGGAAAGGTAGCAGCTACAGCAATGTTAATAGCCATGTAGAGATCCCAAGCTCTGACTACATTTTTGTATTAGAATATTCTTTTCCTGCAAAGGTGTGTTTTTTCATTTCAAAGTCTATGATTTGGTAAAGGGAAGATGTGCTTTGCCAAATTAATAGAAGCTCTCTAAGTGTAGTTTAGAATGACTCATGTATTTTACAGATACAATGTGAAAACCTCATATATTTCAGGGTATTCTGCACTAATTTATAATCTGACACTTTGTTCTAGAGCTTCAGGAAGTGTTGAGAAAACATACAGAAACCAGAAGTAGGCACAGCAAGTATTGATTAACTGAAAAGTTAATATGTAAAATATTGAGGGTGAAGTAAATGAAATGTTCATTTAAAAGTTCTAGCACACAGGAAAAGGTATGAGAACTGAGAACGTTCTGAAGAAGGCATGGTGCATGAAAAACATCCTATAGAAATTTTGTTGTGCTGTCTGATGGGAGCCATAAAGGGCACTCAGGATGGATAGAAATGCTGTAATTTTTCTCTTCAGTACCGTTAAAATTTTGCCAAATCACATTTTTAGTTGGGCTTCAAAGGTCACCTTGGATATTTATTGTTATTCCCCCTCCACACATTCAAATAACCATATTCATGTCCCTACATGGATTCACATCTTCCCTAAAGTCTATACAAAGCAGGAAGGAGAATGTAATGAATTAGCATGGGTTATAAACCTTGCAATGGGGTTCCAATTTACATCTCCAGCTTCACTGGGCTATTTACAGACTGTTCTGTGAGCTGTGCAGGGGAGGAGCTGGTTTGAAGGCAGGTGATATGAGCAAGGAGAAATAAACGCTTGACGAGTTAAAGAATTTGCTTACTTTTCCTTCAGGTGACAGTGTTTGCTCCCAAGGGCTGAGAGCTCTGTGCTTATGTTGATGTCCTCATTTCCTGGGATATTTTAAGTTAGTCAAAGTGCAGCCATCCCAGTGCAGCAAGCATGAAGCCCATGCCATGGAGAGCTGACTTGGTGTTCCACAAGGCCACGCTTTTGGCTCTCTGAGCGCAGGAGGAATGGTCCCAAAGAAAGGCCCTCGTTCAGCAGTTTGTACAGCAGCACCCATTTCATGATCTAATAACCTGAAAACAGCATTACACACTTGTGCCAGGCACCCTCCACTCACTTTTCATTGTGTTTGCTGCAAGCCACAGTGCAGGTGTTGATCTGTCACCTTTCTCACACTGATTCAGGTCTTGTGTCCTCTGATCAGCCAGGGTCTAACCAGTAACCAATTAAAAACTCATTTATTGCTTCTGGGCCTCAATTGCTAATGCAAAGTAGGAGAGATGAGAAGGGTTGTTACTTTGTACAGTAGGAATGACACTGAGAACACTCTCACAAAAAAATAGGGGAGAATTTGTGGTGTCTTGAAATAATTTTTTAATGATTCATTACTTTTCCATTGAAATCTTTCTCAAAAGTAAAAATATAAGTGGGGGGGGGGGGAAACCCACAGAGGTAAAACATAGCAACTTAATTGAAAACAACAGCCACCAGTTTAAATGTAAATATGCATTGCCCACACTTTTAGAAGGGGAAGTAATTTACAGTGAGAATGTGGGAAGCTCCAATTGTAGTTCTGCTGGAGGCATAAATCTCTCTAGTCACAATGTGAGACAGTGCCCTAGCTGTGACTTACACCCAGTGCTTTGGACACCTTTGGAAAGAGGCATCAAAAACTAATTCTAAGTCACAGAATTTGAAAAAAACCAAAAAACAAAACAGTGTTTTCCTGGTTTAATTTTCTTGAAATTACATCGTGGCTAGAGGCAAAACACTTATTCACTTCCAATTTTTAATTTGAACTGTATCTTTCCCAATTAAACCCAATGTTAAGGTTGAAACCCTGTGTTATCATCATTAAAAATTTGCCATAGGTTTGCTAATTTTCTTATTCTCTGCTGACAATCTCATTAATGCCATAAAATGTTATATACATTATCTCTGCTTCCAAATTCTAGTTTATTTACATAACGTGTAAAATGCCTTAAATGTAAATATCTTAAATGAAAGATCCAAACTGGTTGACACAAAAGAAGGGTAATAGTACTCAGTAATTCACCTTCTACTGAAAAGCGAAACACCTAGTGGGTGTTATCTTATTGATTGATGTTAAAATAGAGTAAGAATCTTATTTTTGTTAAATTAAAAGACGAATACAGAGTTAAGTACTCCACTGGGGTTTCCATGAGTTGACAGTTCTGCTTTCTTTGTCTTTTTAGAGATTCGGCACTCTGTTGTGCACATCATCATTGTGTCTGGGAACGCGGGAGGGTACAATCTCCAATTTAAACTCCATGGGGAGTTGGGTAGGTGGGATGGAGTGAGCCAGGAAGGGATTTGGGGGGAAGATCTCCAGGATCTTTCACCCAAAGGAAGGATTGTTAAGGAGAAGGTGCTGTGAAGGCTTCTCATGGCAGCTGTTTCAGAGCACATCCCGGAGCACAGTGCTGCTGCAGGCTCAGACCTGAGCATGTCTCCCACCCAATTTCCAGCTTCAGTGTCTTCCAGACACACGTGTTTTACACAGCTGTCCATCAAAGCCTGGCTGGGTGTGATTGAGCAAGATTAACTTCTAACATGTAACATGGTTTTATTTAGTGATCTCTCACTGTAAAAACCCAGGGAGGCTCATAATATATTGAAAATATACACTGCCTTTGAAACAACAATTAAAGCCACGTGCCTCTTATGGAGCCTAAAATAGGAATGATGTCTTTGAAATTGAGGAGCGTGACAGAAGCAGAGTTTGAAGGCAGAAGAGTTCAGTGTTAAGGATATTCAAATATCAGATCTGAGGAACAGAGTGCACGTTTTCCATTATACTGATTAGCCAGCGTAGGGTTAAATACACTTTCAGAGCTCCAATCTGTATCCTTAAACAGGAATTACAGCACTGTACACAAATTGTATGAGACAATGCAATAGCCTGTCCGCAGTATTAATTTCCACCATTACAGCTATTTGGCTTTGGTGGGGTTCTTAGTGGTATTTAAACAAATACAGTTCTCTCCGCACCTTTCATGTGATTTTTCCTTCTGCAAAACGCCCTTCTGTTTAAAAACCTTCCTGATGGTTATAGAACACACGGATTTATTATTCAGACAGTTCATTTATTAAGAATAAATAATTTAAGTACATTTTCTTCTGTTTAATTAACACATTAGCAGTTGCAGCATATATGGAAGTAATGTTTATATTCATACTCATTTGTCAGGCTGTTTGTTTTGTTCTACTTGATGGCCACCGTATTTATTTATTAAAAGCTCCTGACCTGCATAAGTCTGCAGAAATGCTTGCAAACTTCTAGAGAGGCAATGGCACCTGTGGTGGCAGTAGCAAAATGCTGCATCATTCTCTTCATGTGCTCGGATGTCCAGGGCACGTTTAAACCCAGGAAGCAAAAACAAATAATCAGGATGGCCCTAGGCCTACTTCATGCTTGCTGGGAGGAAACATAAATTACATCAGAGTTATTGCTGCTGCATTTGGCACACAGGAAAACCATTACTTTATCTTCACCGGCAAAACCAAAATTTACTTCCATTCTATTGGGAAAGTGGATACTTATTTTTCTACCCTGTGATTGCAATAGCAAACTTCTATGCATCATGTGACAATGCATGCTCTGCAATGCTGTGTTTTAAATCCATTTTCTTCTTTAAAATGACATTTGTGCTACTTTCCCTTTTGTTTCTCCAGCATGAAAATGTACTGCCATTTTCTTGGGTAATACATAAACGTCTTCTAAATCAAACCTAAATTTCTGTGACTTAGTTGGTTATTTTTAACCATACAGTAAGTTCAACATTGTTTGAATCATGGCTATAGGCACCCCATCAGATTATGTGCTTCCCATTTTTGCTGTTATATAAACATGTCCTAAAATAAAATTATAAAGAACGGTGAACCTTAGACCCTGATCCTATAACAAATGCTACAATGGGGTTTTCTCTAGAATCTGAATTATGTGCATTTACATACTGAATTCTCTTTTATGGATGACAAAGTGACTTTTATAATGTTAAAATAGATTCTTCTTTCATGATTTCCTTTATTTTTGTTGCTTCAGTTGTTTTTTAACTAATGGAGTCTAATGCACTTAACAATAGAGTAACCCCACTTTATACTTGAATATTACTGCTAAATTCTCTCTTTGTTACTTAGAAAATCTGATATTCTCCTTGATATTATAAACTTTTATTCAGAAAATACGAACATCCAAATAGTTAAAACTCCCAGCTAAATGTCCTGATATATCATGGGGTAGGATCGACCATGACCTTGAAGCAACCCAGATTTCTTCAGCAAACTCAGCCTGTCAGGGTTAAATCCTGGCCTCCAGCAGTATCTTTAATCCACACTAGGGAAATTATGATAAAAATAATCTTTACATCTCCAGACTCAAATGGATCTTTCTGATTGACTGCCTCTGGTGCCAGGTCTGTGTCAATAATTCGCAGTGAATGCATGGCTGTGACCTTTTCCCCCTTGTTTTAGAATTTCTATTTTACAAGACCAATAAACCATGTCAGGGGAAAGTGGCAGTTCTAGACACGGGAATGGATGGATCTCAGGTCAGAGGTAATCCTTCAGCACGTTCCTGTTTGGGCTAAAGAATACATCTCCCTGCTGTAATGGTTCTGTCAAAAATGTATGCAAGGAAAAATTGAAGGATACACTCTTTCAGTTAAGCAATGATTAGAAAGAAAGAATAAAATCAGTAAAGGATTTTCCACTTGCTTTCTTAAGCCCCAGTGAAGGCTGTAGGAGTAAATGGACACAGTGGCTTGCAAAGCAGCAATAAAATAGAAGACTTAATGGCAATTATCTATTACAAATTTCTGCAGAGTGCCATATCATCATTATTGTTTGTAAACCTTTCTATCCATCTACATCCATCACCTGGGTAAGACACCAGCCGAAGGCTGTAGAACACCCAGGTTGTCATATCCATAAACAAACACAATCAGGTAAAAAGGAGAAGAGTTTTTGATTAAAGTACCAGAGCTGAAATTAGTTTTTGATTCTGACACCAAAGGAATGTTATCTATTGGTGAAGCCTCTTCATCTTTTGTGCTTCAGCTCCCTGCCCATGGAATGGGGTAACGTTTGCCCCTTTTCATTTCTGGTGTCTGGCTTATTTATTTAGGCTGAGGAGATGCTTCTTCTTGTACAACATCTGCCTTGCAAAGCTGCTTTCTACATCCCACCACCAAATCAGTTTTATTTTGGATTGTTAATAATAGACTCATACTAAAAATCCAGTATTTTCCAATTTTAGATCCCTCAAATACTTGCTGTCTCCCTGTATAATAATACCTCCCTCCTCTGAATAATGATGCTGTGTTTATATATACCCACAATTTCAGAGTGTTAGTCCACAGGTCATATTTCTCACCTTTCACAAAGGAGGTGTTGTGTACCTTCTGTAGAAAGATGACAAACAAGTGAATGCTAGCAAAAATTTAGTTTTTCTGTATAGTTTTCTGGTATGCAAAGTTACTCTACTGCTGATTTTCTCTGGTTTTTCTATACCCTGTTCCATTCAATCTCACAATAGAGATTATAGGAAAGCAGATTCCATCACTAATTAGTTGAGCAACCAAAAAGAGCTTCAGAAGTTTGTCCCAACAGTTATAATTTGGTTTTTTTTTTGTCTGAATGAAATATAACAGTAAATGTGTACTTCTATCCCTCTTCCTCAGCAGATGAAGCATTACAACTTTGCTTTGGAAAAGGACTTGGGTTCTTGTCTCTGTATCCTGTCCCACTTTTTCAGTGTGTGTGGACAGAAGGAGGAGAAAATCCTGCATTCCATCCACTCAAAGCAATTTGCTCAATGAATCATGCTTCTAGCACTACATATAGGGAAAGATAATGGAAAGAAAGAGTGATAGAGACCCAAACCCACACGATTTTATTCAAAACTGCGATTTCTTTGGTGCAAAAGTTACATGGCATTTCTGTAGGATGGACCCTGGTGTTGCTCTTAGGCACGAGCTCTTCAGGTAACATTTCAGGAGAGCATCCCAAGCTTGCTCTGTCAGAAGGACAATGCTCCCACAGCCAAGTGATCAACTCCAATCCCTCGGAGTGGTGATTCTGCTGCAAGTTCTGGCTTTCCAGAGTCAGGTGGCTTTGATGGGCAATTTATGGGATAGAACATAGATGAGGGAGCACTTGAAGTAGGGAGGGGACTTTGCAGGGTACAAGCTGCCCCGCAAGAATTCCTTGTAGCTTTCACAGCTTGTATGTAGGTGATGACTTGCAGTCAGTATAACGTGTAATCTTAATGTGAGTGTCCTCACGTTTGTGGGTGTTTTCCTTCCAGACTATCTCAGCTGTCCCAGATTATGCCCAGGTGCTACCGGTGACCAGGAGTGCCCTCGCGGTAATGAGTCGCACCTGGGTGTAATTTCTGAGGGTGGGGCCCCCCGCCCCGGCTCTTCATTCCCTCACAGCCTGAGCCCGTGGCCTCTGCACCGCTCCAAGCCTCGCCAGCGCAGACTGCATCTTTAAGGTATGAAAACCTGTCCATTCCTTCTTAATTTCTCCCCTTTACGAAACCTTTACAATTTGTTTTCCTCCAACAAAAGCATTTCATGTTCTCTTCCCTCCTTGGGTTTCCAAGGTCTCCTATTTCCCTGCAACTTTACTGAGCTGTTATTTTATCTTTTCTTCTCTGTTCCTTTCTTCCAGCCACCACCTCTGTGCCTCCCTTTCCCGATGCCCTTTGCATCCTTGACCAAAGCCTCGTTCTCTCCCTCTCCGTCCCGTGTCCCTCAGTGCCCCCCGCTCTCTGCCGTGCCCAGCCCGGCGCCGCCGTGCCCCGCGGGGCGGCGGTGACACCTGCGCGGCAGGTGCGGGGGCCTCCCCCCGGCCGCTGCCCCTCGGCTCATGAATATTCGGGCCTCCCCTCGCCGTGACGTCGCCGCGGTCCCGGGCGGGGGCCGGAGCCGCCCCGGTGCCGGCAGCGAGGGCGAATGACGGCGCGGCGGC
>VZRL01004973.1:5565595-5723749 GCA_013397895.1 Origma solitaria | reverse complement strand
CGATGCGGCGGTGCCGCTGCCGAGGGGCCGCGGGCGCTGTTGCGGGGCCGCTCCGGCGCGGATCGGGCACGGGCTCGGGGCTGCGCCTCCGCATCCCAGCGCTGGCAGCAGGCAGCGGCAGGAGAAGGCGCCGGAGTTGTCCGGAGGCCGTGGCACGGGGTGACCCCCGCCCGCCGCCGGCGGTGCCGCAGGTGGAGCGAGGCTCTCGCTTTCCGCAGCTCCGGCCGCCCGCTCGCACCTCCCCGCCAGCCTGGGCGCTGCCAGAGCTCCCGGGCTTAGAGGTGGCGGGGATTTCTTGCCTCTGCTTGTTTTCTTTCCCCTTGGCGTTGTGTCCATGCAGTTTTGGACTGGCTTTCAAGCCCCAAGTTTTAGAAACTTAGTTTTGGGAACTCTGTCTCAGTTTATTTTATATTATTTTAAAACGTTTCGGTTGCTCTTATTTTTATATGAGGCTTTGCCGTTTATTTTATTTGTGACTATATGTGTTTGAGAGAAGAGGACACTTCAGTGTTTGTTTGGTGTTTGTTTTCTTAAAAAAAACCCCAAAACAACTGCTTGAGTCCTAACTTTGTGAGGAAATTGATCCTTTCCAGCAAATGTTACTTAACTTTGTTTATATTTACTAGTGTGAATAGCAGCAAGTGACTGTAGGAAATGAATTGCTCCTCCTGTTACTAACCCAACGTACCTTGGTGTCCTGGTGGGAATACAGTGTTTTCTGGGCAGATTAACATATACGACACAACATTTTGATGGAGGGAAATTATTCTCCTCCTGTTTATTTTCTAATGTGTTTTAAGGGAATTATCTTCCTTATAAGAATCCTTTCTTTAGACAAGCGTGGGAGCTTTTATTTCGTGGGAGATGTCTTCTAAACGCTGCTGGGAGTTCATCAGACAAAACGGGGTCGTTCTCTTGTTGGGTTCTACTGTGCCTTTGACCACTGGAGGGCTGCAGAGAACATTTTTGGATAACAGTAGCCACAATTTGCCGGTATTTAGTGCTCAAAAAATCGGCATTTTAAGGTTGTTTATTTTGATATTTAAGTGTTTTAAGTTTTTCTTGTTACTTTACATGCATTGTTTCATAGAAGTGGATATGGTCAAAGACTACAATGCGGTAATAAATGAAGTAAGATATTTTTGCACTATATGCAGTTAATATCTGATACACTTCTTTCCCCACCTGATCAGTAGAGGAAGAAAAAAGGTTTATTTCAGCAACCTCGTGTTACTTTCTCCTTGCTCTCTGTTTTTCTATAGTAAGCAAGTTTGAAATCTAAAGGTATTTTGTGGGTGTCTCTTGCACACAGTCGCACAGCTTGGTACTGGAACCACAATGTGGATTTGTGGCTTGAAGGTGCATTCTGGTTGGGGCTGGAGGTAGGATGTGGTGTGTACAGAGCTCCTCTGGTGCCTTGAGCATCCTGTTGTATAGAGGATGAAAGCCAAGCAGAGACCATGGTTTCAGTTCTCATCCTATCTCATCTGCTTTGCTGTGCTCTGCTGCTTCTCGTTCCCAAAACACAACCAACCCCCCTCCACCCCCACTCCCTTTCCCCACATGTTTTTGAGGATGGGGAGAAGGATTACAGGAACAATTCTGGTTCTCGCTTTTCACTCAGAAGGAGATAACACTTTCTTTCACAAAATATCTCCAGGCTGCAGAAATTGTTTACTCAATAGAAAGGGGGGATCTCCCCCACCCCACAAGACTGTGAAGTTTTCCAAGGAAAAAGAAATATGAGGCAACATCAGAATGTTTAATAGGTGGTTAGTTACAGAATTCAGTGTGTATTAAATATGCACATGCAATTTGTTAGCCTTCTACCAGTTGAGACTGAGATCTCTATCATAGGGTCCAACTGAAATCACTGTTTTGGACAAAAAATGTTTTAAGTATTTTCAGATCGCTTTCTTCAATAAGACAGAGAAGCACACTTTGCTGATTACGGGAATTGCATTAATGATGTCTGGAAATTGTCTGAACTGTCTCTTGTGGTCTTCAGTTATGGAAAATAGAATATGCTGAAGGATAAGGGGTTTTTTTCCCCCAGCATATTTGAAATTCATAGGTCTGTGTGGTCACAGGCAGGAAGCAATACAACCTGCAACACTTCACTTTCTGTCTCTGCAAATCTCTGCACAAGGCTGATCTCTTAAATAATTTATTATCTTATTCTAGTATGTACCACTAAACTCCTCAGTGAAGCCCTAAAAGGGTTTTCATACCCAAATTTCTTGTAAGACCCAATTAATCAACCTCTTCAGTTTCACTGTATTTGAACTTCATCATTACCATAAACAACATTTTAGTCTTAATTTTTAAGTACTGCTGAAAGCCTCTCAATGATCTGAATAGCTAAGGATATTTGATTCCAATTAAATTAATTACATGGGCAAAACTTGAAGTCTTAGTCATTTCGAGCATTTCCAAATCAATGGAACATTCAGTCCCACTTGGCAAGTCCATTATGTGAGTACATCAGATATCACTATCAGCAGCAGAGAAACAACTAACCCAGGGAGACAGAGCCAGAATCTTCTGTGTATGAGAAACCTTAAAGCCTGGGGGGAAGAAAGTGAAGGAGAATCTTTGAGAACACTCTAGACAGATCCTGCTGTCTGAAATTTTCTGCATCATATTGTGTTTTCTTGTATTCCTTTTTATAATAAATAATAATGAAATATTTCTCATTATCAGCTTACAGGAGACATTAAAATAAAAGCCTTCTTTTCAACCTCATCCAAAATACATAAGAAGTAATGTTTGGTAAGTGCTTAGGTCAGAAGATGGGAGAGGAAACACCTGTGCTTTCTCTTGCTGATGTTTCCTGTAGCTCACCAATAAATCCCAATAAAGATGTGTAAATTATTTCATATTTCTGTTTCTTTTTATCAACATATGGAGTTAAGAGATACTTTTTTTTCAGAGTGTTTTGATTGAAAAGCAGCTCATGAAAACTGACTCTTGTGTCTCGTGGGATAAAAGATTTGTCTGATTATGGAGTCTGGGTGTCAAGATAATGAAATGATTCAGAGGTCTCAAAAGACAGAAGTCAGAGTACTTGATAACAGCTTTAGTATTCAGATGTTTCAGCACAGAAGACTGACAACTATATTTAACTTGTCATTATGAAGTTAGAGAATGTTTGCCAGTCAGAATCATATTGTTCCCAATTTTAATTGCATTACTTGGAAAGCTACCAAAACTGGGAACTTAAGAGCTTTCGAGTTTCCAAAGCATATTTTAATTGTAATGTAAGCAGAGTGTGTGCCACTTAAAGAACACCCTCCAAGTGGTCTTTTGTCACCACACATTAAGTGACTTGTGAGCAGTCAGAGTTTCATCCCTTTTTTCCCCCCTGGAAGTGACTGGTTTTGAACTCTGGGGGTTGTATCTGTGTCTGGATACACCCTCCCACGGCCAAATCGCACACTTAAAAGGGACCTCAGTTTTCTTTTTCCAGCTTTTAATGATTTGGAGGAGTGTGTGAAAGATGATTAGAAGCTCTCAGAGGAGCTGTCCCTTTGTTTTGGTTATTTACTGTTTAACTGGAAAAAGAAATTGATGATCTGATACTCCTGTGCATCCATTAGGCATTAAAAAAGCAGAGTGCAAATTACCAGTTGTATATAGTTATAACTTTGTGTTAGGAAAAAGATGTTACTCCTAGGATTCCTGAAATTATAGTTTCATGGCACTGTTATTTAATATCCCATAAAAATGGTAGAGGGTGGATTCTCTCATACACAGATTTTCTCTGTTAGATTGACAGGCTATTTTGGGAAAGTCGTTTCAGAGGTCTAACTCTAGCTTCAAATGCAGTTCCTTTCCTTTGTGCTTTAATCCCTGGTCTCCTCTCGGACGTCATTTTGACTTAGTTGTTTCCAAGTGTTAGTTTCATTTATTTCCAGGAAGGTTCTGCTTGCGGAAGGCAGCAGAGAGCGTGCGGGCTCCCATGGAGTGTCGGAATGGTGTAGCTAACACGTCATTTAGTGCGGAGAGCTCCCCTGCTGTGAAATGAGTAATGGCAAAATGAAAGAGAAAATGCATTGTTTCTGCAGTGAGATAATTGGTGGTGTCAAGTGTACTGCTCTGTTGTCTATAGCCTGTTTTAGCAAATGTGGCAAATATTCAAGTCCTGACATTCAAAATGTGTTGGATGTGACTTAATGTTGTATAAGTGTAATTTTAAGACACATTTAAAAGCCCAATAGTGATATTTGGCCTGGCTCAAATTTACAGTTTCTTTGTCTGAGGAGAGGACCATAAACTCAGTGTAGCTCTTCTCAGAGACCTTTATCCCCCCTGTCTGTGGTATCCTTATAAAAGAGCAGTTTGAAAATAACAGGTACAAGGCATATATGTAATGTGATCTTTGACTTATCTCTGGCTTTCCTACCGATTGCTCTCAAATGGTGATTCCTCAGTCTCTCAAATATCTTATTACTTTTAATTCATTAACCAGAAATTAACAAGAAAGATTATCTTCAAACCAGTCCCAATAATTTTAATAGGATAATTAGGACACAGCAACAGAGTTAGAAGATATGTTCCTTATTTGAGATTCAGCTGGAGAAAAGTTTGGGTTTGGAGGTTGCGCTTCAAGCAGAATCTGGACCAGCTAGAGTTGATTCCAAGAGAGAACAGGGAGATCGATAAGTCTGGAAAATCTGACTTGACAATGCTGAAGGAGATGTTGACTGAATGAAAAGGAATTGAGGAACATGTGAATGGTTTTCAGGTATATAAAAGGTTCCTGCAGAGCAGAGGATGAAATCATGATCTCCATACTCTTGTGGGCAGGACAGAGAGTAAACAGCAGCAGGAAACGTTCAGGGTAGGCTTCAGGAAAAGCTGTTGTCATGATCTTTTAGTCCATTTAACTGGAGAGATGTAAGAACAAGTTGGAACTTGGAGTATTAATGTGTAGAGTGGAGCAGACCTTTCGGTAGGGAGGAGAAGGGGTGCAGTGCCCTCCTAACATCGTCCCAGATCCTGAATTTCAGACTACCCAGTGTGTTTTTCTTTTCCCTGGGCACTTGCAGCTGGCCAAGGCAGGGATATTGGCTTCAGCTGTCCCTTGTTCTTCTACAGGCTGACTTTTCCTGGGCTCTTCACCCAGCAGCCCAGTGAATGCGGCTGGGTGAGACTGACAAATCCGAGTAAGTACCAAACACAAATTCTAGGGTTTTGTTACAGGTTTTATGCTGGATTTTAAAGACCATCCTAGTTTATTTGAGACTTGCCACGCTTCTTTTCCCTTCCACAAGTACAGTTTTTAAGTAGCACACTGGCAAGCCCTTAATAAATTCTCTGTACTTTTGGTAATTGCAGTTGAGGTAGAGAGAAGGGTGATGAGGAGTCTGGAATCTGAGTCTGTTGAACTTGATAACTGGAGAACAGGTGAGCCTAGTTTGAAAAGTGTGAGCTAAAGTAAGTGTAAAATGAGAAAACAGTTTGAAGAAGTGGGAAAAAGAAACCTAATATCAAACTTGAGAAGCATTTTTTAGATCAGAAAGAAAATATTTTCTAACTAAATTTAAAGTTTGTGGTTTGATGCCTTTAATCTTTCATCTATGAATTTAGTATGTTGTGATTATTTAAGAACAGAGAAGTTGTCATGATTGGGAAGGGGTGTTTGTAAAAAGAAGTTAGAAGGAATTTTGCAAGAGACACTTGCGGCATGATTTGCGGAGCTGTAAAATCTGTCACTACGTAGAGGCAGGATGACTTGTCTGTCACTTTGTGTTGTTGTACATCAAGTGCTTCTGCAGCATCATCCATTCCATTCCCTGTGCTCGCAGTCAGCGCTCGCAGGAAAGGTAGCGGGATGGCTGCTGTGTGACTTGTGTCGTGTGCAGGAAATGTGCAGAGCAAAGCACGGGGAGGTTTGTGCCCTGTGCTTACCTGAAACAGTCAGTTCTCTGTCCCTGCCTGCGTGCTTGGCTGGGTGGGAGGAGGCCTACAAACCTGAAAGGAAACGTCACCGTTCCTTCTGCGTTCCGCACCTCGTGGGGCAGTGGTGCGAGACTGGAGCGTGCCAGGATCCCGCAATGGGAAATGTGGACTTGCTGAGTGTGCTCTGATGCAATTTGGAGGGTGAACCCTGCAAGAGCAGGGTTTTCAACAGAAAGACAGACCTGAGCCTTCACGTCCATTGTTGTTTACATCTTCATGAACTCTGTGTGATTTGACTTCTTTCAAATGCCCACAAAAATGGGGGGTGAGAACTCCTGGTTTTAGTTTTACATTAACTGGTTAAATTTTTCCTCTTTGAAGTGACTATTCTTGAGCTCTGTGGGTGCATCTGTATCTGGGTACACCTTCTCCTGGCCAAATTGCACACTTGAAAGGGACCCCGGTTTTCTTTAGCTGGTGTTTAAACATCCAGGAGCCATACCCAGTTGGTGAGAGTTGTGCACACTCACTGCGGGGCTTTCAGCACAATCTACAGGATGCCTGTAATACTTCAGTGTTTTGTTCCTTTTATGAGCGGCAAATTTACTATATCAAGTAGGTTAACCAGTGGAATGTAACTATTTCAAATGTGTGAGTGTCTGTTTCTCAAGTGCACTTTAGGACAGATCACTCTAAATGCCTTCCAGTTCTTTGCTGTGGGTAGTCCAATAAAAATGAATATGATGACTGCTTCTAGATGTAGAGTAAGGGAGTGAGTTATTGAGAGTAAATTGTTAAGACATTGTGCTTTATAATATGGCCTCAAAATTCAAGGGACTTCTTGAGAAAATTAGCCTAAAGGCTCTGGATGTGTGTCTCTAATTGCATCAGTTAATTTGGTACTTGTTCTCAACAACTCATTAAAAAAAAAACAAACCAAAAAACTGTGTTTGACACCCATTGAATCTAAGTGAGTTTTACCCTTCCTGTCTCAAAATCCTGCTTAATGTGGCAGATGGATGATTATTAAAATCCATCTTTTAACAAATTGCTGGGGTTTGTGTAAGTATTTTATGGTGCTTGGTGGTGAAGTATGCCTGATGCTGTTGGCTTTTTGGTATAGCTGGCATCTGTACAAGATGTTGAAGCTTGGCAGAAATTAAAAGGATTGTAAAAGTGGTTCAGGTTTTTTTGGGCTCTTACGGGACTGAGTATCCTCAAGACGCAAATGTAGTGTGAGTTGACCAATAGATTGTTTAAGGTTATTGGGCTTGAAAGAGGATTTTTGCCTATTACCTAAAAGCATTTTTTGGACTAGAATAGAAGTGTATGTGCTGAATTACAATTAATTTTAATGTGGCTTCTCTCTGTATTGATTTTAAAGATGGCTCTGCATGGATTTGCAGTTTCCCAGCAGTTAATGCTGTTATTTAGAAGTTTGGTCTTTGTGTGTGGAATCTTGACCCTCGTTAAATCAATGTGAGATTTGCAGTGTATCTTGGTGGAATCGGAGTTTCATCCTTTGTGTGTTTTCCTATAAATGTAAACAGTTATTTCAAAGCTTTTAATGTTGTTCTGCTAATAGTTGCCTTTATTCAAACAGGAGGAATGTTTGATTTAATCTCTTTCACCTTAAGGTTTCCTGTGGTATAGCTGCTTTCACGGAGTCAATCGAACAATTCTTGGTGTTTTTGTTTGTTGATTTGTTTTTGTTCTTGGGTTTTTTTTGTTATTTTCAAAGTGCTTTTCATTCAGCTTAAAATTATAAAGCCAAGTGTTGGCCAGGATGGGTATCCTGCAGGTTTAGGTGTGGGCGTTCTTCACTGTGTTGGCTCACAGAACACCTGTATTGAAGCTCACTGTCTGTTTTGCTCCTTGCCTGTATTCCCTCCCCATGATTCCTGTCTGTTCCTGGTTAAATGTTGTGAGTGTAGTCAAGGCAAGCAAGGCTGCACTTCCTCAAGGTTTCCCTTGTGCTCATTTTGTGGAGTTGGTTTTTGTTGCTGTTTTAAACCAGACCAATCACTCAAAGTTGCATATCCCCAATATGGAGAGTACTTGTCTGTTTTTCTAATAACAATTATTAGGAATGACATTTAATTTACCTTGCCACTACTTTACTATGCATATCTTAGGATGATTAAAATGAAGTGAGACACCTTTTATTTCATTTGATGAAAATTGCAATCAAATGTAAACATTAAGATTCTGCTTTTTTATCAACATTCATCTATCACTTATTTGCTGGCAGATTGGAGTAAGTAAAGTAGATGAGAAAAAATAGACTATACTTATTTTGGGACTGATTTCCTCATTCTTTCTGACTTGTGTAGATTCTCCTCTCACTGAAATAAGCACATGCTTATTAATACTGTGTGTATTTGTGTTCATGTATGTGCTGCATGTATCTCTGACCGTTATCAGTTTGCAAAGACTTCATGACTCTTAACATACTTGGGTTTTTTTCTCCTTAAACCCCAAGCTTCTGAAGTCAAGCAACTAAGAGAATGTGGTCTTTTATCCCCTAAAAAGTAATAAACCCTACCTTGAATGTGAGGGAGGAGTGCAAAGGTCATGCAGGTAAATCATAAAAACTCACAAACACAGTGGAAGTAATGAATGTTTCCCTCAGAACTTGGTGGGTTGTTTTTGCCTTACACCTGGCTCTAGGAAATGCAATCAGAGTCTGGCTGTAGCTGCAAGTATTACACCCCTTGCCTATGCTGGGCTGCAAATTTGCAGTAATTGGGTTGAATTTCCTGGTTGTAAGAGGAGCTTGTAAAATATGGGTTGGTGGAACAAAATTAAAATAGTCCGTGAGCTCTCTCTCGGGCCTTTCTGTGTGGCAGATGACACTGGTTTCTGAAATTTGGTTTGGAGTTAGTTTCACAAGGACTGCTGGTGCAGGTCAGTATGTGACAGAATGCATTGGCAATAATATTTGAGGTATTTCTGAAGAAACTGTACAGCAGTCGTGTTTGAAGGATGATTTTCCCCTTTCCTTGTGAGAGCTACTTTAAAAATTCCTGAGCTACAGCTGAACAGATGGTATTTGCCATTATTGTCAGGCTTAGATCTTAAAAGTTCATTTTTTCTTCCTTAGTTAACAGAATTTTAAATTTGTGTTGAAAAATGAAATCTAGAAAGGTTTTTAATGTCTGATTTATGCTAAACTGCCTTAAAAAGTCAGCATTATGATAGTGGGTTCTAAACCTAGCAAAGGTGGACTCAAACTCTTGATTTGGTGTCATAAAGGGAAAAGCACTGGCTACTGAAGCCAGTTGTAGTTGGTTTCTATCTTTTCTTCTTCAAAAAAAAGCATAAAGACTGTATATAAAATTAAAAGATCAAAGTGCAATTATTTCAGTGTTTTGCTGAAGCAAAAGGCACAAGATGTGGCTCACTTTTTGAGACGAAATAATTTGAAGGGAAATATTTTGAGGCTTATTTTGGGAAGCTGATTTCCTTTTTTGTGTCCTCTGCACTCCTCCTTTAATGGTGGTCTTTGGTTTCGTGGGATCTGTGGGCCTACTCCAATAGCTGCAAAAAATAATCGAGAAAAACATGTCTATTTTCAGTAGGCTTGTATTACCATTCAGCTGTCCATCTAAATTTGTAGGGATTCTCAAATCAAAAAGAACTGGAGCTACTTGTGAACATCAGCAAAAATATCTGAGAGAGGTTATTTTTGGTGGAAACAACGTGACCTCAGAAAAGTCAGTCTGTTTGTCGGATATGTGACTGTTTCTAATAATAAAAAATGCTAAGTTGTTTTGTCCAATATGTCTTTTGGGTTTTTTATTACTTATATCTGTGTGGATTTGAATGTAATTCTTGCAGGTTTCAAAATGTGAGCGTTGGTAAATAGATAATAATCACTTGAAACTAATTTGTAAGTTGCAAGCTTTAATTGTTCTCTGCATGTTCATAAATACTTCTGAAGTTTGAACACTTGAAAGCCTCTGGGATCTCTGCTGGCCCCTGCTGCTGTTGGGCTCTGTGGGCTGCAGCTCTGCCCTGAGCTCGGTGTAACTCAGTGGTTACGTCTGGTAGGAAGCAGCAGTTGAGGTGAACGAGGACCCAGCTGGCAACAGAACATCTGTGGCCAATTCCTGTGCTACGCAAAGGCCTCTCCACATTTTGTGTTTTCAAGAACACTTTCCTTGCAGCAGACGTGCCCTCCCAGGGCTGTTCACGTTGTGCCCTTGGCCTTTCCGCGGGGGAGCATCCCTGGGCACATGGAATGCGCTGGCGCAGTGGGGCAGGCAGGAGAGCTTGGTGCTGGCGTGGCTGCAGCCTGCTCTGGTGTGCGCACAACACCTTCCTGGGGGTGCAACGTATGGCCAGCGTGTACACAGGTGCTCCGTGAGCAGGGACTGCTGCGGTGGGGAAAGCAAGGGATAAAATCAAGGGGAGCTCACTCCGAGAAGGAACTGACTGTGCAACTGGAGGTGCCTTTATTTAGGAAAGACTTTAATTTGAGATGCCTTAAAAGAGGTAGTTCCCTTAAAGTTCAGGGGAATATTTACTTCCCTCCCACCCCCTCCATTCTGCAAAAACAAACTTGTGTTGTTTTCCCCTCTCAAAGAGTATCTATAACGTCTAGTGGAATATACTAGGGGATAAATCCTGAAATACTGTAATGATTTCTTAAACTCTCCATTTGAACATGAAGAGCTAAATCCATAAATGGTTTAGCTTAACCTGCTTTGGAAATACTTGAAGCTGAACAATACAAATGCTTTCTGTACGGAATGAGGCTGTGTATGAGAGTCTTCAATGCATCTTATTTTGTGCAATAGAGAGGATTTAGTGACAGCAAGATCAACAGAGGAGGAAAAATAGTTTGGTATTTTGATAAGCAAAATGGTTGGCAAATCAAGTTCTGAGGTTTCTAAGGCTTCAGCACTTTCAGCACTGCAAATCCTAACAGAGGGAAAGGATCTCTGTGCCATGAGGCTTCTCCAAGGATTTCAGATTGATGGGAAAACTTTGAAATTCTGTAAACTTTTGGGTATGTGGCCTTGACTGTATTTCAGGAGGCAGTTCCCAATGAGGCCACAAATTCTAAAAATATATTGGGGCAAGGGAATAAGGTATGTTATAGAAATTTAATTATAGACCAGCTTCTGTTTCTTTGGAAGCTAATAAAACCCAATGTATTTTTGCAAGACTTGCCAATATTGGCAGATTAGTGGATTTAGTGAAACCTTGAGAATAGCTGAAGGGTAAACTGGGACACAGAAGGAAAATTAATTCTAGTCTGTATTTAAGTTCACCACTTTCTATACTAAAATACCTTCTACAAAGTGCTGACTGTAGCATAATTGTAAAGGATTTTTGAGATTTTTGAGTTTATCTTTGCAAAATGTTTCCTGGGTATCTTTTTGCAGATCTTGTCTAACCCAGTTCTTTTAGGCTGACTGCACATTGGAGAATTAACTTATATTCCACATAAGCAATTACTCTGATATAATTTATGACCTCTTGACCTCTTCACTTTTCTGCTGCACTGATTATAATGACTGTGTGGAACAAAGGAGGAGATTGAAGGCCAAATACACAGGGGAGTTGAATCACCCAGGACCTGGAGAAGCCTGGTATAATCTGTGGAAAGGGGGCTGATTGCAGCCTTTTCCTGTGTATAATGTGCAGATCTCTTTCTCAGCTATTGTTGCATGCACAGTAGGAGAAATTTGATGATAGGGAGGCGAGGCAAGTGAGGAAATGCACAATGCTAACTCTTAGAAAAACAGCACCAGTGGGATGCTACTTATGAATTATTTTGCATTGTTCCTGGGTAGCACTAATAGCTGTGTTAGTCCCTCCTCACACAGCGAGGAAAGGGATAGGAGCATGTGGGACATCATATGCTACTCTTGGTTTCTTCTCTGCCTCATAAGAAATGTAGTGCCTTCTAAGGCTGCCAAGGCTGGGTAACTGAACTGAAGGATTCTTTTCTTACAGGAAAACAGTGCTTTTCCTGCTTGGCTTGGAATACTTTAGCTGGTTTAATGCCTGTTATTACAAGTTAAATTTCAGGGCTTGTAATACTTTAGCTGGTTTCATATTTGTTGTTACAAGTTAAATTTCAAGTCTCAGATCTAAATGTAAAATTTAGTAAGAACTTTCTAAAGTGGGCAATATTTTCATGATGCTTATCAGGATAGATGGTGAGTCTGTCAAAAGTCAGCACCCTGTGATCTTTGTGATTTCTGGAAAGCAGAAAGAAAATGAAATAGAACCCGTATCCTTTCACCTTCTCAGACATGCTGAAATTAGTCTTATAAGGTTATGACTTTGCTCCTAACTTAGTACTTGTTGCAGGAATTTTGTCTGAAATGTAGAAGAATTGATACAGCTTTAATCTCTTTAGTAAAAAATCCTCTTACTTTTGGTGTTCTCATAATTAAGTGGAACTAATTGCCACCAGCTTTGTATGACCCCATCAGGTGGGTAACTTGCTTTTGCTAAACTTTGGAGTGCATGTAGGAAAACTTTGAGAGTGACTTCTGTCCTTCAAAGGGAAGGTTCTTCATAGACTTTTCAGGATCCCTGGCTCAGAACAACAATCGCACCTACCTTGGGAAGCTAATGAGTTCCCCTGTGCTCCTCATAAAAGATTGACTGGTCAAAGTGCACAAGAGCTGCAGCATCATGTGCTCACATTGGTATTTTTTCTCGAAGATGTGTTTGATGGAGAGTGAACGCAATCATTGTGGTAAGGGAATGGAGATGTCATTGTCAGCTTATCCAAATGGTTTCTGTAAGAGCGTGACCCTGAAAAGTTGCTGCGCTGTTCACTGCAGTGATTTAACTGGAGACACTTTTGCTGCAGGGGAAGTTCCATTCAGTATTTATTTTACAAAAGTTGGAGAAAAAGCGTGTGCTCGGTTCACTGAAGTATTTTTCTGAATTTCTTGTATTTCAGGGGCACATCAGCTCCCATGGAAATCAATGGAGCCTAACTGTGGGAAAGGTGAATCGGTCTATGTGTGCAGACCCTTGGTAATCTGCAAGTTTGCACACGGGGGTTCAGAATGTCTGATAGAAATTGTGTTGACCATGTTTCATAGCCTTTGCAGGAAGTAACGTTTGCACTTTTTGTGACCTGGAATAGAAACATAGCAGGTGGTATCCTTGAAAACCCAACAAACTACGTGGGATCGTGCTCCTTTGTGCTGGCAGAAATTATGGAGAAGATTTTCCAGTGATTTGCAATACTTTATCTAGGTATGTGTGTGATAAAGTGAGACTTCTGTGTGAGCAGTAAAACACATGGCTGCTGCTGAGATTAATATGCTCTGTTAACACTACAGACTTCATCTGGGCAGGAGGAAAATAAAGAGTGCATTTGATGTTAAAATAAACTTCCACCAGCTGCTGACTGCAGTATCTTAGGGTTAGCTTGATGTTACTTAAGAATTGCTGTGGATGCTGTGTACCGTGTGGGTGCAGACACATAATTTTCAAATAGCAATGAAAATAACATTCCAGGGTAAAATTTGCATCTTGTCCTCCAAGTTTTTATAGCAGGAATTACACAAGGTTTGACTGTTCTTCCTTTATATTCAGACCAGGCTTCAATGTGACCAGTACCAGTGGTTTGGGTTTTCTTTTTCTTTTTTTTTTTCATTGACAGTGAGATAGTGACTTTGTACTTACTGTGCTAAGGCTATAAACTCCTTTTACATATGTTAATTATTTACCTTTTCTGCTTTAATTCTTGAACAAACTGTATTTTGTGAATTTGGGTTTGGTATTTCAAAAGCATCTATATATCATCTATGTGGGAGTTGTTCGAAAATGTAAACAGGTACCTTTGTAGAACTATTTCAAATTCCAGGTAAGTTCTCTCTGTTCTTTCTTCCTTTGCCTTTATAATAAGGGCAAATAGATTTTAATTTTTTCTTGAGTTTTGTTAAGGGTATTAACTTTTGTATGGGATAATACTGCTGAAGTGCTTCATTTGCATAACAAATTACTAGAATGCAGTATTGATTGCTATTCACAAGCACCAACATTCACTGAATAGCTTGGAACGCTAATTAAAAACTATAATTGACTTTATTCCTCTTTCTCCTGTTAATGTTTCCCTTTCCTGTCAAATTGTAAAGTTGGGTTTTGTCTTCAGTTTTTAAAAAGAACCTGTCTTCAGCACAGTCAGGAGAACTTTGCAGCCTCTTTTGAATTGTTCAGATGCAAAGGACGGGCAGGTGAGCTGAAGTCTCCTGGGGATTCTTGATACCCTCTTTGAAATGTGGGTATATTTAAAGAGAATGTTTGCCTATTTCATGGCCTCTTAAGATTGGAGCGTAAAACTTTAGTTTAACCATTTTAAAGAACTAGAAAAGAACAAAAATGTTGATTTATTAAAAAAAGATTATCTTTACATGTGTCAAGATTGTAAATCTCTGAAAATCTTGCCTTGAGCAAATTGCTGCCTGACCAAGTGATGTGGTTGCTATTGATGTGTTGAGAAGTGTCTTTAATGCATTAGTTTTAGCCACTGTTTAGCTTAACAAAAGTTTTGTAGTGTGCAGGAGAAGATGACAAAAATTGTGATATCGTCCCTGTTTCTGAAGTCTTTGAGATGAATATTGTGTGGGGCTGGAAGAGTGTACCAGAAGGTCTTTTGCCTGGGGCTCGGATTTTCCCTGTGTTTCTGGAAAAGGCTGTTTAGTCCACCCAGACCTTTTGACCTTCTCCTGTTCTCAAGGTTATCTATCTCCTGGGAAGGTTATCTATTTAATTGCAAATCCTTTCAGTCAGTTGAGATAATTCTTGGATCTGGAGTTTGGAGAAACTCGGTGAAGTATTTTGCACAGGACACCATTGCTGTCATTCCTAGCTCATGCCAGTGAATTTTTGATTGCATCCTAAGAGAAATATTTAATATCATGAAGCAATGGTTAAAGATATTAAAACTAAGTGGAATTTATTAAAATAGCTCTTGCAGATAGAAAAAATTGTTATTAAAAGACTAAGAAGGCAGTTGATTTGCTCAACACTCCGAGCATAACCTCCATACTGTTTGATGGACAGGATTGTTTCTCAGCATGGTACTTCTGAAGAGAAGATGGATTAAAAAAATTCTCATCACCAACACATCTGAATGCAGCTGATAACAGGATAAAATTCATTGCATGTGTTTTTTGCAGTTGCTTGTGTTGTACTCAAACTTTTCATATAAGATGTTGCACCAGCAACTGAGGGGAAATGACAGTCTAAGGTTAGGCTTACTTTAGGTGTATTTATTGCTCATTAGAATTTTAAGATATTTGTTAAGTAATTTGTAAAAGCTCTACCCTAAAGAAGGATTTTTCATGCTGTTAGCTCTTTTTAAATTGGATGCATTTGGAAGAGTGACTCATGAAAGTGTTTGCCATTTTAAGTTGACTTCTTGAAGAGCACTGTAATATGACATGAGCACTTCAGCAAATTGTAAAAATGTCTTTAAAATATTGTGCTTCCTTACTATATATATCCTTTATTTTTTTGTATGTACACACCCTGTATATTCTGAATAAATGATTGTATGTGGAGTTCAACTATTCCTTTTCCATTTTAGGAGTAGATTTGATGGACTTATAGAGCAATAGATTGATTAGCTTTAGGCCACTGTTTCTGTGAATGAGAATGGTGCATTTGTTAACTTCTTAAATATAATTTGTAGTTTTTGCAGGTAAGACCTGCAAATAGTTGAAGTGCAGAAAATCCAAATATGTCTTACACCTTTGTTGGTAACTTGGTGAAAATACAAGCTTTTTGACTTAATGCCTGTATTTTTGCTATACGACACTTGGGGTTTGTTCTGTAAACAGATGGCTTTGGGAATGATACACATCAGATTCCAGTCCCTCTAATTATGATGCCTAGTGCCTTTTCCTATTTTTTTTTTCAATTCATTGGAGTCAGCAGGAATGGAGTTGAAAGTAAAGAGATCAAAACTGGGCTTTCAGTTGTGAAATCATAATTGCATATTCTGCAGATCAAGCTTAGTGTCCAAGGCAGTACAAAACTATATGCTCCGTTTTTTTCAATGAGCTTATAAACCCGTATTTCACAATAAGATGACTTTGTATTGGGATTTGCCTCAAAACATGGCACTGGAAAGAAAGAAAACTCTGGGCTCAGGACTGACATCCTTCATGAGAGACCATGGATTTGCTCTTTGTGCTTCCTTCTTGGTTCTGAGAGATCCCATGGACAGGATTTGGCTTGCAGTTGATTTTCCTTTGCTGCTTATTCTTCGTGAAAGAGGTGTGTGATGCATTTTCTCTTCTCAGTGTTGCTTTTTGTTGAGAGATGAGCCATATTCTGTGACAGTCACCTGTCACCTGTGCTCCCAGGCCAGATCTCTCCACTTGGTGTAGCTGAGTGAGGAACAAGGTGGAGTGCAAGGAGAGCAAGCAGTGCATGCTCTTAGTAGGGAGCCAAAACATGATTTTATCCTTTTGTTCTCGTGAATGGGCAAAGTGATCTCTGAATCTGTCATAAACCAGCTGGGGGTGGTGGTAGCACAAATTCATTGGCATTCATGTTCAGCTCTGCTGTTAGAGCAAACGTGAAGCCAATACCTTGGTTTTTAAGTAGTGTGCTGCAAATGTTTCCCACTAAAACTTATGAAGAAAACTGCTTCCACAGCCCAAATGCCCTATCCCAAAAGGTTTAGTTAGCTTGGAGGTACTCAAACGAGCTGGTTCGCTTCTTGATTTCTATTTTCTTTCCCTTTGCTGTCTTACAGTCTGTAGCTGAGCTGTCCTTGACACCCTTGGAAGTGCAGTAACTCAATTCCATTTTTACTCAGGATGTAGAGACTGTAGCAGCAACACTGGCGCCATGGGTTTTTAAGTCCTAGGTTACAGTTCACCCCATCCTCTCCCTTAGGGTTTTGTACCATGCCTGAGAAACAGTGTGTGGTTTTATCTTCTTCCTCAATATTTTGGTTGTTTGGCTTGTGTGGGGATTTTTTTGTGTTTGTTTGGTTTTCCCTTTGCTGACTCTGGTAGCTTTTGAAGAATTCTTTTCCTCTTGCATTATGTTTTATTGAAAGTGTTAGCTATGATTAAGCTTAATTATTTATTTGGTTGTTTGTTTTTTTGTTCTCCTCAGAAGAGAGTGTGCCTAGCTTGAATCCTGTCCTGGGCCAGAGCTGGCTGGCTCTGTCCGCCAGCCCCTGGGGGTTAGTGGTACCAGTTGCATCCGTCCTGCAGTGGTCTCCAGATCTGTGCCTCTCCCCGGCCTCGGCCAAAGCCGGGCTGGAAGCTGTGTTTGCTCCTGTTCCAGGGTCTGAGCAGCCCCTGGCTTGTTCTCCACGCGGTCCAAGGGATGAAGCTCCTCCTGGAGCATGCGTCTGTGTTTCAGGGCTCAGATGCTCTTGGTGTGCGTTCAGCAAAGCCCAGGGCTCTGTCAGCTGCCCCAGAGTGCCATAGCAAGCTCGGTAATGCAGCGAGGTGTGTGCGCTGTGTCCGTGAGCAGAACTGACAATTGGGGCAATCAGCAGGGCAGTCCTGGCTCTGGGTGACTTCCCTGCCCCTGACTCTGGTGTGTTCAGTACTGTGGTGTTTCCTCCAGGCTTACGCATCTTTCTGCTTTGCAGGGCTTTTAAAAGAAGATTATGCATTATTCTGAGCAGCCCCACACCATCTGAGAAATGTGGATTTTATTGGTTAGGCTCTGACACCAATAATTGCACTTTGTTCCTTAAGCTGAAGTCCCATATGACTGTGCGTTTCAAGGAGAATTGAAAACCATGGTGAGTCCTGCTGGTGGGTATTGATTTGTGAGTTGCTGTTGCACTGCAGATCAAGCTGGTGTTCCTTCAGGTTTGCCTGTTATCCCCTTACAGTGTCATTAAGGCCTGTGAGCCTTTGTGGCACAGCAGGGCCCCGTTTGGTGACAGGGATGTCTTGTCATTCCCGAGGCAGGAATATGCAGGTTACCGTGCAGTGATTATCCTGGGGCTGGAAATGGCTGTTCAGGGCTTTAAAAATGTCTTTTTTCTTAGGGTGTTGCTATTTTTCTGTCACCCCTATTTATGTTTGTTTCTCCTCTGGCAAAAGCACTAAAGGAGCCTCAGAAAACAGAGATGGGAGAAAAACTTGCAGGCTCATTTTTTTTTGCATTTTTTTCCTGGGCGGATCACTTGGCTCTTATCTCTGCTTTCCATTTGTGTAGGTTTTTAGTTTAGCATTTCTAGCTACTCTAAAATGTGGATGTTATTTTTAATAGGTGTGAAATTATAGATAAGAATGGTTTGAAAGGGGGGAAAAGCCACCCACCAAACCCCAACATCAACCTCATATTGTAATACAGATGCTATTTATGTTTGCATTTGGTGTATTTAGGCAGAACAACCAGACTCTTGGCCTTGATTCTGAATGGAACACAGCCTTCTTTTACTCTCTTGGCTGGGGAAAGTTAAGAGTTATTTGGTTTTTTTTTTTTCTGCCTTAAAAATTCAATATGAATTAGGTTTTTATAAAAACAGAAGTTTTGCAAAAGACTGCATAAAGGGTGTAACTACTCTTATTGATTTTTCTCGCTAATGGAATAATGGTCATCTCTCTTCTTAGCTGGTCTCCTGAGATTCTGTAGGTCACACAGTAACATAATAAAATCAAACACAGACACATTATTTGTTAAACTATACACCATGAATAGAATATGAGGTCTGAAGTGACTCTTTGGTCTCTCCTGTATTTTATTTTACTGCTGAGTTTGTTCTTGTGGTTTTTGTGGATTTTTTAAAATATCATGAAATATTAATATAGAAAAAGCAATAAGTGACAGAAACTGCTGCTCAGATGGAAATGCCATGTTGTTATATTAGGAGTGGCTGACGGATAAAACATTAAATATAATCTAAATTGTTTGCATTCATGTACAAACAAAAAGGAATCAGAATAATGTCTCCATTGTTTTTACTTTGTTTTATCCCTTTGTCCTTTTGTGAAATCAAGATTGGTGGGAAACATTTCATAAGGTGAAAAAGGGTACCTAAGACGATGTGTGAGACATTTAACAAATAATCTCTTATATTAATTTTTTTACTTCATAAAATTCAAGGGGGAATACTGAAGCCATGAGTGCAACAGCAGGGACTGCTTCTTGTTTGGGAAGAGGGCTCGGAACAAAATTAAGACAAAGCTTTATTTTAGTCTTCGTAAGAGTAAAATTAAGTTAATTCGTATTTCTAATAATTTAGAAATTGTTCCCCATTCTGGCTGCTTATTGTTGTCAAAATGTATCATAAATTTCACTTGAATGGAAATAAATCTCTTTTAAAGTGATGCTGCTTTACCTTGCAGGAGAAAGTATCTCTCTGCAGCACGTTCTTTTGTGTTTTGGTCTAAGTGTGTGAACAGACCATTTTTACCTTAAATTGCAGCTCGTATCACTGATTGCTCTCTTTGCAGATCCGTCCGTGCCATTAGTCTCAGGGTTTCACAGAGCGTGCAGCTAGAGGACACAATGAAGAAGGCTGTGGCTCTTTTCATACTCTGTGGGGGACCTCTTCGATCCTCCATACTTTAATATCAGCAGAACAGTATTTCTTTGTTCCATTGAGACAATTATTCTGCAGTCACAATGCTACTGTTGAATTTAACTTCCATTAACTAGGAATAGATAGTACTAAACAAAAAGCTAAGGTAAATTTGAAGAACCTTCTGATCCTGTAAATACAATTGAGACTGGCAGTGGTTTAACCAATGGGTGTCATGTTTACATGAGCCTTCTTCTAGAGACTTTTAAAATGGTTTGATGCATTCTGGTAAGAGCTTACTGTATTTCTGACAGTTTTCTATCAAGTAAATGCCTCACAGTTCAAATAACTGCTCAGGAAAAGGCCTAAATGGTAACAAAGAACCAAAGTCAACCAACTTGAACACCGTATTTAAATAAAAAGTGAAAGCTGCTGTTCCTCTTTCCAGTTGTTTGCCCATAGCTCCCTTTTCATTTTATGGCCTGTAAGATGTGCTGGTTTTGATTAAACTGGCTGTGGTGTGGTTTGTTGTTGTTTGTTTGTTTTTTTTTTAAATTGCAGTCAGCAAAGAAGTTTTACTGCTGAGCAAATTAGTCATTTGCATAAGTATGAAAAAGCAAATTCAGTCAAGAAAAAATTTACAGGCATTAGTGCTGGGCTAGAATTAGATTCAGTCTTAGACACCACCATGAGATAATAAGGCTGTGGTGGCACTCAACAGCAATTGAATGTTTAATAAACAAAGCTTCCCATCTGAGCATTAATATAAATGCAGTGAGAAGTCTGTTGCTTTTAAATGTAAAGATCTGAATCAAAGATTGTATTTAATCGGTGGGAAAGATACTTTTTCCTCTGTAAAAAAATTTACTTTGTGAAGGTTCTAATTCCCTGGTTTTGCTGCTTTGCATGCTTGGAGCTGTGGAACAAGAAGCTGGGGCAGTTTACACTGGTGTTGTCCATGCTGGGTGTAAAAACAATTTGTGTGTCAGAGAGGAATGTGGGTCAGTATTTGTTCTCTTGGCAGGCACTGTGGCTATACCTTGGAAAGATTCTGGACAGCTTTATTTCAGGGAGCTGTTTTGCTCTGCTGGTGTCCACGTTCCAACATAGTGAACACAAAACCATACACTCACCCTGCGTTTGGGGTTGCTTTCAGATGAGTTTTGTGGGATGGCTTTCCTGCCGATCTTCTCTTAGCACTGACCTTTTTCACCACTTCCTGCGTGGTCAGTCTGTGAGTGCTGTGACCTTGTCACGAGAGCTGCCTTCGTTGGTCACAACTGGCCATACCTGGGTGTTCCAACAGCACCTGTGTGTTCCCATCACACATTTTACAGGATAGCTTTTCTGTTTATTCTTTCAGCAGCCTAAATGTACTTACTGTGCAAGGGCTCTTCCTTTCCTCCTTTCCCATGCCTGGTAAAAATACTGCATGAAGCTCTTTTGCGCCTGATGAGAGAGTGTGAGTTGTTGATCTCGGCTGCTGTCAGGCTGTGGAGCTGCACAGGGTCAGCTGGGGCCCTCTTTAAGGGTAAGGATCCAACACAGATATTTCTTCATCAGGCCAGGATCCTGAAGGGAGGAGAAGACAGAAGTAATATCCCATTGATTTCTGCCTGGGCAGCTCCGTCTTTCACATGCTGACATTGCTCATTGCCTGAGAATTTGTAGTGACACCTGGAGTTTGATGCAGATATTGATGTTAATGCAGCAGCTTCCGAGGCATAATTAGGATGATAAATGGGATAATTCCATGGTTAGATTCTTCTGCCACACACTGTGCTATGGAGCTGCAGCGTAGCTTGTAGCCCACCGGGAGGTGAAACATTGCTGTTGACTGAGCGCGGTGTGAAATGTTCAGTCAGTGTTCAGATCTGAATAATGTTTTTAATAAAAGTAAATGTCTTTGGTAATCAATATCTCCATGTAATTGTTTAGCTGCTTTCCCAATATGAATCTGTGTTCTTTAGGTGCTCTTTTGCTTAACAAGCTGCAGTCAGTGAACCATTTCTTGCAGTATGAGAGGATTTTGAGGACGGGTGGCAGAGGCATTGCAATTGAGTTTTGACAAATTGAAGCCTTAGTAGTAAGACCAAAGCACAAGATATCTGGAGCATCTCTCCCTAAATTGTGAAAATCTCTTGGTGCATTAGTGAATACATACTATTTCACTTAGATTGAAAATTGATGTTGATACTGTTAAGCTTTCACTGTCTTGTGGAATTTGATGGTGTAATTTAAAACTGCAGCTGTTGTTTGCCTCATGTCAAAGTGAAAAAGATTAATCTTCATTTGTATCCTGCCCTGCAATTATCTAGAAGTACTGTGTGTCCTATATTATATAATCTGATATAGCAGAGGATTACTTGTAGTCTTCATTCAAGCAAAACTTGCAGTTTCTGAAAGGAGAGTTTAATTTCAGGAAGGATGTTTGTCATGAATCAGAACAGAAAGTTTTGTATCAGAGATGCTCCTCAATTTCATGTCAGTAATTCAAGCACTGCTGTAAAATAGCAACAGAATATCATTGTCTTTTGTGGGCAGATGAGCTAAGGTGTAAATGCAAAGTATTCAGGGGTGCAAAGATACTAAAGATAGTAGAAAAGAGAAATGAAATTCGTGGGAGTGTGGCTCTGTAATAGGAAGGAAAAGAAGAATTTGCTCTCTACTGTATTTCCCCTCTGTGTTAGCCCAGGTGACTTGCACTTGAATTTAAGTGGTTTGAGTCGAATAGGCAATGTCTGAGCAGTGGCCTCTTGCATGGCTGTGGTTTCTATGTTTTTGTATTTCTTGGGGCTCAGGCCTTTTGGATATGCCAATCTTAGTTCAAGAAACTGTAAATTGCCTCATTGTTTTTCATGGCATTATTTATGCTGTTGGCTGATCCTTGTGCAGCACCCAACACAGCTGGGTCTTCCTTCTTCCAAAATACATTTTTCTGGCAGTGGCATTAAACAAACAATTACTCCTACTACTTGTGCTCTGCAGCTGTGAACCAGGATTGCCAAATAGCATTGATGCAGTTGTGCTCTTGATGCTGATGTCTATTAAGCAGAGTTAAGGAGTGCAAGAGCATGAAACGAACAATGAGGATGAGATGAGCTCAGTTGGTGCTAATGACGTGGTGCTAATCACAGTGTGGGTGCAAGCCCTGTATGGGCCATTCCTGTAAGAGCTGCACTCCGTGATCCTTGTGGTGCCCTTCCAACTCAGAATATTCAGGGAAATCAGACACAGCTCTTCCGGGGAATCAGAATATTTACTGGAAGAAAGTGAAAACCTTGCTGTGTAACAATCAGTGACTAAATCAGTAAGGAAGTTTTCTAGTGAATTAAACATTTCTGCTAAATGGATATAAGTAATTACAGCTTTAAGATTTTGGGGTGGGTTCTGAAAGCAGGAACATGGATGCTATTGTTGTACATGGATGCACAGCCAAAGGAAAATAAAGTCTACCTTTCGATCATCTCAAAAACTCAGTAAAACTGTCGCTGTCTGAGATTTTTGTTAGTCCTGGCTTACTAATCCAAACTAGCTATTCTTTTTGTACCAAATAATGTATTTCTTTTTATTGGAAAAAGCAATTTCAGCCTGTTTCTGGAGGAATCAAAATTTAATTCTGGTGCTGAAACAGGGTCTGCAGATTTTGTTTGCTTCTGAAAAGCTGTACATACGCTTCAGCTTGTAAGTCATAACATAAATAGATCTCTACAGAAATACTAAGGACATTGAGGTGCTTTGCAGACTTGCAGTTTTTCATAATGTCAAACTTGATTTAGTATTATGGGACTTTACAGAAGCTTAGATAACAGCTACAACTGTATATGACATTCTTTGGAGACACAAAGAAGTTCATAAAGACTTAAACTCTAATTTGGTTGTTTCAGGGTTTCTCCTTCTGTCTCATGGTTTTCCTTTTCTCATTTGTGAACTGGCATGAGCTTCTCTTTCCCTCCTCTGGTCAGTTGTTGGAAAGGGTGAACATTATTCTTCAAACTTTCCTAAAACAGAGGAGAAGGGTAACCACAAAAGATTTAAAATTTAATCATTGCCAAATAAGATGTTCATGAAATTAAATACTGTTTCTAATCATGTGAAATAATGGAGGCCATCTGTGGTCAGCTGTAGAAGGAAAAGCCCCCAGAAAGTACTGAGAAGCAATTAGTTAACTTTAAGGGCTAAATGATTTCTTTGAATTTTGATCCAGCTATTCCTGCTTTATCTCTACTTTGTGAATAGAACAGTACTTCTTCTGAGGATTAATTAGTAATTGTACATGGTAGGCCCAAATAACCCATTGATTGGAGCTCTTTTGACCTCTTGGGCAATGTATTGATCTGAAATGACTTTGCCATGATGTTGATCAAAAGGAATAGAAGAACATAAGAACTGAAGTTAACAAAAGCTCTACGAAGTTATTGTAATGTGAACGGAGCAAAACTTTTTGTCTGAAAACATCAAGGTAGGGCTTTATTCCAGTGAGGAGTGGTTGTCTTGTCTTTTCAGGTCCATCTAAGGTTTTGGAAGTTTTTGCCCAAGAGGTTTATTTTAATTTTATAGTGTCTTCTTGGAGTGGAAGAGGAATAGAAATAGTTTAGCAGTTCTGTTACATACATTGCTATGTCCTCTTTCAGATGTAATCCCATAGCAGTCTAACTGTGCACTATATTTATGTACATGTGTGCACACCATCAGCACTTCTATTTTGAAATGAGTTGTTGCAGATGCTGTTGCAGTCATCTGGGGTGGCTCACACCCTGTTAGTGGACCAGCTTTGCTGTCTTCTGTGGCTGACAGTCACCTTTCATCATGAGTTGTGCTCCTGCAGCTGCTTATCCAATCCTGAAACTGAAATGCTGGAAAAGTGGAGAGGTGTTCTATCCATTCCCGTGCTGTGTCTGGTGATTGATATTCACAGGCTTAGGACAAATCCTTTTGACCTTCATGAGGAGAAGGCCTTAAGACATTTAGGCTTTGTCTTTCTGGTTCACATCTAGGAATATTGATGGAAAACCAAATAAATGGTGGTGTTCGAGTCTATCCATATGCAACCTGAAATGCAGGTCTGTTAGTTGTGATGTGCTGTGTGCCAGAGTTACTCACTTGAATGGACACACTGATGCACCTTGTGTCACAAACAGGCATGGCTTGCTTGGTGCCTGCTCTGTGCAGCACGGGGGCCTGAGCTGGGGACATCCATCGCCTGCTTTGGACATGGCTCCTTAATGCTCTCGGCTGTGTCTGCATGTGTGCATGATATATAGGGTCATACACAGCTGTGCTTGTGAAAAGTATGGCAGAGATATTTATAGAGAATGAATGTTTTCCTTGCTAAAGGATTATCCATTATTGCTCCAGTGTATCATGAGTTTAAATAGGGTAGAAAGCAGTTCACCAGTGGAAGTAACTAATTTTACATGAAGAAGAAGCAGTAAGCTCTTACAGTGAAAAAGGGTTGTAACAGAAGAAACGTGTAACTGTAACCCTCAACTCCCAATTTGTATGCAGAATCTGTTCCTTTCCAATGCTAAATGTAGTATATTCCTCTCTCTGTAATGCTGCAGAATCAAATGGGTGCTTTTCTCAGCAGTTAACTTTCTCCATGGCAAAACAGTGCCTGGGAAAGAGGTCAATGACTATTCAAACTCCTTTTCCTGAGGACAGAGTTGGCTGTGTGCAAACCTAACGGGAAAGGTTCAACTCTCTGTGTTGAAGGCTGAGGTGCAAGGCTGGCAGTGACTGTGCTGCTGCTCCAGTGTGGGACTGCTCTGCTCCTGGGGGCTCAAACAGTCCCAGCTGCCCTGGCTGGCTGTGGGGGCCAATTGGGTTTGCCCTGGGAGTGCAGAATTCCTCAAGTGACAAGGTCCATCCAGCTGAGAACTTCAGTGTTGTGTTCCGTGCTGCTCACTTGCCTTTCTGCTGCCTGTTATTGCAGATCCTGGAATTACTGAGCTTTTCTCAGCCAGAACTGCATATGGAATGCAGTCCTAGGCAGCACACTCTGCAGCAGGAACCCACTTTATGAACTTGAGCTGTCTAGAAATTGTCTCTAAGCTATTTCTCTAATCAATATTTATAAAGAGAGGAAGGCTCATCTAGAGAAGATGGAACAAATTATTCTTTTTGACAGCTAAAGTAAGTGGAGTTGGATCCTGACTTAAGTCTGGATTATGAAATAGTGAGTTTGAGAAATTTTGAACTTGCCCAGAATGTTACTGCTGCAGAAACAATGGGGTAGGTTTTTGGTAATTAATTATTCAGATTGATTTTCTCTGAGAGGGAAGGAGAACTTATTTCACATGCACTGCTTGTTTATAATTTATAATCAAGGGCAAACAAATTGAAGTGCTCTAGGTAAAAGATTGCGTGAGAAAACACAAGAATTAGAATGGGGAAATATTTCTGTATAATGTTGATAAATGTTTTCTTTAAACAAGAAAAATTTTACTGTATTTCACCTTTGGTTATGTGGCATAAGAAGGTAACTTGATACAGAATATTTCTTTGTCATCAGAAATGATCTTTGGAAGAGAAGCAAATGTCACATTTTGTAAAGTGGCACTGTTTACTATTTGTCCTACATCTGGTATTGCTGTCAGTGGTGAAATTAACTGTTTCTCATTCTTTCATGAGAGGAAACTAAGTTTTTTGACCTTGATTTGCAATATAAGAGCAGCAAGAGTGACCTGAGCTGAAGAGACATGGTTTTGACCTTTAGAGCCTCATGAAGAAATTTGTGACTGCAGCTTTGATAGCTGAGCTGAATAAATAATGTCAGCTATGAGAGACTGAAGCATTCCCTGTGAAGAAAGGGCAGAGAGCCTATTCAGAGACTGGAGTGAGTGTTGGAGCAGGCTTCTTTTATTAGTCTTTCCTAAGTTCTGGGCACCATGTGATAATGGTGGTTCTTTTAAAACCTGGAGCAAAGGCCAGCTGAAAATGCGATTGCAGTTGTGGAGTATTTGTGGAATTGTGGAACTTCCCAGAGGTCTGTTGTGATAGACACCGGACTGCAAGGAGAACTTGCCTACATGAGGAACACAATGCTGGGTTAACCCTCCCCTGATTTATTTTACTAATCTAGAGAGGTCCATAGCTCTATTTCAATTTGGTGAACTTAAGGTGGGCATGAGCTGGGAGACGAGGTCAAAACTGATGAAAACAAATGGAATTAGGTGTTGTTCCCCCTGTATATATGGTCTTGGAAAGGTTATGAACCTCCTGTTTCACTTCCTAAAGCAGAAATGAGCCCTTCCTTCTGCTCCGATAGCTGAAGCAGTTGTGTGTTTCACAAAGAAGTGGCAGGGATCAATGGGGGGAAGAGCATGGAGAAGGTTGGGAATAAATCCTGTGTATACAAAGCTTGCATTGAATACACTGGGAGCACACAGTCGGTGAAACTGTGACAAATCCTTTCTCACTTTCTGGTAAGAAAACACGTGGTGTACATGTTCATTAATGCTGAATGCAAGACCTGCATTTCTGAGGGGAAAAATGCTTTATTTAAAATAATCCACCAGTAGTCAGTTCAGGACCTTAATTTGCCCCCAAAATGAAAAGTTTTCTAAATGTCTAATTAATATTTGTTTCTGATTTGATGGATTTTGAAACAAACCAGTCTAAACTGTCTTTCTGAAAGTTTTTTTTTAAAGCGTTCTGTTTTGCTTCAGTGCAAGATCTTAACTTCTAGGTGTTAATACCTTTCTCGTGGTGAAATATGTAATAGAGGTGAAAGATAAATGCTCACTACAGGCTTTATTATTTATTATATGATGGGAAAAAAAAATCTTTTCATAATGTTATCCCTGCCTAAGGAGTTCAGTTAATGCTGAGTGTAGGCTGATTAAGAATTCTTTTGAAATGTATCATAAAACTGCATATTATGCATGCTTATTTGCTATTCCTGTCAGAGTGCTGTGAAAAAGTATAAAGGATTTATTATAATTCACCATTATGTGAATTTCCCCATGTGTTAGTTGCTAGACATTGAAACCCCTGTTCACAAATAGCTCCCTGAATTCTTTGTTAAAGGTCATTTTGTTGGTGTAAATTTCAGACTTTCATTATTATTTTAATACCTGGGGTGTCTCCCTGTCTTTGGGAAAATTACTGACAAGTTGTGGGGAAATGCAGTGTATAAAAACAAAAATAGCAGGAGTCCTGCTGTTACAGAGCTCTGCCCTGGCATTCCAGTCCCGGGAAGGACAGGATCAGGATTTTTAGGAACTTTGACTGCTCAGTTATACCATGGACAGGTCCAGCTGAGTTTTGCCAGGATCTGCTGGAAACAGTGAGAAGCTCCCACGTGATGTCAGTCAGTGGCAATTCCAGCAGGGCATGGGTTGGATCTCTTGAAACTCAGTAATTAATGGGCAATGCCTCCCCTAAGAACATGCAAACAAGTAAAAAAAGGAATTCAGAGTGTTGAATGAAGACTGTTTTTTGAGGTTTATACATTCCTGAGACTCATGATCAAAAAGAGCCTAAACCAGATTCATTACATTTTAGTGAGAGTTACCTTAAAGCAACATTGCATCCAGATATCGGAACAATAACAGAGTGTAAGACATAAATACAGTGGGAGAGAGTGTCCCTAAATCTGCTTTGAGGGGATGGTTCCCACTTTTTTCCCTAGTTTTAAAAGTTTTAATCAGTTTTATTTTAATCAGGTACTTTAATCAGTCCCAATGCAGGGTGTTGTGTTTGAATTGCTGAGTTGGGTTTGGATGTTTCCTGGAAACAAATAGTGGAATTATGGAATTTGATTTTATTGTCACAACATGTGGGCTGACACCAGCACCTGACATTGTGAAGCTGGAATCCTCAAAGCTGCTTTTCCTTCCAAAATGGCAGTGACTGTGAGGACTCCGTACCATAAGAATAAAAAAAAAATTTGAGGAGAAAGTTGTGAAATGAAATCTGTGAGTAAAGTGAATTCAGTAATTGGTAGAACTTGTTATCAGTCTTATATTTACCATATTTTGAACTGTCTGCTAAGGTTTTCATTAATAGCTATTTTTTTCCTATTCTGGAACGGTACAGTCTTAAAATTCCATTACTTTAGATTTCTTTTTCTGCTCGGGGAACACGAGACATTAATGAAGAGTGAATGTCTGGCACTTGAATTCTAATTTAGATATGGAAAGAGACCTAAATGGCTAGTAAGGTTAGAGAGGCTAATAAAGGGAACACAGTTAGTTCACACTTTCAAATGGTGTTCTTACATTTGCCAAATCAATTTTAATTAGAGTCATAAAGATATCTGCTTTTTCTGAAGTGCAGCTTTGACTCTTTTTAAGAGCAACTGGAGATTCAATTTGGCTGGTTTTTATTTTGGTGCTCTTCAGTCAAGTTATACTTTCTCCAAGAACTCTCTCAAGATCCTTAGGTGAGATGATAAAAAAGTTTTTTCTGGTGCTGCCTTGTACAACAGGGATATTTTTTAATATCTGTAATCAAGTAGAGTAACCTCAGATAACTGAAGTGGATGGAAAGATTTGTAACCAAAATGAGCATTTGTTTTAACAGCAACAGAATGAAAAAGGAATCCGAGTGGGACACGTGAAATGACTAAGAGAGGAAGTTGGCAAGGCTCTAATGGACAGGCATTTCTCGGCCTGTGATACAGTTTGATCATGTAATTAGTAGGTTTTTATTACTCTGCCAACTGCTGCAATCCAATTATGCTGCAGCAATCAGACTTGTTCTGATTTCTCACAACGTGCACAGATGCAAAGGAAGCACCTCATTCATTTGGTGCTGCAGAAGGGAACACGGGGACAGGTTCCTTCCAGAATTCCTCAGGGTGAGCTCTGCGTGCATGGTGGAGCTCCCAGTGGAGCTGCAGAGAATATTCTCTTAAAGCACATTTTGGAATAGATACTAAGGGTACAGATACAAACTCTACCTTTTTTTTTCTTCTTTTTCCCTTTCCCAGGGTTCTTGTTTTTTGATTGATGATGAAATAGCAATACCAGACGTGTGAGTTCTCTTCATGGGGAAGATTACTGTAGTGATGCTGTTTGATGGCTTGCCAATTTTTCTTTTTCTACTCTTTTATATAGTTATGTAATTATTTTTTTCTCCACATTTCCTCTGTTCTCAGTGACTATGTGCATTTGAAATGTAATAGCTTGCTGCAGGAATGATTACAGGTGTCCACAATAGTTTGACTTTTGTGATTATTAATTTCTGAATGTTGATGTGAAACATGAAATACCCATTCTTTCAGTTGTAAAAAAAATTTACAACTGTAAACTGAAATGTAAGTGTATTTCTCATTTTCATGTCATAATTTGTCCTTTAAAAAATTCCTCAGATTCAGTTTTTCAAGAGATGGAATTGACATCAGCCAACTTGTAGATCCCCATCATTGTAATCAGCTATTCAATAACTTTCTGAGGTGTCTCATGGTTTGGAATGTTTAGCAAATTGATTTTTTTTTTTTTTTTTTTTATAATTTCCCTTTCTGTAGCTGAGAAATTCTTGTCTTTCAACAAAACTTAATGAGCTGAGATTTGCTGGTCATTGAGTTTTCCATAGAAAAATCCCCACCCTTATGTGAGTGCTGTCTTGCTCACCAAACCAGCGTAATGTGCTCCTTGTATCTGCTTTGGGTCCAGCTGGCAGCGTGACAGTGCCAGTTTTCATATTTCAGTGAGAAGGGAGCTCCTTCAGCCTGGCTGGGGACTGTAATAAGGGATTTATGTTATCAGATAGGATGGTTCAGAAATGCAATGTATTGAGAGTTTCCCTATCTGAAATGGAATGAGGGGTTATATTTGGTATTGTAAGGCTCCCTGAAAATAGATTTCATTGCTCACGCCTTCTGGCAGATGAGAAAATGGCTGAGAAGGGAGTGAAGCATCTGCCCTAAGTGCTGATTTTCAAGTAATTTTTGATTAGTTAATTCATGTTGCAGTTATGTGATTTAAGATGTGTTTGTTTGCTTTCTGCTATTCTTTGTTTTACTTGTGCTCACAATGCAGTGATGCAGTTGTGCTATTCCAGCTGGGATTTCTGCCATCTCTTGCTGAGAACACCATCTAGAATCTCTCAAAACCAAACCTGAGAGTTTTCGGTAGTGGCTGTCAGTTCCCACATCCTTTTTCCTGTTAATTTAGTTGCATTGTGATTGAACTAGCAACTACCTGAAACTGTGATGGGTGCAAAGATATTCCACGAGGCTGAGATCAAATGAAGAAGTGGTGAATAACAAAGTAGGCCCTGTAACTCTGTTGCCAGTACACAAAGTTAGTTTCCTGCTGTGTTTGCTGCTAATTTCAGGCACAGTCTCAAACCTGCAGCAGCAGCAAGGGAATCAGTAAAGACATCGTGTACAGGTAACACAGGTGGTGGGGTTTCAGCTCAGTGATCACACTGCAGGAAAGCTAAAGGAGTTTGCAAGATTTGTGTCTTTAGCTCCTAATGGATGCTGCAGTATTTGGCTGGGTGTTTTTGTAATACTTTAATGGTGTAGCTTCATTAAGTGCATTTGTAATTGTCTATAATTTTGATTGAACTGCATTAGAGAATTAAAGTCGTGTCTGCTGCTGCACCTTCAATGTTAGTGTTCTATTACGTTGCTAAAGAAACTAGTAATGCTTTTAGGGGATAAGCTGTGATATAATCATGCATTCAAGGACCACTTAGCTCCTTGTGACGGGGAGGGAAGGAGTGGGGCTGGTTCAAGTCAAGCTATGAAATAGTTATTTCTCTATATATTGCTAAGAGTCCTGTTTGCGTGCAGAGGAACAGAGACTGATGGGTACCAGATCCCATTTCCTGCCCTTGCACTCTGCTTTATGCTTATGTGAGGCTACTGAGGAGAATAATTTTGTGCTGGAAAACATCTCAAGTGCAGCTCTGTGCAGAGGAATTGAGTTGGTCAGCTGAGTAAGGAACCCCTGGCTCTTGGTACCACAAGTTACCCCAGCCTCTGCTAACTGGGGCGGTTGTACTGGGGTTTTTTCTTCATTTGTTTTTAATAAACCATGTCATTAACGAACGGCATGCTTATTCTGAAGCACTACCATGAGAGTGCTACTAGAGTCAGGGTTGAAATAAGAAAATTAAAAGGGAGAAATTAGGAAAAAGAAAAAAAGATTTTTCTGATATAATCTGGATCTCTCTGCTTTAAACACAGAATCAAATTCCAAGCATATTTGCCATGCAGAAATTCCTAGGTGGCTTAAAAATAATTAGATTTTTATGTCAAGAGCACAGTAAATATTGATAAGCATTTTGAGGACCTAATGTGCACCACTCTTTGCTGATGCAGATGTGATCTGTGCATGTGTGTAGACATTGGCTACATTTGCAAGTGTTGCCATTGATTGCATCCTTTGCCGGAGGGACATTGCTTCTTGCAGAGCTTGAGCAAAGTTTTCAATGTCCCTTTCGGTTAGCATTGAAAGAGAGGAGAGAGGGAAAAAACCTAACTTCCAAAGTGTATTATTTTCACACAGTCACCCTTGTATTGTAGTAGCTTCTTGGGTTAGAGGAAATTGACTCTGTGCATACCTGGATTTTTCACGTTATTGTCTCATGCCTCTCTCTCAAATCCTTGGGTTTAGCATACCACAAACATGGTGGTACCACTTTTGTTAAAATTACTTTTTCATGCTAGAAGATGGTAACTATTAAGGCTTTCTTCGTCAAATTATTTGGGCTAATTTTTCATTCCAGCACAAGGAGGGACTGATAAGGTGTGGGAGTTTCTTTAAGGGCAGCCTGGCTTTGTGTTCTGTCGAAGAACAGTCTAAAGTTGACCCTTGTTTTCCAAGTACAGTTCCAAGCAGGGGAGCTTTCCTATTGATGGATAAAGTATGGGAGTAGTTCCCAGGGGTATGAAAAGCTGTTGGGGTAAGGAGCCCAAGCCAACACCACCAGCTGATTTGTACTTAGCACAAACCAGGGGAAAACTGTGGCTGTTGTTCATGTGTTTGAAGTATTGAAGTTAACAGAGCTTTAGGGTTTGGGGTTTTTTGCACTTGAGAACTTGTCCAAATGGTTTAGTTAATGGACTCCTGCCCTGAAGTGCTCTTCAGGAGAAAGAAGATTTTTTTGCTGTGACCAACTTTGCTGTTCTGGTGGGTGCTGCTGTTGGTGCCAGGGTCATCGTGTGGTTGTGCTGCCCACACGGATGTGCTGCTGTGGCATGGGCAGGGTGTGTGCAATCAGACTGACTCCATGCAGCAAGGGCCAGGCACAGAAATAAAGCCGTGATCAGTGCTACCTCCAGGCCAGAAACATCTGTGCATTGTGCAGAAAGAAAGAAAATCAAATCTTGGAGAAATGGTACTGTTGGAGAGAAAGACTGTGACTCCTTCCCTGAGCTGTACAGGGGCTGTCTGTGATCTGCACCTGTGTAGAGGCCAGAGGGAATTCCTGCTGCACACCACCAGTGAACTCATGTGGCAGTAAATGCATCACCACATGCTCCTGAATCCTTTTGCCACCCACCACTGTTTGGTAGCAGGAGTATTACGAATCTTGCTGGATTGTCACAGAAGAACCAGGAGTAGTTTTTTTCCTGGAGGCTGTTTGCCTTCAAATAAAATCATTTAACGCTATTTAATTAATCCTAGCACAAGACATCATCAACATATTGTAATTGTTTTCAAATATCAATAACCAGTGGTGAACAAAGCATTGTTAGATATGGGCTTTACTTCTCTTTGCTGTAGAATTAAGAGTAAACATAAATGAAGTGCATTATTTCAGAATCAATATTACTGTGGACTAGGCAAGAAAAACAAATAGTATCTGGCTGCCAGGTGTTTGGAGGGAGGACTGGAGCATGAGATGCAGGAACAAACAGTAGGAATTCATTGTGTGTGCTCTCGGTGTGTATACAATACTGAGAAATGTTTTAGATGAAACCTGAAACTAGAGTTTTGACAAATGAGGTTAATTATGAGAGCTGTAGTCCATTTTCACAGCTGCAAACTTGTCATGTACAAATTCAGGTCAGGTTGCTGAATTCCTTCTGTTTTGGGAAACACTCTTTCTGGCTTAGTCCATAAGTGGTTCTGAACAACCTTTTTTTTTCTCCTGGAAAAGAAGGTGTTTTGTAATGAAATTTGAGATGGGACATAATTTTACTAGTAGGTATGAGATCCTCTATACCAAAAAAAAATTGGTACTTGGTACTTTTTTTTCTTGAATTTCATTGAAGTTGCAAACAGGTCCTTTGATGAAGAAATTGTTTTTAGAGCAGGGAGAAAACATGAATGGTGTGGACAGGAGACACAAATAATGAGGAACTCTCATTTATGAAGGTAGAAAAGTAAAGGTGCAGTTTTACAAAGGATTGTATAAGACAGCAGTAATGTGTGTGTTACCTGTAATGTCATATTTCATTGCATTGTAGAATTCATAAGAAAAAGATACTTTGGAAAAATTATAAAGTATGTTTGCAAAGTTATAAAAGAACTGAAGAGGGTTGCACAGGCTGATGAAATTCTCAGAGCATATTCAGTGTTCCTGAGCAGCCTTGTATACACAAAACTCAGCAATTAACGCTTGATAGATTTCTTGAGGCAAAAAAGCCAGGAGAATGTATTAAGGAAAAAATACTTAGCACGTTCCCTAACCCTATTTAAATAATATAATGTACTTGCTAATTAATGGTATTTTGAACTGTGAACATGAACAGGTTTGGAAAAACCCCAACCCTGTGTAATGGATTATTGGACTTGCATAGTGGTTCTAATGAATGATTAGTTAACAGTTGAGATTAAGCCATCCCATCATGAAGCAAGCTCCTTACTGTTGAAATATATCAAATAATACAGATTATATGCAGTAGAGGCTTTTAGTCCTCTTAGACCATAAAAACATCTGTAAGCCAAGGTGATTCCTGTGGAAGCTGGGAAAAGAACATCTCTTGAGCAGTAGGTCCTGATCTGATTTAATGCCTCTTCACCTGTAATGTTTGAATACAGAGCACTGGCTGCAACTGAACCACAGAAATCGGAACCCAAACAGCTAGAAATAACAAACCCTTTTATTTCCTTAGCCAAATTTTGAAAAATCTTCGTTCAGTACTATTGTAATTTTTGTGTAAGAGAGGTAAGACTGTTATCCTGTTATTCATTATCTACAGAATGGGAGATCTTGCATCATTGGGGATTTCCTCAGGTGACCAACAGTGGCAGAAATTGAATTCCAGTTATTAAATAAAAAAAGACTTTGTATCCCATGTCCTTAGAGAGCTTAGTCATTGAGCTGGCTTTGGTTGAAACAGCACAATTAGATTGCTCTTGTCTTGTCCTTGCAAATTTATCACTGTCTTTACCACATTTGCAATATTCCCCTACTAAAGTCCCTGAATATACACATGAAAAGAAGCTTTTCACACAGAATGAGAAATGTTAGCTTGGATTTTCAGAGAAAATATGCCAGCGAAGCCTTTTTTTTTTCCTTAATGTGCTCTAAGTTAGTCTTTTTTCTCCCTAACTAACTTTATTAATATTAAAGACTACAAGCGGGTGTTCCCTTAATTCAGGGGATCTTAACTTTAATACTTATCTGGGGATGCAGAGAAAACATACATTATCATATTCTGTCAGTGCAAAGCAAGGGACCTGAAATCCTGTATTTATCTCAGTCTTAGTAATGCTTAAGAAAACAAGCTATTGGAGTTGTGAACCAGCTGAGAGACAAACACCTGAAGGTAGGTCTGTATCTAGTGAAATGAACAGGTGATGGGCAAGAATGACTTCAGGTAGCGTTGCCTTGTTTTTCTTTTGCCTCCTTGCCATTTCCTCTAGCAGCCCCCCGGCTGGCCAAGCCAGCTCTGTTCCCAGGCTGGTGTGAGGCCCAGGGGCAGCTGCCGAGGGCTGGGGAGATGGTGTTTGCTGCAGCACAGCTGGCTCCAGTGCCCTGCAGCTGTGCTGCCCCGGGGCTCCCTGCACTCCTGCTGCTGGCACTATTGCAGCAGTGGCTGTAAGCGCTGGGACAGCTCCCAACTCAGCAGGGATAACTGCCCTGCCAAGGACCTGAGCCCTCCAACCCATCTTTGCAGCTGAGATGACATCTCAGTGCTTGAGCTGTGTTTAGAATCTCAGAGCTGGTTTGGGTGTCTTCAGGGACAGGGCTTTGTCCCTGACGTGTTGTGAATCTCTCCCGTGCTGCTGCCTATCCCTCGGACCCAGTGCCCCGTTTGCAGCTCTGTGAGGCATCTGGGAGTGCTGCAGGGCGGCTCAGGGGCCTGCTGGGAAGCTGTTCCATCAAGCTGCAGGTGGCTCTTCTGAAGTGAGGCTGGCAATTTCCACTCGAGCTGGAATCATTGCAGCGATAGCTGCTGCACACATACGCTGAGATCACCCCTGCTTGTGGTGGTTACACACTAATTTTAGTTATTATTCATGTGCCATCTGAGGACATGTTTTTATACCACGTTTCTGTAAGTTCTGAATAACTAATACACAGCATATGGGAGATTTATACTGCAGAATACCTTCCAGGGTACTATATAGTAGTTTTCTTTAAATCTCTTTTATAAATAGAAAAATAAAAAGTGATGAAAAGTATTACATAGATGGTTTATAAAGGACATACGGCTGTTGAGTATTTCATAAATGTTTTGGATAATTAATGTTTTGTTTATAGCTCTCAACTAAAATTTATTTTATTTTCTGGATGAAGAAATAGAGGGCTGCACATCTTTGATGCAGCTTGGACAAAAAAAAATGCTGGATATGAAAAGCAAGGTCATTGAAAGCCCTCTGTCTGAACTGAGAATAGAATGGCTTTTATTTTGCAAAAATTGTCTGACATGTTAGGACAAGAGGAAATGGCTTCAGGTTGAGGCAGGGGAGGTTTAGATTGGCTGATAGGAAAAATTTCCTTATTGGAAGGGCTGTCAAGCATTGGAACTGCTCAGGGCAGTGCTGGAGTCCCCATCCCTGGGGGATTTCAAAGCCATGTGGCCGTGGCACTTGGGGACATGGGGCAGTGGTGAGTTGGCAGTGCTGGGGCAACAGTTGGACTCACTGTTCTTAGAGGCCTTTTGCAACCTAAACCTTTGTCTGGACCTTGCAGTCTTCTCAATCACCCAAGGAAATCGTGATTCCCTTGAGAGGTCACTCCTGCATTTTCCTCTTTGCTGTCACCTCTCCTGTTCCCTGTGTCTCCCTCTTAACAGCTGTACCTTTGCTGTTGACCTGAGGCACCTGAGCTGACAGTAAAGGACGAGCAGAGAAATCCTGTGGGTTTTTTTTTTCTACAGTTCATGGGGAAATATAAATGGGCAGGTGGGGGGCTCAGTTATTTGAATTTCTTCCCGCTAATCCCAGTCCCTTCTTTATTTTACTACTTTATTATTATACTTTTATTTACAAAGTTGTTACATTCTCTCACAGGCAGCTCTTCAAGGCAATATCAGGTATTTCTGGCATCTTCTCTTTTCTGGCTTATATAGTGTGCATCTGCCAACCTTTTCATATTCTCCCCTCTAAAAGGCATTCTTTATTTTATTTTACCCATTTTTTTTCCCTGTAATTTGCAATGCATAGCATATGAAATCGAAATGCCAAGTTTTAAAAAAAGCTTAATTAAGTACAGGTAGAAAGGTGGACTAGAATTGTGGGGTTTTTGGCAAATAACTGCTTTCCTGGGCATGCCAGATTTCAGTGAACTGGAATGCTCATTCAGGTTACCGTATTTTGTCCTGAAATAGTGCTTAGTTTTCCCACATTTTAAACTTTTCTGCAATGAAATCTCACACATATATGTGTGTAACTGTATTTACCTCTGTGAAAACTTTCAACTATAGGGAAGTGTAATTCAATGTGTACTTCATATTTTTTACAACTCCTGAGAATTGTACCTGCTGTCTCAGACCTTGCTGGATTAAATACTGCCCGTCTTCACCCCAAAATAAATGAATTATTTATTTGTTCATGCCAAGTACAGAGGCTGAATGAGATCTTAACCACCCAAGTGCCAGAGCTTGCAGTTGTCTTGTGGCCGTTCGGAGGAAATATCATTTTTAGCTGTAACTACAGCAGAATCTTTCCAGCCCAAAGCAGTACTCAGGCAGTATGTACACCCTTCTCCCCCTAAGAAAGGAGTGCATTTTTTCCTTATGTGGAAGGGATTTTATCCATTTGAGATGCTTGTGTCTGGGTCAGTATTGTTTGTTTTGTGCAAATGTTCTCTTTTACTCTATGAAACTTTTTCCATACATCTATTGCTAACAACATGCCTAAGCCTTGCTTTAAGCCTGATGGATAATCCTTTAGCATTCTTTCACTGTTTGGTGCTCTTTTCCTTCAGAAAGTAAACCAACAGCATTTTCTGTATCAGTTATTCCAGCTGAAATATCAGTTTTCTCTTGATTATTGACTGAACATTTGCCAGTCTGTTTACTGTGGTTTGATAAAGATAGTGATTTTGATGGAGGAGCACCCATGTCTCAACTGGATTTCAAACACTCAGGAATAAAGCTTCAAAAAGACCTCAGTGGGTCTGTGGTTGAAATGTTTTTTTTCAAGACCTACAGCCAGGACAAGGCTATCACCTGTCCCTCTGTTGCAGGGATTCCACGTCTCTTCTGATGTGTAAATAGCTGCACTTCTGGAGGCTACAGATGGAGTTGGGTGGCTTTTAAGGAGTGGAGAGAACTCAGTAAGAACATTGGTAAAGATTGTGTCCCTGTGCTTTCTCTCCAGCCAGGAGTAGGATTTTCAGAATTTGGTCATTGCTGTCCTACTCTCAGGTCAGTGGTTGTTAACTCCAGTGGAAATCAGAGTAAATGTTTGGTTCTACTGAAAGTGTCCTGTGCTTCTTGGAAATGCTTGGGATGCTGAATGGGAATGAACCATAGGAGTTTGAGGGCTGGGCAGTTCTTGTTTCTTTGTCTGCATGAGAGCTTTATGCTAATTCTTTGTTCTGGAGCATGATTTCATCTCCCAGGAAACACTTTGTGTCCATTTTCCCTTTTGTCCTTTCTCATAATGTTTGTGCTTTGGGTATTTTAAGTGATCCAGATGCAAAATGATAAGATTTTAACTTCTGTCTTCTATTTAAATTGTACAAGCTTTTCCTGCGGGTGACTTTTTTGTAGCTGGCTTGCCCATACATTGTCTTCTGAAGATAGATTCTTTTAATTTTTCTCTCTCTTGCCTTTTCTTTTTAAATCAGGAATTTCTGCTGGGTGTATGATCTCTCTTGTCACGTGTGTGTAAACAGAGCACTTAATTTTTAACGTTAGCTTTATTAAACTGAAAGTAGTTAAAGTTCTTATCCTAGGGTTTGGGGCTTTTTTTTTTCCACCCAGAAGTGTTGTTGTAGGAATTCCAAAATACACTTTCAAGAAAGAATGGTCTATCAATGGAGATGTTTTGGTGGCCCCAGTGAGAGCAGAGTGCAGTGTGGCAATCAGTTTATTCTTACACTGGCTCTGCGTGCACAGCTTAGAGGGTAAGTGTAGATCAGAGGAGTCCCTTGGGTGGGATGGCAACTAAATCACTGTATGCCTCATGTCCTGAGGTATTTCAGTGAAATCGGAGAGGCTTTCACTGCAAATTAGAATTCTCTCTTATTTATCTGATCTAGAAGAGGCTTTCAAATGGCTTCATCTGTTTTGTTTGTGAGTGTGTGCAAGAAGCATGTTTCTTACTGTGTTTTCATTGTAAAACAAAGAAGTGCCTCTTTCAATTTGAAGTTTTGTGGAGGGGATGGAGGAGGGGCAAGCATTCAATATGGATTTAATTTTTTTTACCCTTGAAGAAAAAAGGAATGCTAGAAACAAGCCCTAACTCACATAAAATAATGCTTTTTGCAAAGAATAATAGAAGGATGCAAAGAATAACAGAATGTTCCTAATTGCATTTGAAGCCTTGTATTTACACTTTCATCACCTGACTGTAAATGCATTATCTCCTTTGGTATGTACATTATCCTTCTAGTTTATTTAAAATTTTATTAACCAAGGGATCTGTAGCTGTTACTGTGTGAGGAGCATTTCCTACATGGAATTAAGTATTAAGAAATTGGTTTGATTATCAATGATAGTTCTGAACATAAATCAGTGTTTCTTCTATTACATGATTAGTCTTTTGTATTAATGTTTCCCCCTGTGACCTTCTGACTTTCTGGTGTGTTACTGAATTTCCAGACCTACCTTCAATTCTGATTCCTCTTTTAAAGGACAGATAAAAAAAATGAGAGTAGTGACTTCCAAGTCAGCCTTTCTGTTATCAGTTAACTTGTTCTAAATACTCCCTGACCTGGTCTGCTCCCTACCATCCTGGGAGCCCTTAAACAGTGATAGAAACATTCAGCCCATTCCTTTTAAGGGCTAATTTATTTAGGCTATTAACTTTCTGTCAGCTAGGCTGAGATTACTGTGCTCTGTAAGCAACTTTAGTCTTTCTTGAATTATTTTAAGATTTCTGTTCTTTCATCTGCTGTACTTGACACTTACATTTTTATATTTCCATTTTTATTTAACAGTCTGATGGTTCTGTATTAAGTTCATAGGGGCTTCCTTACATTTTATCTCCATTCCCATTTCCCTGTGCCATGGGCTATAGAACTTCTGTCTCGCTTTTGTTTTAGCTGCTGGAGTCTTACCTGCACATTTAGGATAAAAAGTTGAGCACTCATTTGCATTTTTCTGCTCTTTGGTTTTCTTCTGTGCCTACTCTTTCCTCTTTTCCAGCTCTATCCCACTGCTGTACTATGAGGCCTGGAACAGATATCCAATTTTGACATTAATTTTGGAGAAAGAAGGGATATAATTGGCTCTTCAAGTATTTTAATGCCTTCCTGTACACTTGAAGGAGCCGAGGTGAGTTTCTCTGAAGGGGTCTTAGACTCTGCATAAATAACTTAAATTCTATGGGGGACAGTTGTTATGAGAAGCGTTGGATTTTGCAGCCTCCCGCTCAGGACTAAACTTGTCCCAGCAGTTAAAGGAGCTCCCCATGTTAATGAAGATGCAGCATAAATTCTCTGTCCTCAAATTCAATTTGAATTCTCAGCTGCCCCACTATATCTAAGAAATATACTCCAAAATATCTCCTTTTTTTCTTCACTCAGGGATATTGGGCCTATATATCCAAGTTGCAATGGGGAAAACATGTCACATCTTCTCAGTCAAAGAGGGCATCTTTCTGTTCCTTCATTAGAAAAATTTCTCTCTCTTCCCATCGCAGAGAGAGGGAGAGGAAGTGGAACTTGAAAGCAGAAAAATTAGTCAGGAGAAATGTATTTCATGTGGGTTGTCAGGAATTGTGTATATATTTCCTCAAGAGCTGTTAGGAGAAGCTTCCCAGCTTGGCCCTGGGGAAGAACAAGGGCTTGGGCAGAGCAGGAATTGTGACATTTCTGCTGGGGCTCACCATGTTCTCCACCTCGCTCCTGAGGGAGCTCGTGTGTTCCTGTGGCAATCCAGACATGCCTGAACCCGTTTAACCCCTCAGTCATCTTTTCTCCTGCACTGTTTCGCAGTTCAGAACAATCTTTATTCTCCCTGTGAAGCCTAAAAGCAGGCTGAAACAGAGGCCAAGACAAATTAGGAGTATAAAAGTGGACAAATTTACTCAAGGCCTTCCAGGCTTTGAAGGTCCATTCGGGCAAGCAAAGTCCCTCATGGGACTGCACCCAAAATTGACCCTGGGTCACGAGCCCTTCACCTTTTATAAGCGCTGTCCCATTAGCATATTGGCCCTTAATTCTCCAATCACACCTCAGGTGATGATGTTCACCACCCCAGGCCCGCTCCCCCCATCTCACTGTTGTTTACACATTTTCGGGCCCTAGGGCAGTGAATATATCCTTGGATCTGTATTCAGAGAGCTTTGTTTGGCTAAAGGTGCTGGGAACAGAGGCTTTTAGCACTTTGTGAGAAGCACAGAACTACAGCAAGTTACAGATACACGAAGAGTAAAAAACCAGAAATTATTAAGGCATCACCTGCTATTCACTGATATGTCTATTGGCAGTTTTATCACTCTTTGGAATTATCTGTCAGTGCAGGGGACAGAATGCTTGCAGGCACCACCATTAGTATAAAACCATCGAGGGCTAAACAATGGTGCCTCTTTGGAGACCTATTTTAAAATTAATTTCTTGAGCCTGCATGGATTCCAAAATAAAGTTTCTTGATGTGGAAATAAAAAGGCATAAATATGTATTTGTCCTTAAGATGTCATTATGAAATCCATCGTAACTTTTTGTGCTCAAATATCCTACCTTTAATTGCATTTGTGAAAATCCAACAGAGTAAACAAAAATTTAATTTACTAGTGCAATAGGAACATGATTAATGTGTATTATGATGGTACCTGGGGCAGAACAAAACCTAATTTTTTTCCCCTCAAATTAAATTGATTCTTGATCATGAGGATGTGAAAAAATACAAGTAAACTGTTTCATCACTGAAAGGAGAAAGATGTGAAGGATTCTCTTGGATAAAATGATGCAATGTTAAGTCATTTTTGAGACTATAGCTATCTTTCCAGCATTGCTGGATGAGGAATTTGTACATTAAAGCTGATAGCTCCTGGATTCTGTTAATTTTTATCAAGACAACTTTGTCTGAATTGCCTGTTTTTGTATGTGTTTCTTCTTACTCTAAATAAGCAGGTGCCGTTCTTTCAAACACTTCGGTAATTTGGGGATATTAAAAAAAAATTAAAAGGCCTTTCATGAAGTATTTTCTTTACACATGGACAAATTTTCCTTCTCTTGTGCTAGGAGTTAACAAGATTAAGTGAATAAGCGGATGCATCAAATTATTTTTGCACAACTATAAAAAGAATATTCTTATATTTCCAAATATCTTTTTGTAAGGTGTTTACAGAAATTATCTTTGAAATGATAAAAGGATTTATTAGCCCAGACTAGGATTTAGAAAGCAGTAATGCTCTTTAAAGATTAGGGTTTGGGCTTTTTTTCTTTATAATTCAGCCTTCAGCCAATCAGGGATCTCATTCGCAGTACTGTTGAAAAGGCATTTGACATGTAAAAGCATTGTGTGCTCAGCATAAAATATGAATTAATTGAGGATAATCCTGGGTTTGTAATTGAAGATATGGGAATTTCCTGTTTATAAAAATAGTTGTTCCTTGAGTTTGGTTCATTTGAGGTTCAGTTCGTTCAGTTCATCTGGTGAATATGAACAGAATTTCTGAATGCCTTATTTTACTGTGGTGAGTGGTACAGAGGTGGTAAGTGGTACAGAGGACTGTACTGAACTGTACTTAACTGAACCCTTTTCCATGTGCGTCCAGTGCAGTGTGAGTTGTCAAATACTCCATTCAGTTGGTTTTCTAGGAAGTCAGAATCAGTTTGGGGTAGTTGGGTATGAGGCTGGGTCTGTGACTGGGTCCAAAGAAGGAAGGCAGGATGGCAGCAAGTTGTATAAGGTGGCTGTATGAGAAAAATTGTCAGCTCCCTGGGGTGCAAGAGGTGGGGAAGGGCTTTTCTCCTTCAAACTGGAAATGTAACCTGCGCCTTTGTTTCGTGCTCTTCTTATCTCCTTGCTGGAACTGAAACTTTGTGTGTCACCCCTGTGATTCCTGCAGTCCTTTGTTCGTCCCCTTTGGAGGCAGTGCCATGGTTTGCCCTTCTGCAGTGTGGGCACACTGAGCATGGACACAGATCATTAATGCATCTTTGACCTTTTTGTGGGTTACCCTTTGAAACTGTGCTGTGACTTCTCCACTCACAGACTGTGTAAAAGATGAGGGGATAGCAGAGCTGATAGAAAGGGACCTTGAAGGAGGTACACTCTGGTATTTCTGTCATTTCTTGCTCAACTGACTGCCAGGTCCTTCAGTTTGCTGAAATCAAGCACAAATATCTGTAGAAGATAAGGGCAGGACCTCATTCAAGGACACTGGCTTCTCTTAAGGAGGAGGATTTCGTGTGATTGGGAATAAGGAGAGATTCAGGATCAGTCAGGAGGAAAGTTTCTGTCTTGCTGGGAGAGAGGAGGCTGATGGATGTGTAATTGGAAGGACTGGAGGAGATACAGCAATGGGAAGCCAACAGGAAGGAGGCAGAAGGGTTCTTCGTAGTTGGAGAAATGTGGAAAGAAAAATTATTAGTGGAAGAGATGAATGTCTGCCTTATAAAGTGGGAGGACTAAAGAATGAAGGACACAATTCGAAGAGGCATTAAATGTCCTTGGAGTCTTTCAGGTGTGTTTGGAAGATGCTGAGATTGATAGGAGCAACAGGATGACTTGAACAGGCTTTAATTCTAGCAGCTGTTTCCCAAGATTATAGATCTAGTATTGCCATTAAAAGCAGGCTGTGTATAATTATGAGAACATTTTTTTCTGCTGCTGCTGATTACCTAGAGAAACACAATTATATTAATGCTTTTAAGCATCTTTATATTGATACTATTTCATTTCCGGAAGGATGGTTCAAAACCTGCTTTGAGCAGTGGAATAGCCAACAATGCTTGTTGGCTACTGCAGTCAATTTTATCATAAGCTACTGTGACTTGTGCAAAACTTGTTGAGAGAAATATATGTCAACTTCCTGGAAATGTGGCTTCTTGAAGCCATTATTGACTGATCTGAAGTGTCGGACAGCAGTAGCCAAGAGCCACCATGCAAAGCACTGCAGCAGCAACCTCTGTATTAAAGAGCTCTCCAGACTGTAGTGAAAACCCTGCTGTGTTGCACTCCAAAAGCCTTTGTGACTGTAGGCATGTGAAATCAGGGCATTCCAGAGTGAAGGTTCTGCTTTGTTCCTTTTCTCGATTTATCACATTTTCTGTCTATTAAGATTGAGTTATTGTTTCTTTTGGTCTTTTTGACACGAATCACGGCAGTGATAGTTTTTGTTTTACAGCTTCAGCCTTGTGGAAATGATGACCTGCACTGCTGTAATCTAACCTAATGATGCTGAGGCAGTGGACAATGTGCTCCTCTGAAACTCGCTTATAAACTTTATCAGCTCTCCTGTTCATTCTAGCGTTTAAAATTCAGTTTTTATTTGGCAAACAGACTTCTTGGCTCTGACATTCATAGCTCTCCTAGCTGTAAACAGCTTCCAGACCTGAATTAAGGCTTGTACAAAAGAAATAGATGAGCTTGAAAAATTGATATTTTACTTACGTGTGAGTGACATGGGGCCCTGGACACTCAGTCTATGTATTTCTGTATATATGTCACATGACACTCTCTAAGAATATTTTAAAATTATTATCTTTCTGGAGGGACATTGAGCATTTAATGCCATTAATAGAGAGTCTGATTTTATTTCTCAGAGTGGATGTTCTCAACAAACAGTTTACGATGTTCTTCAGTACAGAAGAGGATAGAATGAGCATAGTCCAGAATGACATTTGGAGTGGAATTTGTTCATTATTCGGTGATAGCACTGAGGATGCTGTGGAAGAGAGGCTGAGCTGTGCCCTGGAGCTGCAGGGAGCTCCATGCAGGCTGTCTGCTGTGACTCACTGAGCCGTGTGTGCACTCAGAGGATGTGCTTGCCTGGGATTCCTCCCCCAGTCAGCTGCACTGCTCACATGCTGGCAGGAGCTCCTCGGGGTAGGCTGAACACCTAGAATAGACTGAAAGTAACTTTCCTTAATAGTTCAGGTCATGAATATTCAGAGAAGTATTTGGCTTTTTTTTTTTTTTGTCACTGCTGCATTAATTCTTCAAAGCTAACATTCAAGTCACAAAGCTTTAATACTGAGTTGAGTTCATTTGAAGAGAAGTTTTTGGATATGTGCTCGGATCAATGTAGTGTGTGCACTGTTGAATTTTGTGGTTTGCAGGAGTGTGTGCAGAGCTGCTGCCCAATGCTGACCTCGGCGTCTGCCCAGATAACCCCAGTATTTGCCATGTGTGTGCTCTGTCCTGAAGGGCCAAAGGATTTCTCTTTCCTTGCATCTGATGTGGAGTAGTGCACCTGACAGCAGTTAGATTAATTGAACATGTACCTTAATTAACTCATGATACTCTGTGTTTATTCACAGAAAAAGCTAATTAATCAGCAGGAATTTGGGTCTCTTAATTTAAACAGATGTCTGGTAAGACCCCTGGTGTCAGCACTGGCAGGTTCAGCCCAAGAAGAGGATCGCTGTGAGGAGCACAGAGACTGATTGCAGGGGGCTGTGCCTACTGAGAATGTCACAGAACCCTCCCAAATGCTCCCTCTGGCCATCTGGATGCTGGCAGGAGAATGGGCACAGATCATCTGTAGCCAAGGACATCAGACAAAGGTGGCTTGGCAAAATAGCTGTATCAAAAAAAGTGTTGCAAGTCCTTCTTTAGTGGCAGGTTTGCACAAGAAAAGGTAATTTATCAGTGATAAAGGAAGGCTGTATGGAGAAATTAAGGGAGAATGGCCTTTATTTGATATTTTTTGGTACAAGCCTTAATCAGTCCTGCTGTGTGTAAACACAGGGCCCATATGTCCTCTGCCAGAACTTCCTTTTGCTCCTTTGTTGTTCTGTACTGTGCAGTTTCTAGATAGGAAAATGCATTTCATTCAAGTGCTGTGGCTGGTTTTTATAAAGCAGCTTGGGAATCTGTGGGATGGAAAGGTGTGATCTGTCTTAATCATTGTTTTTCCTGTGTGTGTTGGATTTTTGCAGTGGAACTGCACTTTAAAGATGTTGCTTTCCAGAAAACAGCTTAGTGGAAAGACAGAAATAGGATTTTGGCTGCTGCTGAAATGAGTATGACTTCTCATCTAATACTTAGTAGCTGATTTTTTCCCCTCTAAATCTGTGTTTTCCATTTGCAGTACATATTGCCTAATTAAATGTTGTCAGCTATTGTCTGACCTGTGGTTGTGGGAAATCCTTGGGCTTAATTTTTAAAGGAAGAAACTGTGCCATAGCGTCTGTGAGATTAGTGGATCTGAAAACGGCATCATTGTTTAGAGCAGAAAAAGTGGAAAAACAATGTGAATGTATGTGGACCACAGGAAAAGGTTTTCTAACACAAAATTCTAAGAATCTTTTTCTTTGACTATCTTGGTTCTATTTTCCTTAGAAACAGTTTCAAGTGGTTGGCTTTCTTTATTGTTGTTTCCTCTTCTCAGTGACATTTGAGATAATGTTTCCCTGGCTCTTCAAGTGAGACTGGAGGGAGATGTCAGCCCCTGACACAGAGCTGTTATTCAATTATGCCATGACTGGAGTAGCCTCTCCTAATGCACTGTACAAGGTGCACAAGCATCCCCAGGAACCTGCCAAGGAGGAAGGGGATGGCACTGCTGGGTTCTTGTACCAGTCAATGGTGCTAAGGTGTTAAGTTGAACCACGCAGAGGCAGAAAGCGCTGCACAAAATATGATTTGCCTGCTAGGAGTGTACGTTTCTCTTTTAAACTAACAGGAACGGCAGTAACAACTGTGCTGTGGCATCAGATCTGATTTAGTGGGCACTTACTTTGTAATTAGTGCTCTCAATTTAGCATCTGTTTTTGAGGTAGCACAGCAGGTCCCAAGGTAATCACAATGCATATGCTTTTTTTGAGAATCAAGTTCAAAAATCAAAGTTTTGTTTAACTGTATCTATGAATTTTTCTACCTTTCCACCAGATTGTGGAAGCGACGTGTTCATTTTTAGTCAGGGGAAGTAAAGACATAAATGCTTCTGTTTATATCTCCTAATGATCACTGCTGAGATCATCCTGTGACTGACTTGGTGTAACCAGGAATTCTTGATTCCATGGAGATTATGTTTTTTGTTTAGGGCTCAAAAGGAAGGACAAAAACCATGTTGGTATCTGCCTCCTCTTACTTTTAAAGCTTTCGTATATATGATGGAAATAATGATTCCAAGGATCATAGTATTTCAAAGGAATAGATCTGAGGGAAGTAAAACCTCAGGTATTTTATAAGAATTTTATTAAGAATGGAAATAACTTTTTGCCCAGTTGATCAATGCCTCTCACTGTTGGATCATCAGCAACACCTCTATGCAAGAGAAATGACTGTAGACTCTTTGGTAATAAACTGCACAGTCATTCTTAAAAACTTATCGCTTATTTAGCTCTAAGGCCAACTTTTTTCATTTTTTTCCCCTATAATATAACAAATACTTCCTTTAAATGTTCTGTTGTGATTGTAGCTGTTTCCTAGGTTTTTAATATGGAAATATCTCTTTATTAGAAGTACAAAGTAATTTTCTGAAATATTGCTTTCCTTGGCTTTAGGAAAATCATAGGATCGGAGTGAGGGAGTATTTTTCAAGTGATTGCATAAATATAAATAATGCATTGAGATATTCAGATTAAAATTCAGAATTGTTTGTTCAAAAATACGCAGCCATTAATCTCAGAATGGAAGTGTCATTTTGGTTTTCATATTTCCAGCTGAAAAACATGTCTGAAAGAAAGGAGGGGATTTTTTTTTTCCTAATAAACAGAGAACAATAAAAACAAAGCTGTGATTGTCACATGAACTTTCCTGCAGCAATATAGCAGCAATCACTCTTCTGAGTTGCGCTAATATCCCTCAAACCGCAGAATAAAACATTGCATCATAATTAATTACCTGGCAATTTTGTATTTCTCTTCCATGCTTGTATTACCATGTCCCAGCTGATGCCTTTCAGTTCTTACAGACGCAGAACATTTAAGTGTTCAAACCATTTTAACAATAGCTGTTTCTCTACTTGTTGGAAATGGAGGGGAAGGAGTTTTCTTTTCTACTGCTTCTGTAGAGGTTTCATGTGTTTCAAAGCTCTCAGGAAATGTTTTGTGGACTCAAAAGGCTTCCACTGACTTCAGGGGTTTTTTAAGGATCAGAACCAACAGTTCATAATATAAAGTTACTTTTGCAAATAACTGAGAAGTGAACTAATGAGAGAGGTGTGAGAGCAGCTCAGGGGGCTGATGCCTGGGAGAACTTGGCACTCTGTGTGTGTCTCCTGTACAGATGATGTCTGATATGGCTGTTATGCTCTGTGTGTCAGTGCTAGACTTAGAAATCACTTGCTCTCTGTTTTTTCTAAACAAAAATTCAAGTTCAAATGAGCTCCCTGCTCCAAATCTCCTCCCTGATGTTGGGCCTACTAAACAAGTGCAGAATCCCAGCTCCACGAGCAGTAGTGCCCACTGACAGAACAAAAAGTTCTGTTATTTGTTCACTGATTCCAGAGCATCAAATAAAACTTGTTCCAGCTGATTTATATGCATGATGTAGTCACTCATTGCTATGCCTTGTCTCTTTTGAAAGGATAATTCCTTGGTTGGGCTGTCTGCTGCCTCAGATGTGCTCAGCTCAAACAGAAAGGAGGGTGAGGTAATTGTGTCCCTGGTGCTGCTGGTGACTTCCTTCCCTGGCACAGCTCCGTGCCTGGCTTCTCTGGCTACCCAGGCTGCAAGGGAGGATCTGCTTCTTCCACACAGAATTTCCAAATTTCCCAGACATCTTATGGAGAAACTGCCTGGCTTGGCAGTCCCCTCACCTGAAACTACCAGGTTTTAACAAAAAAGGAGTATTCTGTAGAAGTGCGTGTGTAGAACTACCTCAAACCCCTGCTGCTTATTCCTTTCACATCAGCTTCTCCAGGCCATGCTTTGTTATTAGATCTCCCACTGAATCCAGCCGTAAAATAGCTTTAGCTTTTTTAGCTAACTACCTGATGATACTTAATCACAGTACAGCAAAGTCAGACTTGAGGAAGGCACGGGATAGGATGTGGCACTTTGGGATTTTCTTTGGAGTGAAAAGGATCACATCAATCCCCATTTCTTAGGCAATATACAAAAATATGTTTTGAGTTTTGGAATTGCTAGGATTGTGGAAGCTGTTCGAAGAAGTTACGAAAACCATTGCAACTTGCAAACCATGTAGGAAACCTGTTAGTTTTTCAAAGGTGCTTTAATGTCTTGCTGTTGCCTTCCAGCAAATTTGTGTACTTGCTTCATTTATGAAAATTAAGTTCTTGTTATATTTAGGGTAAGATAATATCTTTAATATCAACAGGAATCCTGTGGGAAAATTTTATTACCAGCATTTGCCTTGGGTAATATCTTATTCCATATAATGATAAAATAGGTCTTTTTGTATTCTCTGGGGTAATTCAAAAACATCTGCTTCACAATAGCTCCTCCAAGTACTTTGTTTAAAAGAAATGTATTAAGGAAACCTTTCACAGCTTTTAGTAGAGCAACTGTCTCTTATTTAGTCCTGGGCTACGTGCTTTCCAGTATGAATGATTGCTCCAGCAGCAAGGACAATTAGAACACCAGCCTGCAATAAAACAGCACCCAGTCCTATTTGCAGAGTATTAATGGGCTGCTTTCCCAGCATGTTATGATCCAGATAATGCAAAATGAGCTGCTGCTAAGAGTTCCTAGGATTTTATAATGCTTTATTATATTTCCTTCTTTTTGCAGCAGCTGCTTTAAGTGAACAAATTGGTGGCAGAAATTTTGCCAAGGTTTGTGATGATCCTCAGATCTGTGATTCTTCATTCCTGAGTTAGTAGTATTGTTTTTGTTCATCAGTGTTGTTGTCTCCTTTGTTTTCCAATCAGATAAACATAAATGTATTTCTTCAATGATTTTATTCAATGATTTTCATGATTTAATCTGAAACTATCTTCAGAAGATAACACTGAGAGCTATTTTTAGTAACCTTCCTGTCTGGTCTTATTCCATTACCACAGTTTCATTAGTATTCAGTCCTGTTTTTCTCTCCTGCATCTGTCCTATATTTCTTGTTTTCAGGCAGAACTAAATTTATAGCTGCCTTTTTACCCTCTGATCCCAGACTGATTTCTTCACTAGCGAATTCTCTCAGCATTACAATGTGAGCCTGTGCCCCCCACAGCTGCCTGCTGCTCCCTGGGGATGTGGAGCCTCAGCAGCCTTGTGCCTCAGCCGTTCTTGCTTTGCAGTGACCAATGTGAACAAATTATTCACTTGGAGATTTCCATCACTGCTTTGCCCCTCTGTCCTTTCCCTGGATGTGCAGGAGTATTACCATGCTGCACATTTTATGGGTGGCTGCTGAACTGGTACATGAGAAGTTAGAACTCTCTGAAATATTGGAAATTATTATTTAATTCTTTATTCCTACAACTGCTTACCAAGCAAATGCACAAAACTAGACTTTTTTTTAATAGGTATAGGTGTAGCAGTTTAATGTAATTTTATATTCTTATGTATAAGAAAGTAAGCTGGTGGTTCAGATGTGGTTTTTTCCCACCTGTTGATTTAACTTTAGTTTCCAAGAGATACCTTTCTTAATTTGAAGCAGATTTGTTTTCTGCTCTATTTTCATCTTTCTAATAATGCTGATAGGACAAAATCATGTCACAGCTGACTATCAGTAATTAAATTTGGAATGTTTATTGCATATCCAAAAGACACTTAATCTTTTGTGATATGTGCCAATATTTAATGATGACTTGCCCAGCCTTTCTGAATTTTCATGTGCTCCTATTTTATGCACCATCCATTAGTGTTTGGAATTGGTTGGAATTGAACTGGAAGTCTCTTCATGAAGATGAGTGTTCTTTGTCTCAATGTAAGCACGTATGTGGCATAAATAAACACAGAGCTGTCATCTTGTGTGTTTTGTGGTAATAGTTATAGATTTAGAGAAAATTTTGCTTGTTTGCTTTAGTAGCATATTGTAAGAGAATTCATGTCATTGCTGCAGGCAGGTTCTGGCTTTATCTTTTTAGTAGGTGTGCATGTTTCTGCTGGTTTCACAGCATGTTGGTAGCTGAAATTAATAATTTTCTTCTATTTGTAAAGCATTTGTACAAATTTACTTCCTACTTGTTTCACATCCTACTGGAAAACCTACTGCCTCTCCCCAGCCTTGTAGACTACAGACTATTGCAAAGGTACATATGAAGCAAAATAATGCGTCAATAATGCACCAGCCTTTGTTCCTCCGTAACACCTGTCAGCTCTCAATCAGAGAACAGTGGAAGAAGGGGCCTTCCTATATGTGTGTAATTTCTCTCCAGAATCTGAGAGTGCTAACAGTGGTAAATATCCATGGATTGGATCCTCAGTACTCCATTTCTGTGAGTGCTGAGTCTTCACAGCAGGCACCTAATACACAAGTGGGCTGTGAGACATAAGGGCTCTGAAACACCAAGATGGTAAATGAGCTCTCTGGACAGCTCTGACAGAAAAGCCAAGTGAATTATTCCTTTCTCATGCTGTAATTGTGCTCCATCCTTCCTCTGCTCGGTTATCTTGGAGCTTCTGTGTGACCTGTGCACAGCACTGCTGTTGTTGAGCACAAGTGGGAAACACTCACCAGTGTCTCCTGTGCTCCCTTGCAGTATTTGTAGATATTTCTTATCCTAAATTCAGGACCAGTGTCTGTGTGGATGCTCTGAAAAGCCAGCCCAGTGGGCAGGAGGTGGCTCTGCAGAGTGTTTGTTTTTTTTAACCACTTGCAATAACCAAATAACCAAATGTGTGCAGCCCCCAAACCGGTTCTGTTTCCAAAGTAATCTGTAGCCAGCTAGCAGGATCCCAGTGCCATGAATGCTCATTCTAGCTAAATCTCTCTGTATTTTGAGGTTTGCTTAAATGGGAGATGAATGATTGGTCTTGAAGCAAAGCAAAATGCGCTCCTTTTGAGAGGCTGAAAGTATTTCAGCTTCACCGGAAAATACACTGATTTTTCAAACTCGTCTTAAAATACAGAATGCGCAGCCCTATCCTATTCCATTTCTTTGACCTTTCGGAAATGGATTTGATGGCAATTTTACATGTAAGCAACAGATAAACAACTCAGACTACAAAATGAAAATTATTAGTGTTAGTGTTTTACTCCAGAGTGAGGCATTGGTGCTTAACTCATGACTTGGAAACGAATAAACTGTGGTTTACAGCTCTGGATTGCTAAATCTTTAATGCACCCATGGCTGACTCAGCAATGCTTAAAGCCTTCAGCTCCAACCCTTGTGCTATGTGAAAATGCCAGTAAGTCATGGCCCGTTTGTCATGCAGCATTTGAGGATTTCCTGGGGACAGAGCAGTAAATTCAGAGGAAGGCAAAGGAAATTTTTGTCTGTTACTGATTTCCAGCCTGCTGGTGAGTCCTATAAATTTAGAAAAGTGTGGTTCAAAGAAGATTGAGAAGTTGAAGTCCAAAAAAAAAAAAAGAGTTTGAAGTGGATTGGATTAGTATTTGGGGAACATTATTTGTCTACTAAAAGGAACTTAGAAAAAGAAACATTTTAAACATTTTTTTTTTCTAAATTTCGTAGCATGTGGATTCTGAAGGAATCATGAACAAAGTTGTTGCTCAGTGTGCAGGTGCAGTAGCCTTGGTGAAATTACAGAATACCTGTTGGGGGCCCTGCTCTCAGCGCTGTCAGTGCTCCTGGAGCATTTAACCAGGCTGCTGTCTGACATTGCCAGTGCCTGGCTGAAGGGGAGGAGAGAATCCCAATTTCTTCTATGCAAGTGTCATTCCTTGGATTATGTATAGGAGAAGGGATCTTTTCATCTTAGAGGAACTGCTGCAGGAAAAGTAAGAACTTGGGGAAAACCTTCCACTGTAGCTGAGTCGAACACATTTTTTGAGATCATCAGGACAAGAACTGTATTTAAATCAAGGAAACATGGTTGATATCACTGCAGAAAGGATGTGTTGATGTATGTTAGCTGGTGTATAGCTTTGTTACTGCTACCTCTTGAAAAATTCCGGGGGATTATTTATCGTGGTGCTAATGAAGAGTCAATTTTATGCTAATTTGCTCAAAATATTCTAAGAATCAACATGTAGAATGAGTTTATTTGTAAGGAAGGTTGTAGCTACCAGGGAAATTGTGCATGGTTTGTTCAGGGATGAAGTTTCGTTAAGTACATCAGCAACAGGTTGGGTTTTTTGGGGGAAAATGTTAGTCTGGAGAAGGTGAAAGACTGGTGAGCACGGAATATTAATTGCCCTTGTGTTACTGAGCCAGCAAGATAAATCCTGCATGTTTCAGGGCTCTTGCTGAGGAATAAAGAAAATTCTGCCTTTAATGTTAGGTCTCATGAGAATTAGGTGCTTGTTAGCTGCTGAAAGGAAGGAATACTTAATTGATGGGAGGAAAACCCTGGAATTTTAGGCAGCAAATGATGTTACTGTTTATCCTCTCCCATACATGAGGCATTTCTGAATTACTTCAGTGCATGGATCTTGCCTTAGTGGCTTGCTTAACATTCCCATGAGTTTTCCTTTTGCCAGCTGTAACTTTTTGTTTGGTTTTGGTACTCACAAAAGATTGTGTTTGAGCTCTTGAGAAACTTGTTCCAGCAGCTGTAGTCTTGCTTGAGAGGCGCCTTTAAAGGTGTCTGCAGCATAAAGCTATGGTAAATCAGCCTCCAAAGGTGATTAAAAGTAAAATATTGGCTCATCCAGTGATTGTCCAGTTGAAAAGGAAGACAGGCTACAGTAATTTCCTCTATGACCTGGGTTCAAAGCAAGTGTAGGATTACAGGGACAAGGTGACACACATCGAATGTGTGATGCAAAACACTCTTCCCTGAGGAAAGCTTTATTCCTGAGTCTGTGACCTGAAGCCTGAATTTTTAATTTATATAAAAATATTTTAGAAAAGGCCTGAAGTTGACATATGAGGAAAATCTTTTGTGCTGAAGTGTTCATTTAGGGGGTTACTATACATCATGGGGCCTTTTGGTATAATGAAATCATATCTGCTGCATGGAGCTGATTTATTCAAAACAACCACTGGGGATTAAATCATTGGCATTTATTTACATCTTAGTTGAGATGTAAATCTCCTGGTCATCTCAGCCACTCTGCCTCAAAGCCAGGCCACCTTGAAATATGCTGCTGAGCTTCCTCCTGTTATTGAGCACATTTCTATTGTGCATATTGCCCTCAGGTAGATAAGCAAAATAACCATTAATCCTATGGCTCTCTCCGTTTAAAGGTGCCACTTAACAAGATAAAGTAGAAACACAAGAGCATTTTTCTAGCTGCCAAAATCCCAGGCTGAGGAGAGCCTGATTAACGCTCCACTGTGTTTACTGAAGTAGAGAGACTGTCTCAGATGAGCGAGGGCTCTGCGATTTCCCTGGTGGAATATTCCCTGGAATATTGCTTGCTTCATCATAGGCTTCTCCAAAAGCAGCAGATGGCTTTATTGATGTTTTTGCAGTCTTTGCGTGCCGTGGCTGGGGACCATATTGTCTGGGCTTTTGGGGATTTTTCCCAGCACCTCCCGTTAGCAACGACTTGTGATGGAAATTCAGGTGTACTCCAAGCTACAGGGGCCTGTTTTCATAACACAGAACATTGCTCTGTGCTATTTTCCCTGAGAACAGTGATTCTCAGTAGATTAAGATTTATGGATCACAGAACCATTAGGTTGGAAAAGACCCTGAAGACCATCAAGTCCAGCTGTTAATCTAGCACAACGTGGAACATGTTTTATCATCCAGTCTGTGCATCTCGTAGCTTAGTTGTGACAGCAGTGTGTTCATAGACTCACTGAGGGTGCAGAACAAGTGGGAATCTTCATCTCCTGTTGATAGACAAAAAGTTCATTCAGTGTCCAAGCAACTGAATATGTATTTGATTATGCTGAAGTATTATTCTCTTTTCTTATGGGCAACAAAATAAATGGCTTTTTCACCCAGCTGAACCCTTTTCCATCTCTGTTCAGCAGATGTAGAAAATGAATTAGATTTCTAACCTAGGTGCTGCATTTGATGAGGTGAAGTTGCACATCTTCCCTGTTTTTGACATGAGACTACACTGCCATAAAATATTGGCTGGGTGAAGTATTGCAATGAAATGTTTCCACTAGTCATGTTCTGGAGCACAGATTTGCAGGGAAGAGTTTTCTTGTGCTGAACGCACTTCAAGGAAGATCTTTTCCAGACAGAAATTATATGTTGCTGCCAGAAGAGTAAAAGCCTACAGAAAAGCACGATAATACATTTTTAGGCCATTTATGTGTTGTCCAATGCCTTGAGTTTTGTGTGCCTGAAAAATAGTGACGTAAACTGATCTTAACTGCAGCATCTCTTTATAACAATAATAGCAATATAGCATTAGCAGAGACATTAAATACCAATATATTTTGGAAGCATAGACATATATTTGAAGTCTGGTTTCCAGTGTTAACTTTGGTTCCTTGCTGTTCAGGCTGTAGTCCCTTAAGTTCCCTTAAAAGGAGAAAGTACCTGGCTTTTACAGTGATTCAAACTTTATTTTATTCTCTGTCTGTTCACTATCTCCAAATACTTCTTGAGAGTATAGATCTGTGAATTTATTTTATTGTACTCCGGCTTGTGCTGATTGTTAGTGTCTCAATTCTGTTTCTCTTGCTATAGGAAGGGAACAATGCCTCTTGTGCCCGGCACAGTAGGTGAGAAGTTCAGGAAATCTTCAAGGCTATGAAGAGACAGTGTTTTGTACTTGAGTTTTAAACTCAGGTTTTTCCAACAGGTCTGGGATCATTTAAGGTGATATGTTTGTAATGGGTTTAAGTTAATCTTTGAATTAAAAAAAAAAAAAAAAAGAGAAGGGAAATAGGGAGATTTTAAAAAAAACGGGTGTGTTTTATAGAACCCAATGCTTTTAGCTGTTTACTTAAAACTTTCATATGTGTGGCTTTTGTACCTCATTTTAAAGCCAGCACATCTCTGGAATTGATTTTTGAATGATGGATAGATCATTAGAGTGCTGTGGAATTGTGTATGGGATGATTGCTACCAATCCTGTGCTCGCATGTTGTGTTGCTTTCAATTCAGGCAGTCGTGGGAAAGTAATAGCTGCTGCCCTCCTGCTGCAAAAGATCACAAGGAGCTGCTTATTTGGATGGAGAGCCTGTCTCAACAGAAGGAAATAATATTGGCTGCAAGAAGCCTTTGTGGAGACACATCAGCAGCTATTAGCTCGAGCAGGATCCTGGGTGTCAGCTCGCTGGGGATGCTGTTGGTCCCCGTGGTTTGTCAGCCACGTCGTTGGTGACAGTTTGCTGTGAGCTGCCTGCTCAACTCGTGGAACTAATGGGAGCTGGTGTGCAAGGGAAGGTCTGAAAATGGGAAACACCAGATTTCAGAGCAGAGCGGGCGTGTTCAGACTGCAGTATGAAGTGGAGCTTGAGGTTTGAGTCTGGAATGCAAACCGAAGTCCTTTCAGAATATGATGAATTATTTCCAAAACCTGAATTTTATATACCACTATTAAACTATTGTTAGGAAGCAATATATGTGAACCCTGGAAATGGGATAATAAATCTTTCATGTTACCTTTTGAAAATGCTCCACTGATTTATGTAGCCGGAGAGCAAGACCTCCATTCCATATTACACAATGTGCCCAAACAGGACTGTGGTGCCAGTGTGTAATTCAAATATTCAGGGCATGGAATGGCCTCTGAGAGCTGCGACAGGCAGTGGGGAGCAAAGCTGTTGTGAAGAATTAACAGTAATGATTATCAATACTACAAGAAGTTACACAAAAACGATGAAGTGAGTTTTGAAAGTCTGAAATGCATTGCTAGGAATAAGGTGGAAGGCTTAAATTCAGCAATGGAGCTGCATAAATTGGTGCACAGTGGTCTTTGAGGACTCCTGTAACTTTGCAGGAATACAAACCTTGGCATAGGGTCTGTCAGATCAGAATAAGATAGAAATAATAACTTAAGCCTGTCTTTGTTCCAAAGAGCGTGATGAAAAGATGGCTTTGTCACACACAGTCCCTGGATCCCAGACATCAGGGAATAGATGTGATAACTTCAGGCGAGGCGGGAGGTGTGTGGAGGCTTGTACAGCTTGTATTTGCTGAGGTCTGTTTGTTCTGCAAATCTGAGGGACAGCTGTTTGTGCAGCGCTTCCATAGGGCCTTGTGAGCCCGCTGTACCTACACACCATAATTTCTTTGACATCAATGGAGGGCACACTTCTAATTTCTCCAGTGTATTTTCCAGTGCTGAGAGGAGCAGCAAAGCTGTCAGGATTAATTTTTTTCTAAAAAAAAGTCTAAGAACAAAATTCTAAGACTCAAGGACCATGAGTATTTACATAGTAGCATGAGTGTATTTAAATAAATGAGCCTTTAAAAATCAGTACAAAATACTGGAGTGTATTAAGAGAAAACAATGCTTTGCAATCACAGCAGTGAGAATAAAGCTGTTTATGGTATGTATATGTGTGCTCATAGAGGGCTTTCTTCAGAGGTTACACTGATAAATTATTTTTCCATGTAGGAACAAGCAAGGCTTCTCTTAACATAAGCACCCTGTGGTGAGCCACAGAGATTTAAACAAACACAGTTTGGCTCGTGGTACTAATTATACACTGTGCTCGGGAGCACTCCTGGACCGTGACCCTGTCAAAGCAGCCCGCGCCGCTGGAATTGTAACTCCACCCCAGGGCTTGTCCGGCACTGGGACTGCAGAGCTCCAGGGACACAGCCCCAGCTCAGGCCTGCAGAAAACTTCAATGAATGTTGAAGTCCTACACGCCTTATCTGATAAGCATACGCGCCTTCGCTCAGTTCCGTTCATGGCTGGACTCTGCCTGGGGAGCGCTCCTTAGGGGAAATGTTGGGAGTGGGATGTAAGACTCTGCTCTAGCAACAGTGTAGGGTGATTCTTATTCCAACAGCTGTTTTCAGCTCATACATTTCTAAAACATGTTAAAAGAGCAATTTCAAGCTATGCTTCCAGGTTTGAATATTTGAAGTTGAGAAGAAAATTATTGATGTTTTTAATATTGTGCCTAGCATTGAAATCCAGATTTCCAAAGTCTCTTTATAATTTTTTTTGTGGTCTGTCATTATTCATCATCTCAGGTGGTGTGATTTATATGAAGTTTCATTTAGAGACCTATTAAGACATGTGGGTATTTATTTCTGTGATGTTAAAAGGAGAGGGGAAAAGTATTTAAACACTCTTTGGCTTCTACAGGGTCCCATTTATTTTAAAGTCAGTTCAGTGCAAACTGTAGTATTGTCATGTAAGTTTTTATAGCATTTAAATATTAAAATATTTAAAATATTTCTTACTGTCTCACTGAGCGTTTAAGGGCTGCTACAAATGTGCCCAGATTGTGTGGAAGGAAAGAGAACAGGATATCCCAGGTCACTTTACTGCACAGTGGTCATGGCACTCCATACAATTTGGAGGGTTACGTTTTCAGAGGAGATGTGGAACCTGTGAGGGAGAGCTGAGTGTGTCTTGTATCTTGACTGTCCTAAGTGCAGGTTGAGTGAAATGGACTTCCAGTTCTGTAAATTTAGTAATTTGTTTTTTTACTTTATTGTGAGTTCCTTCAGTATATTTCAGGAAAGATCAAACCATTGTATTTAGACTTTTCTGTTAATCTGCTATCCCACGTATTGTCCAAAATTCATTTTGGAACATCTAAGTAGCTCCAAGTTCTTGAAAAGATCTTTTTCTTAGTGAATTCACTACTTTTGAGAAATGTTTATGTCCAGCTGGAGCCACAGTGGCACATTTGAAAATCAGAAATGTAGAAAGTTGATACATTTTGTTTTGTAGTTACCTTGTCTTGCTTAGGGTAATTAATGGTTGGAAGCACATGTTGGCATTGCTGTGAGGGATCAGTGTATTTATTTCACACGGGAATCCCTGGTACCAGACTGCTTTGAAAGCAGGGAAAAACTTGATTGCAGTGTCTGCCCTACCTCAACTGTAGTTATTTCTCGTGTCAATGAACTCTGTTACATCTAAACCTAAATCCTACCACTGAAATGTCACCAAAGATCAAAAAACTCTCTGTAGCTTGTTGGACAGTTTAGGTGCAGAGGAAAGCAGAGCTTTCCAGGTGTTCGTGGGAGCTGTGGACCTCTTCGTTACACTGATGGATGCTGGAATTTTATACGAGTGGAAAATGTAATCAGAACACCTTTGGATTTGTACAAAACTAATTTGTATTTGTACAAAACAAAAGATTTGAACGTTGTAAACACAGTGAAGGTCCTTGTCTGTCTCTTTCTTGCATAGTTCATAATTAGTTAAGATATGTCTTAAACAATCTGAGATGCACTTCAACACATGCAGATCTGGATCTTCTGGTTTTTTGCTCTGGAGTGCAAGTTACATTTTGTGTTTTCCCAGTCTCTTCCAAAGTAATTTTTCAGCCTTTTTCCATTGATTATTCCGCCAGGAAATGTCAGGCTACTTAGCTCCCTGGTTTTAGTCTTGTCTGTACCTTCTCACGGTGGGTCTAGCTGCTGCCAATTTGTTCTTTTGTCTGAATGGTTCCCTGGTTCAGGCCCCACAGCTGCCAGTCTTGCTGTTGAGCCTGTGATAGGTAAAGCTGATGAAGTATTTCATCCTCTTATTTCGTATCTCTGACATATCCAGGCCAAGCTGCCCTGCAGAACAGACTGTTTTCACCTGTTTTCTCTGCAGAGCTAAGGAGGTGTCTGAAATGATCTTAAAGGGACATTCTATTTTTGTCTTGGGATAACCTAGGAAAGGGAAGTTAAAAGTGGTCTGGTGTAGAGTAGGATCCCTGGCATTATCACTGATGGTTGTTAAAATTGTTGAAAAATAAAGAGGTATACCAATTTCTGGACTTGCTGGTAATTAAACTATTTGAAGAGGCAATACCTATGGGACTTTAAGGTAAATAAAACTCTTAATCAAGAGTTAACTCCTTTTTCTTATTCTCAAAATTGGTGCTGATATCATTTGATATCCTCAATGGAATCAGCTGAGAAAGGAGGAAGAGCCCTCATCTGAAAATCCAAAAGAAAAGTCTTAGCAATGTGTGAGAAGGTGGTGATGAACTGATGTCCTTTCAGGTGATCATAACTTAGACCTTTTATTCCTTATCTTTGCAAATGTTGCATGGAAGGGCAGTAGTCAACAGATCTGCTTTTTAGGCCAGACCATCCAGAAGTAAAATATTCTTGTCCCCTTGCTCAGGAAAGAGCCTCTGGTACTTCCTTATGCTACTTCCCTACATTTATCTCTCCTGCCATCTATTTTTAGGGAAAACTCTCTCATCTGCAGCTTCCTTGCTGCTTGGTCAGCCTCTGAAACACATTACATGTGATGTCTTCCTTGGCTATCTTCACTCTGCTGCAATGTAAAATTAATCTGCTGCCCATTCAGCCATGTGTATCATCAATGAAATGTGTACTTAGTCAATAAAACCTTCTGCAGATGGTTGTGCCTAAAATACTGTTTCCAGGGCTTTTTTTCTTATGTACCATCTTGTTTTTATTGATTGGTTGCTGTCATTTTCATGGACCTCTTTCTCTGCCTTGCCACTTTTTCTTTTCCCCCACAGATGAAACAGTAATTTTCTTTTTCACCACTAAAATACATTTAAAAAGAGTTTTCTTATGCATTCAGTCCCTTCTGATTTGTAATAACTTGTCTCTTTTCAAGAATATAACAGCAGACTTTTTTTTCAAGTTCTTCATGGATTCATACAAATAACACTTAAATCCTGTGCAATAAGAAATCGGAAGTATTTCTCCAAAATGCATTTATCAAATTGTTTTAAATTTGTCTGTTGACATATTCAGTTCTATCCATTTTCTCCCCTCAAAATCCTCTTTTTGATTAGGAACAAGTAAAGCCTACCTGCAAAACCGCCTTTACAAACAAAATAGCCACCCAAATCCCCATTTTACTGGCTCTTTCTCCTGTCTGTAACAAGTACAGCGGCGCTAATCCTGGGCAGCCCTCTCACCCTTTGTTGTCTAACGAGCCTTCCTGGCGTGCATTTGATGGATGGAGCAGGGAGAGCAGAAGAGCTGAGGAGCACTCAAGGCTTGCCCCTGCTGTGATTGAAGCCCTGCAACAATTGGAGCGTGTGTCCTGTGGAAGGGACATTTCCTTTCCTATAAAGCAGGGGAAGCATCACTTCTGTTCCACTGACATCAGACAAATACCCCATTTTTTTTTCTTTATGTGGTGAAAATGGTTAATAAAGGTGCATTGCTGTGAAGGAAGGGAATGTTCAGGTAGCAGTGCAATGTAGTGATGTAAATAAATAATTGAAATTAAATTATGAGTAACAAATATTATATTATTACAACACTATTCAGCTATTTTCACTCAAAAGTAACCAGTGCTGTGGCTTTCAGCTGACATTCTGCTCCTCTGTGATGATTCTGATGCTTTGCAGAGCCATCTGAGAGATCTGTGAAATACAGCTGAAAAAATAAACCTGCTATTCAGATTTTTTTTTTGAGCACTTTTTGCAAATGTTCCTTTGCCAGCTTCAATCCTATGGAATATAGCCTGTCTGTGCTTGTAAAGCTCTTAGTAAACGAAAATAATTTAGGGTTCAATTAATCCTTCAAATAATTCCAGTCAGTCTCGTGAGAAATTACAGAGAAGATTTGATCCATAAGCTATTGAAGGGAATTGGAAGAAGTGCTGCTAATTGTGCTGTGCTGTGGCTCAAACACGATGGAGGAGTTTGCTGAAGAGCTCCTCGCTGAACTCCCTTTCCTCCTGAGGATAAACCGTGAATTCCCAAGGTGTCTCCCTTCAGACACTGCCTGAGCCATTGGTCCTGTTAGCTCCAGAAACCCATGAGCTGCTCAGCTCTGAGCCCTGCCTCCCTCCTCCTCACAGAGCTCCTTGGGACAGCTCTCAGATGCTGTAGTACAGACACACCACAGCAGTTGTGCCAAATGTAGCAGTGAATAGTTCATAGCAAAGTAGCTTAATGCTTAACACATTTAACAATAATTTTATATATATATATATATGTATGTATGTATGCATATATATTTCCAGGCAAAGTGGAATATCCACTTATGAAAACATCTGCTTGGTTTTATTACCTGCAGCCTCTCTATAAAAGGAACAAAAATGCTACATCAAACTGCCTATAACTGGGTTTCATTATCAGACTTATTTCTGGTTTTCCTTCTCTCACGGCTTTTAAAATTATTGTTGGACTTGACTAACCATCAACAGCTCATTTAACTGAGATTAGCTAATTCTCAAGTAAATTAGATTTTCTAAAGAAAATGAGCTGATAAATATGAGTGTTTGATGTATGTCTGATCAGGTGGTCCCTGGCAGTACGTGGTGAGCATCTGGAAAGCTTCCTTTGGTGTATGGCAGCAGAAATGTGGGGTTCTGCAGCAGCTTCGGGAGACCAGTGAGACACCAGCTCTGCAGCAATCTCCCAGCAGAGAGAGCAGGAGCACATGGGAAGGAACAGATTTCAGTTCTTAGGTTTTTTGGGTGTTCTTTTTTCTAAGTTTCATGGTTCTTCATCGTTTGCCTTGACTAGAAGGTCAGAATTTGGAAGATTTCTGAAGATTTCCAATGCTTTGGTTCCTAGCCATTTCTAGTACCTAGGGGTGTGTTGAGAGCTATGGTTAAGGTGAGGCTTTGTGCCATCCTAAATCAGTTGAAATCTGATAGATTTAATCTGTCCCTTCTGTTTGCTCACTGCAGTTATCCCATCCTGCCCTATCAAAGTGCCGAAGCACATGTTGCACTATTTTGACAGAACACCCTGGTTTGAAGGCTTGCTGAACAATTCTGCTGGGGACAGTCAAGTCCAATCCTACTTAGCATCTCTTCTGTAAAATTCAGCCTCCTCTTTTGGTGGGTATTTCCCCCGTTTGGCAGCTCCTGCCCGTCAGAATCCCCAGGGACAGTTCAGCAAGGTGAGCAGGTATTGGAACTAACCGCAAGCTGCGAAGCACGTTTTGGAATTACGCTTTTGTACAGAGTTTTGGTTTCTGCGCTGAAGCTGCAAAAAGGACTTGTTCATTAGGATCTTTCTGTAGGAAAATGTCAGGTGATGTTTTCCCACCCGATTTTCTCTCTGACACTGAGATGGGCTGGCAGCCAGGCTGGGGTGTGGTGCTAGTGCTGAGGAGCAGAGCCAGGCTGGCAGCCCGGGCGGTGAGCTCAGGGCTGCTCTCCTTTGGCAGCAGCTCTTTTTCTCTCTTGCGGAAGCTGTGTGTGGCCTCACACGCATAAAGCAGATGTAGGTTTTGTCACCTTTGTGCTCAGCCTACTTATCCAATGTTATTAACACCCTTGGAGTGGGTGGTTCAGCCTAATTGCTCCCAGCTCTTCTGTAATGTCTACACACACTTGGAACCTTTTCAAGGCTGACTCTCTCAGCCTGTCTGCCTCAGCTGCCTGCTCCTCCAGCCCTTTGCTCTGTCAAGACATCAAATGAATTTCTGCACTTGTGACTAATGTGTAAGGTGAAGGAGGTTCCAGTAATATTTAGAGAAGTGATTAGATCCCTCCATAGGATGTAATTCTTTTGAATAATTGCCAGAAAGTCACCTTGTACTTTGAAACTCAGGCTTTTTCTGTTGTGGTGTGCGATCTGCAGCCTCCTCCACCAAGCAAGGGCACACGTTCTTGTCTACTTTTTTTTTCCTTAACATTTTGTCTTTGCATGCCTGTTGCCACAGAAGGATTCTTGTGCTTGAAAGTATGGCAGATGTGCTCAAAGGCAGGAAACTACTCAGAATTATTTTCGGCACTGCAAATAGACCTATTTTCGAAGAGAAGCATTAAACAGCGTATTAAAAAAATCCACAAAACCAGATTTGAATTGATTTCCTAGCTGTATCACGAAATGAAAATGTTTTGCAGTATCACTGATTTCTTCCTTCTCCTCCCCTGTTTCTGGGTTTGTGTCATATCATTTCATGTTCCATGGCAGTGACGTTGAGCATCCTTATTTTCACAGCTGGTGTTGTGACTGGTGTGGTGCATGTCTAACCCAGACTTTATTCATGTAGCATATTTCACATCTTCACCCGTCATCCACAGCAGTTAAAATAGTTCTTCTAATCAATAAAAAGCACCTGAAGGAGCAGGGCAAACACTAAATAAATGTTTTGCCAGAAATACCGTTCAAATTATGTGTTTTTTGTCTGTTTGTATTGTGTCAGAAGCTATTTCGGTGTAGATATGTTTAAATGACAGATAAATGAATTGTGAAGTAGTCTGTAATCCTGTTCTGGTCTCTGGAGAAATTTAATCAAAACTATTTTGAAGGCACTGTTTAAAGAACTCCAGTATTTGTAACAAATTTCATGTGAATGTGAAAACAAGATTTGTGTTCCCTCAGTAAGGGAGCAGCATTCTTGTGCAGGAACAGCTGCCCAGACAAATACAGACATGTAAATTAAGAATATCTTTTTTCCCCCCACACACAAATCAAAATTTAATAACTAAAAAAAGAACCTTGATATTAATTCAAGAGACTACAGGCTTATTGCTGTCATTTGTAGGACTGTTTGTTTTTCACATCTCCAGGAAGAACTGAAAAATGGGTGTTCATTTCTCAGAACAGAAAAAAATGCCCTTGGGATTTGCATACCTGCAAGGTTCTCTGGTTGAAGTCTCAGTGTATCTGTCAGCTGCTTTGGAAAATACACAAGTTTGTTGTGAGGTGACAGATCATTTGGAAAAAGAGGAATGAGAATGAGGTGCTTTCATTGACTAGAGGGGCCACAAGTCTTCTGTTTAGGCTGCAGAGGTCAGTGAATGATGATGTTTCCTGTCACGTTCGAGCCCGAGGTGAGAGATCCCTGTGTTCCAGTTGCACATTGCAGGGATAACTGCACTGAGTTTTCATTTCGTGCTTTTAATGACCGCATTACTCATATTTACATTTCTTTCTTAATTGGACATTTGGAGGAGAATTTATTTGGTAGCTCTCCTGTGTTACAGTTTTCATCTTCAGCAACTTATTAAAGAGCACAGTCCTAGTCAGAATGTGTTCAAAGCACCTCTTAAAAATTATCTGTACAAGGATAATGAAGGGTCTAATTATCATTGCAGTTACAAACTAATTCTCAAATGCAAAATATACCTCCCATATAATTATTGGGATCAAACTGGATTTTAAATAATTTATCCTGTTTAACTGGAATGCCTTCTAAAAGTAACCTTTCTTGACACTGTAGAGGCAACACGTATCCCAGTTTTATTGTTCTTTTGGCTTTACTGTGCACTGGGAGTCTTTTTTTTTTTTTTTTCAGGTACTATCTGTGAGTATTCTAACCCAAAAATCAGTATTACACTTGGAGTTTATGCAACCACACTCCTAAAGATTGTCTTGCAGGAAAACACTGAGACAAACAAAAAGACAGAGTTAGGGAAATATTTTCTTTAGGATCCACTAAAAATAAGTAGGTAGGTAGTAATAGCTATGTGTTCTGACTGTTGTTAGATGAGTGGTGGTTGGTCAAGGTGTTCTGGTTTATCTTAGAATTAAAAATATGGACATCAGAGTTAGCTTGGTTTTCCTGTTGATTTTGTTTTGGTTTCCCCCATCCCCTGGTTTCATATTAGCTCTTCTTTTTCAAGTGCCTTGATATTTTTGAACCAAGGTCCTTATATATCTGATTATTTACTAGTTGCAGTAATAATTTCTGCTGCAGTGATGGTCCAGATCAGGGACTAATACTATTAGCAGACAAAATAATAGGCTCCAGATTCCTGCAGATATTTAAAAACTATTTTGCAGCGTGTTAATGTTCCACTTATTCTCCCTCATTAACGTGTCTTGAGACTGCCCTTGGCTTGTTTGTCATTTTCTTTTGACACTCCAGAAGTGTCTCTCCATAGACAGAGGGCTCTGCATTAAAGATATTATTGCTCTCCTCTGTTCCCTGTCTTCTCCTTCAAACAGTGAGGCTGTGAAAAGGGAAAATCAAACATGCCTAATCACATTGTGGCCATGTAAGGTCAGCCAGTTCCTCCTTCACTTTGGGAGGTCTGGGAATAAATCACTAAGTTCTCTTTGAAATGGATGGATACCAATGGCTGCCCTCCAAATTCGAGATGATGGGGAGGACATTTATATTCATCTAACCTTGGTATATTGATAATCGTTTTTGGTTTAGTCTGATCCTTTTTTTAATGGAAAAAAAAAAATTCTGTGTTTCAGAGATTAAATGCTTCCTGAGCTGATGCAAAATAAGTTGAAATCCCCTCCTGGTTTAATGGCCTGGTCAGGTTGTGTATGCACCATTTAAACAGATAATCTGTTTTAGCCACTTGGGCTTAGACTTCAGTGGTATCAGAGCCTCCCAAGCTTCCGAGGAGCTGACCTGGCTTCCGGAGCCAGGCATTTTTGGAAGTTGTAGCTTTGCTTTGCTGTGAGCCTTCTGTGCAGGCTGACTCTCCAGAGAAAGAGGAGTCTGCTCCCTGCCTGCAAGGGCTTGGAGCAGCAGCAGCTCCCAGGGAAAGGGACCTGGGAGCCCAGCACGGTGCCAGGCCTGCGCCTCACCGAGGGGACACACACAGGCAAAATTAGGGAGCTGGAAATCAATTCCGCTGCACTGCACTTTCTAAAACAAATATTTCATTATTTCTTTAAAATGGAGAATTATGAAAATGTACCATGAAAGCCCTAGTAGTAGAAAAAGTGTTTGAAGTACTTAGCAGATTCAAAATTACATGCTTCGTATGTATGGGGTTTTTTTGGTATTTTTTTAGTTATTTCTGTAAACTATAATGACGTTTTTCCCTGGAGATTATACCTCTGCTCATTTTGAGCTTAAATTCTGTCTTTAAGAATGTACTAAGTCATTACAAAAAGTATTCAAGTTATTGGAATCTGTGCTCTATCTTCTGAAATTTGCAAATAGTAATCTTTTCAATAATGCATATTCATAGTATATTTTGTCTAAGAAAGAAATTCTACACCAAGATGAAGGGGGGATTTTTCAATTATAAATGCAAATTTACTGTAAATTCAATTTAAGATTTATTACAGTGGGGAGGTTAGTGGTGGGAAAGGTCACCCTGCTGTAGTATAATCAACCAGGGATTTATGGAACTTACTGTAATACCAAGATACAATTTTGTGTTAAAGGCAATACAAAGACAAAAATCGCTTCTGGTGGTGTTGAATCAAAACCAGTTTGGGTCTTTGAATGGAAGTGAGGGTTTGGCTCTTGGCCTTTCTGAGAAAGAGAACAATACCTCTATGAGGGGTGAGTTACTGGTTGGCTGGTGGAGGGGAGGAGTGAGACACTTCAGTGGAGTCACTAATTCCTGTTTCTTTTGCTCCAGGACTACTGGGAGCAAGGACTTCACTTGTGCTGTAGAAAAAGGCAAAGAAATAATATGTGATAAAGATGCTGTACTTGTGGGATACTGGGTGAGAAAACCTTTCTTCCTGCCCCTGTCTTTAAGAAGTACAGGGTTGCACAAGAAGAGGCTGTCTTCTGAGACTCTTTTTGTCCCCTTTTTTTCCTTTCAAACCTTTCTGGAAAGTGAGACTGTACCAGTGTTGAGAGCTGCCCTGAAAGCCTTGCAGCTGCTGTCTTTCTTTTCATGCCTTTTGTCCCTGCTGTGGTGGCTGTGTCCCCGCTCTTTAACAGGCAGCCACCGAGAACTGCTCCTCCGGGGAAGCTCTCCCTGTTCCCGGCAGCAGTGCCTGGGCGTGGGTGGGAATGTGCAGCTCGGTGTGGCCATGCAGACCTGCTGGTGTCAAGGTGTGGCACAGGTGTGGAGCTGCGGTTTTAGCTGCAGCATTCTCTGTGGCTGTGTGTGTCCTGTGCAAGGCACAGGTGCAGCAGATAGAGCTGGAGTAGAATTGGGCAGATGGAATGGTATAATCAGGGTGGAGTAGAATTGGGCAGATGGAATGGTATAATCAGGGTGGCCACGTCACCTGTCCAGGCTGTGTGCCCTCCCTGCGTCTCACCCCCACCCTGCCTGCTGTGGGGCAGAGTGAGGAAAAAGGGAAAAAAGGAAAAAAGCCCTGATGGTGTGCAAGGGCTGCTCAGCACCAGCTCAAACTCTGCTGTGGTGTCAGACTGGGTTAGTCACAAATCAGACACAGACCCAGGCCCAGCAGCAGGGATGACAATTAACTCCATCCCTGCCAGATCAGGGGGATAATTAGCTGATACACCTGACCCTGATGGGAATAGTGCCATCAAGGCTGAAGAATATCGATCTGTTATTCCAGGGTGTGCCAAAGCTCTTCAGAACTGTTTGTCTTCTAGACCAGTAAAAATGGAGGTGATGTTCAGGTACAATAAATAAGAGCTAAAGGGGATGTAAGGCAGCAGTTGCATTGTCAACCCTTTATATACCTGTATATACAACTGACTGCTGATGCATAATCCAACAATGGGTATTTTTGAACAATAAAATACCCTAATTTTAAGACACTTTACACCTCCTCATCCAGAAGCTAATAGTTTTAGTTCTAGTAAGTTAAATTTCTTGTTTTCTTATAGAAATCTTTTAGACCTTGCATCTTTTGAAGTTCTGAAAAACACCACACAGAGCATTAGGCATGGATTAAACCAAGCTCTGCTTGTTTCACCGTGAATCTCCTGCTTTCTCTTTATACTGCTGAATTAATCCCTGGCCTTAAGGAAGCTAAGAACGGGCACTGAGGTGACAAATGCCTCTCTGCCTCCATTGAATCACTGGTAGCATTTTCAGTGGAATTTCTTATACAGGAGTACTAGACAAACAAGGTGAAGCGGTAACCTAAAGTTAAAGGAGTGCTAAAATAGATGGTTTCTCACTTGTGCTTTCATATGATGGGATTTCTCACACCCAGGAGTGGGGAGAAGCCTGATGATTTCTGTTCTGTGGCAGAACCACAACCCAAAGCCAGGCGTGCGATCTCTTGCGTTGTTGTGGGATAGAGGTGCAGACAGCCATGCAGGAAATGCTTCTCTGCTCCCTGAACATCAGGAATCCTCTCTGATTTCATGTTGGCTGGAAGAGTCTGTGCTACCTCCAACTTCTGCTCTCTGACATCTGCCATGTGCTCAGCAGCTACAAAGACAAAGCTGCAAATGTTGCCACCTTCTGTGTGTGTATTTATCATCTTGACTGCAAAACTCCCTCAGATGATTTTTTTTTGCAAGGGCAAATAAGCTGCATTTATTACATAGCTGAAATGAATTTTAATAAGTAGTAATCTAGCTTTTCTTTTAAAATGAAAGTTTAGAGGCAAGCAGACTGACCCTGTGAGTTTTAATCCAATATTTCTCATTGGGGGAGCACTTAACAGAGTTGACAATCAAATGTGACTTGTTCTTCTAAATCTTGGCTTTTGCCAAGTAAACATCACTGCAGTCGTGATGAAAAAACCACTAACAAACAATCCAGTGAATGTCTGGTATTTGAATTTTTGGCAAGTTTGAATCAGTGCTGCAGATATTACCTGCCTGTTTCCAGCACCGAGTGATTCCAGAACCCATTCAAACAGAAGAGAGAATGATCTGTTTTAGACATCACCCTTTGCACTTGAAGAATAGCGTTATTTGTCTTTTTGTTCATTTTCGAAGGCTGGGGGAGTGATAATATGACAAACCCTAATGACCAACAGCTTCATAAAGCCTTTTGTTGAAGCTGTGTGTGTTTGGTTTTGGGATTTTTTGTTTGTTTTCTTTTTTGTCTGCATCTGCATGTGCTGCCAAAATGAAATGTTTGAAGATGATGTTCAGTGGTATTTTCTTAGCCTAACCAAGCACAATCTTTGGGATTTAGGAGTCATGAATGACTGACTTGAATTGCTGTTTTTTCTTGTGGATGTATGAACAGCAATAATCTATACTTTGAGTATGAAATTACATGAAGGAAAACATCAATATAAATTTCCTAAATTTCAAACAATATGGGTCAAAGTAGACTCCTCTGGCCACTATTGTCCCAAATACAAAACTTACATTAATTAACGTATCAAAACATAATGAAGTTCTGATGGTCTGAGGACATTTGTACAACAAATTTCAAGTAGACTTTGTTTCACCTTTCTTCTGAATCATTATGTTGTACTTGTCTCGACACAGAAGAGGCTATTTTGAGAGCATATGGCCTGAAAAAATATTCCTAAGGAGGTGTAACAGGAATTCTTCTCATAATGGCTCCAAATAATTCAGATAAATATGTCATGGATGGTTGTTCCTGACATGAGGGAGTATATAACGTACAGAAATGATGACTTGTGCAAGACTGACTTTGAAGAACCTCATCCTTTGCAATAAATGAGCTCCAAATGTATGAAATCCTGGTACAACTGCATAATGAAGGTGATTCACGTACGTTCCAAGGTTTTTTCAAACTAGAAATTGCATCAGCTGAGATTTTAGTGATTTATTATCATACCAGTCTACACCTAAACATTAGTTGGAGGAGGATTGAAGTATTTTTACAGTTTGGGCATTTTTTTCTGTATTACGTAGAATTTTAAAAATAATTCTTTGTGGAGAAAGAAAATAACTTTTCTAACATAACCCTCTATGAACATCTGTCTGAAAACATTCATCCTGGTTCTGGTGGTGACTTTTTAAATCTAAAATTATGCATGTGAAGAATTCAAGTGATTTTATTTCATATGTTTGAATGGAATGATGATTTTACAAATTAATTTTAGGCGCTGTTTGCTATTACTGTTTTACTGAGAAATACTTACAAAATTTGGCAGGATTTATTGCAAACTGAGGTGTAATGAAGGAAGCTGCTGGCTTTGCATGTAATTACTAAAAGTTCCATTGCGGTGGAATTGTGATGCAGATACTGGAATTTTATGTACAGAGGAGAGGTTAGAAAAGGTTTTGAGTGTTTGTGGTTGAATATAAAACTTCAGCTGTGATCAATCAGTATGTAACCTGGTTATAATGTGTATATATATTCTGAGTTTTGTTTAAGCTGAGCTAGATTGTTTTGAAAAGTAAAAAGGGACAAGATTCAGCACCGAACTAAAAATCTTGAGGATTCTGATTGGTTTGCCATCTGTTCTTTAAAAATGAGCATTTGAATTGACATCTAATCTTAGTGTTTGCTGACACATTAATAGACATAAAATAAAATTAGAACTTGATTCCAGCCAAACTTGATCCAATTACCTTGTCCTTCACCTTTGAATCAGCAAAAGGATCCGAGTGAAATTGCAAATTCAACATGTGGAGCAGCTTAAACTGACCTCATGCACATGATTCAGATTCTGTGAGCTCACACAGTGCGGGAAGAGGCAGGACACAGGAACAAAGAAAGCCTTTGGAAGGGATGGGGTGCAGTCAGGTGGTTCCCTGGAGCTGTGCCATGGAGGATGTGTCCCCTGCATCACATCCTCAAGGACAGGAGGGGTCTGCAGTGGGGCAGAGGACAACCAGGTTTCCTCACAGAGCTGATAAAAGAGTTGGCTGGGAAGTCTCCGTGGGGAGGAAGGGGAGCTGCATGCTTGGGAAACCTTGGAGGAGAGAAAGAAGGAAATGAAAACCAGTGCAGATCTCTTGTTATTTGCTTTGGATTTTTTTTACTTTAGTATCCCTCAGAAAAAGGTGCAATTTCTGCATCTCAGACTGTTATGTCATCTGTAAATAACAGCTTTATAGATTTTTTTAAAAATAAATTTTAATGCAATTGAATTAGCAGGTGCCATAAAATTAAGTTCTGGGATGAGGTAGGAATGAGGAAGGATTGCTACCTGATACAGGCTTATCTTAATCACACTTGGTGGTGTTTTAGTTTTCAAGATTCTGTTCTCAAGCTTCTGGAATCAGTAACATCAAAATAAGACTGTGTCCGGATTTAGGGTTTTTTAAAATTCTGGTTTAGGGTTTAAAATCCCAGATATTTCCTGCATACATCGTCCATAACCCTGTAGGTAACTTTCCTCCACCCTGCTGTTACTGGGAGGAAATGTTCACCCCATGGAACTGAGAGATCAGGAGACCCCAGAGCCTTCTAGAGACAAACTCAATAATCCTTCCACAAGCACAACACAGTGTTTGCATTGTTGGAAGATGATCAGGTATGGTAAAGCTGTGGGCAGAATTGTACCTCTTTGTGCTTTCCGGTCATCTTAATACAGTGTCTCAGCGAATAGAAATTGCTTCTGAAAATAAAGCATCTTTTCAAAGCGCTTTCATACATTTCGTGAGTTTCTAACATGTGGCTCTAGGCCAAATACCCAAATATAATACTCAAAAATGTATTTTTTGCATCTAAATCGAATATAAAATTGGAAAAGAAAGCCCAAGGGGGGATGCACATTGAGATCCCTTGAGATTCCCTCTCTCCCTACAAGAGAGATGAGAGAAAAGAGAGGCTGTGGGATCTCCATCCTTGGAGACGCTCAAAACAGGGTGTGTGAGGCCCTGAGCAAGTGTCTTTAGCTTCAGATTTGGCCCTGATTTGAGGAGGTGGCTGCAGCAGATGGCCTTGAAGGCTTCTTTATTACTTAATTTATTCCATGACTCCATGTTCCTATGCATAAAAATATTGCCAGCAGCAAGAGTATTTTACTTTCAAAACGGGCTTGGGTGTAAAATGTTGCATTAGTTGTACCTTGCCATTTACACTAAAAACTGACAAGATCAAATTCGTAACACTCTTCAGTGAAACCAGAATTACAGTTTTATTGGCTGAGCTGGTTTGGTGGTTTGGAAAGGGAAAATACCTTTGGGAACTCCCATCCCTTTTTTCAGTCTGGGCTGACACAGTTGAAGAGTGGGAAAACAGAAAAGATGTCCAGACTAGTATTCTTTTTGGGGTAAACAGTTAATTTGATATTGAAGTGACAAAAGGAGGCTAAATAATGACATTGCTCACATCTTTTCTAACAGAATAAATAAAAATGGGCCAAACTTCTAAAACATTGGGATGGTGGTGTGAAAGCCTTGATCATCACCACATTGTAATGGCACCTCTGCAGTTTGCTGAGGCATGTGCTTCAAAGAGCAATTGCAGTAAAACATAATCAGCCCTTCCTCTCATAATTGTGCAGACTGTTCAAAGCTGCTGGAAGCTGCACTGCCATGTGTGCGCATTTGGCACGCTGCAAACTGTGTAATTTAACAATAAGAAAACACTTGCAAATCGTGAGCAGAAGTAGCAGCAACTGCGTGGTGCTGTGTCCTGAGGAATAGCGATGTTTTCACGGTTAAAACTGGATTAGAAATCCAGGTCCTGTGACTTTCTCCAGCAGAAATGTGTGTCCTGCTTTAAAGCAGGTGCTTTCTAAGTGGTTTTCTAGGCTGGCTGAGCATCCAAAGCATCTTTAGGGAGCTCTGAAGGCTGATCCGGGGATCGGAGTGCTGGGCACTATGATACTCTGGTACTTGCAATATTTATTGTTTTCTTACAAGGAACAATTTTATTACTTTTTTTCACTTCTGGTAAATCACAGCTGTTCTTCCTGCATTTATGTGATTAGTGTCCAATTCACTTCACAATGTCCAGGACCAGGGTTCCCAGTCTGATCCATGTGTCCTCACTGGAAGAACAGCTGCAATCCCATTTTATTTTTCACCCTGTCCCTGTCCACCTCAGTGCACAAACTCTAGTGGGGAAATACAGAACCTCAGGAGAAGTGGAGCACAGCCCAACCCCAAACTGGGGGCCGGAATGACCTAAGCAAAGTTAAGGTGACAGTGAGGATATGGATCTCCTGAAGGCAGAGGAATATCTCCATCACAGATATTTCTTACAGAAAATAAGGGTATTAAGAGCCTCACCCTGGAAAATTATGTGTTTCTGGTTACTTTAGTTTTACCTGACTCATTAATACAGGGCAAGACTTCCTACATAGCACAAAGTGGGTTTTGTTGGTCCCCATGATATTTAGCTTAAATCTACACTGCTAAATAGTAAAGGATTTAAAATTTGGCTTATATTCTGTCTCTTCCTCTGGGAAGTGTTGTGTTTTGTGAACGTTTGAACACAGATAACAATGAAGCTAATGAACCAGGGGTGTCTCGATACATTAAGTAGGATTTTAATGAGGATAATATCATGTAAAATCTATAGTAAGCATTCATTCATGTACAACTTGAAGTAGATCGAAATCTTAAACCAAAAAACTACTTTGCAAAAGCTAACTAGCTAGATATGTGTGCATTTACATGTGTGCTCTAACCTCTGTCTCGTAATGGTGAGAAAGGTGGGGAGGACACTGTTACCTGAAAGGGCTTGGGAGAGGGGAAGAATGCTGTAGAATATCTGAAGAATGAAATTAATTCTTCAAGATAAATATTTCCTTTTTCAACTTTCATAGCAAAGGCGTTGTGGTTTCTTGGTGAGTCAATTTACCTCACATGTGTTGCAAGTTAAAAAGTTGTGCAATTAATTTGTCAGGGATCAGCTTACTACAGTAACCTGTTGAGGTTTTGATCTGGAGTATAAAATACCCTTCTGATAAAACCAGGGGAACACAATTTCTTGAATACTTTGTGTTATCTAGACAAAAAAAACCCCTATGACTTTGCATTTGTATTTAAAAAAGTAGAAGCTATCTGAGTTAATGCCAGATATGAGCGAAGCACTGTACCTGCCAAATCTTGATGAGTGAGTTTGCGCAAGTTGTGTTCCTTCTGAGCTGTGCCTCCTGCAGCAGGCTGGGTTTGAGATGTGCTGGGGTGATTTGATCATTCTGCTGCTTAGATAGTCCCTCTGGGTAGAGGCTGGGAAAGCTGCAGGACACCGGGCTGTGGCTGATGGTAGAGTTTTGGTTAAAACCTACCTGGAGTTGTATGAGTTGTTCTCCATAGGTTAAAACCACTTCACAGACAAAGTAGGAAAACGTTGTTCTAGCTGAAAATAAGTAAAATTCTAGAAAATCTCTTTGTGAATAAAAGAAAAATGTATTTTAGAGTAATCTTAAATAGTGCATTTGTTTTTCTGTGGAGAGGCACCACATAGAGAAGTGTAGTAAAGCTTCTGTTGAGAAACCCAAGTGTGGAATAAACCTTGTCCCTTTGAGGAAATGTCGTAGAAACTTCACTTCCCAGTTTGTGGCATTGTGCCTGCAGCTGAAGGGGTCATGCTTCTGAGGGAATCTGTGCTATCTGGAACACGAGCAGGGACAGCCCTGCCTCAGCAGGAGGGGATGTGACCAGGGCAGTACCCAACAAACTGAGACGGGAAGAGGAAAAGCAGCAACAGCAGTCATCTTATTGCAGGGATGTAGATGGGCTGGATACACTTAGGGACACTGAAAATCAAAGGTGACTTGTATGGATTTGCTGGAATCCTGTCCTTCGGGAGCTCCGTGAGCCTGTGATGATGTCTGGGCATGGTCTGAAGGGCTTGGTGGTGGTGAAACCACATCAGGACTCCTGTTCTTCAACTGAGAGCCATAAAATCGGTGTGGGCAGAGTGTGTTGAGCCAGATATCATAATTAGAATGAGAATGCCAGAATTGGAGCTTGTTCCTGTGAACACTTGCTGCAAAGTATTCTGCTCCCTACTCGGTGGAGCTGGGGCAAACACACACAAATCTTTGTCAAAGCCTGGATCCCAGCAAGGGCAGGTGCCTAAAATTAAATACCTAAATAAGCCATCTGGATTTGAGAACTCCCAAAGCTCCCATTAAAGAAATTAATGCCAAAGGAGAGCAAGTTGCACTAACACTTGGGAGGGGTGACGTTATTTGAATAGCTGTTGTCAATAATTTTGATTTTGCTCGTAAAGCTCAGGCTGATACTCTGCTGACCAGTAAATATTATCTATTGATTCTGTCACCTGAATTAATGTCTCTGAACGATATTCTGCTTCCCCTTAACGCTTGCTTTCTTCGTATCAGATGCAAGAGGCAGAAGCAACACAAAATTATAATTTATTGTTCAAAAACATCAGTTTAGGCTGCATAAAACTTGACCAAATGTATAACCTGTGTGAATATTTAATCGTGGTGCTTAATACAGGGCAATTCTATTTGTGTCGGGAAGAGGTGGAATGTGACATGGCTTGGGGTGTGCCTGATCAGCACTTCTTGCACAGTTCTCTTCTGATGATTGGAATATTTTAGTAGCCTTTTATTCTTTTTCACCCGAAGAAAACCAGGCACAAGTAGAATTGCTTTGTTAAAGGAAGAATGAGGTGAGTTTTATTTCTGAAGAAGTAATGTTGCTATAAAAGCATGTCCCCCAAAGGCAATGTTTTCCATTAGGAGTGAAAGATTTAGTGAATGTCCATTACAATGGGATCTCTTCTGCTAATAGGTAGTTCCAGCAGCACTTACACTCACAAATTTTTTACAGAGCAAATCCTTGAAGATCTTTTGTATTTTTATACCATACAAACTCTAGCCTGTCTCTTACGACATTTTTCTCAGAATCTTGCTTTTCTTATCTTGATCCTGGTTGACCTCACCCCCTGTCTACTCAGAATATAAGACTTGAAAAGTTCTCTGAAGACAGTTTATTTTCAGAAATAAATATCAGAATGCAAATGCTGCTTATTCCTTGATTGTGTTTGAGCAAAGATTCTTGAAAAGGGAGAGAGTGGCTCACAGGGTGGTAGTGTTCTATGAGAGTATCAGCTTCACTTCTTTGGATGTTTTGGTGTTTTTCCCTTTCCCCAGCAGCCTGTTCAAGCTGTTTGTTTCACTGACTAGAATTTTAATTCCTGGGGAATTGCTGTGTGGGCTTTCTCCCCAGTTAATTGACACTACTGTGTTTGAGAACTGCAGCCCACCTGATCCCCCTCCTTTATCCTCACGTTCTCTTGGGTTTCTGTGTTGTGGTCCTGTCTCTGAACCTTGGTGGAGAGGGATTCTTTCATTTATTAAGCAGTTTCCAGTACTGAATGGCCAGTTGAATTTTAAAACATTCTTTCTAATTGAGATCTTCAATACATAAAAAGGTGTTTTTTAAAAAACAAAACAAAAAAACTCAACTAAATTTCCTGCTGTATTCAGGGGAAAAATAAGGTTAATATGTATAAAACTAAGCTTGTTCTAGAATGTTTCCAGGAGATTAAAATATTTCAGACCACATTTAAAGCAAAATAATTAAGTTTTTGTTTGTCTATTTTAATTGGTTCTCTAGAATGTTAGCATTAAGTTCATGAAAGGAATTGAATATGTTGCTGGAACAAACTGAAAATAGTAAAAGAAATTTATCAATTAGGGCGGGAAATGGAGCTGTGTTGTGATGGAGAATTTTTAAAATGCTTTGACCTGGAAGTGCTGATGTGAAGCTTGAACGGGAAACTGTGGCTCCACACCCCTGAGGGAGGGTAGGGGTCAGCAGTAAGTGCACGGTGGGCTTTCCTCTCAGATGGTGGACTGGCATTTCTTGTGCACTGAGGGCACCTCAAGAAGGTGAGATTCTTCCCAAGGACTCCAACTTGACTCCTCAACATCCAGCATCACTCCCAAATTTACACTTGCTCCTTGAATTGTGACCACGGGGTCATTCACATTGGAGAGGGCCATGAGGGCTCTGCTCAGAGCAGGTTCAGCTCTGGGTTCAGAGGTTTTTTGGGGCTTTGTCCTCCTGGGTCTTGAGACTTCCAAGGAAGGAGGCCCCACAGCCCTCCTGTGCCGCTGCTCCAAGGCTCGGTTATCCTCAGAGGGAACAAAGAGCTGCTTGGGAGCTCCCGTGTGAAGGAAGAGCTTGCTCTCGCTGCTGTGCTGAGCACGAAGCCTGGCCCTGCTAAGCCTGGCGTGCACTTTGTTCTCAGGCACAGAAATAAACCGTACTGGGCTGTGTGTGTGGGTGCTCCGTGTGCTTCTCCAGCTTCTGCCTCGCTGGGAAGTCCCAGCATGACATGGCCCAAACAAAACCAACAGCAAAATAGGAACAATAAATGGCACCGTCAGAGGCCACAGGAGAACAGACTCTAGTCAGAAGAAAGTATTTTAAGAAAGGATGCTTAGAGCTGTCCTGCCAGTGGTGATTGTGTCATTCTTTTTTTCTTCTTTTTGACCTTATACCCTCAACTTCTTGGCAATTTATTAAACTGCTGATAAACCTTTAAACGCCTACAACTTTCTCCCTTCAAATAATAGCAAACTGCTGTTTCTGACAAACTGCAAGTCCTGAGTTTTTTGCGAAGTTGGAACAAGTTTTTTCCCCATCGTTAAATTTTAACGCTTCACATTTTGAAGTATTTGGCTACTAACGCAGCCTTACTTTTAATGAGAAAACCCACAGCTGATTTCTTGCCAGCTGTCACAGTGAAATGCTGGGCATTAAAAGTTATCAGAGAGAGAAGCTGCAAAATGATGTTATGGCTAAATAAAAGGTTTGTTAGGAAAAGTGTAAAAATTACATGGTTGTAGTTTCAAAGACAATTAATTACAACTGGGCTGGTTTTTTACCTACCTTTCAATATTTTAAAATGCAGCACAGTCATATTAAAAATATGGTGTTTCTTTGATTTTTCTGGGCCTCATTTCCAGTTCTCTTTTCCTCACTGTTACACAACTGACTTGCTTTGCATTATTGACTGATTCATATTGTAGGATGAATTCATGGTGGTTAAACATAGAGAAATGCTGAGTTTCAAGATTTATATTGTAAGCTCTTCATTTTAGGTGTCCTCTCAGTCCTTTGAAATGCGATTTCCAGAGGGGATAGTTCAGCAAAAAATTCAGTTGAGCACAGTATTTAGGAACCTTCCAGAAGATGATTTGCTTTTCTTCTTTCTGAGGGTATTGAAATGCTTGTCTGTTTTTCTCTTGGAGTCCTATTGATAGAATGGGGTGGAATATAATATTTAACTGATGTAATCTCTCGTGTATTTTATTTTAAAAAGATACATATTTGCTGCAAAGCAGATTAACACTCTCCAATATAACACTGTTCTATATGATGTGTATGATGTTGTGGGTGCAGTTCGTTTTCTGCTATGACTGAGAGAAGAAAGTCCCGAGTTGGCGCTGGGTGTGAAGTGAGGACACAGCCTTTGTGTCTCAGAGCTCGGAGCGGGGTTTGCCCTCCACTGACTCTGGAGAAAGCTTTATTTCTGGAGTCCTTGAGCCACTGCCCTGTGGTGCACAGCATTTCCATCCTGGGCTCTCGTTGGGGTGGGGAGCTGAATCTCCTTTCTGCCGTTCTTATGTAAGAGCACTCTCATTCCAGAGCTGGATGACTCCGAGCTCTCCGCTGCTTGCGGAGGGAGCTGGGAAAGAGCCTGGGGACAGTGTCCAGCTCCGTGTGCCGCAAAGGTCACTGTGCTGGACTTAGAGCTGGGGCAGAGCCTTCCCATGGCTTGTTCAGGTTAAATCAGAGAAGGGAACACGCTCAGGTCCCTGCAGGCTTCCTGTGTCCCCTCCTGGCTCCAGTCCCTGTCCTCCCAGTGCAGGGGGAAAAGTGTTTTTCCTTCCCACACTGAAATGCACCCAGAGCCCAGGCAGGGAGGTCGGGCTGATGCCTGATGATTTTTTTGCCTTTTGTTTTATATACCCTTTTGTACATTTTTATACCCTTTTTATATTTTCTGTACCTTTGTACATTCTTTGTACCCTTAGCCTATATGCTGGTAGTTTTTGTAGTCTGATACTCTAGCTTAGTTTTGGGGTTCTGCAGGGTAGAAAGACCAAACCATCACAGCAGGAAGCCAGAGAGCCCTGTGCTACCTCAAAACTCTAGGTTTCAACCACGGTTGAAACCTCACCTCTGGAACATATTTTGTAAACTGGGCTCTAGCCTCATTTAGAGGGAAGATTCTTAAATAGAGGGACATTACTTCATTAAGTTTCTTCTTGAGAGATTTTAGACAGATATGCTAATTTGCAAAGTCCATTAAATTGTATATGTGTTATAGGAGAGTGTGCATCTCAGCGTGTTCCACCTTTGAAGAGCTGTGCACCTAGGATCCTATTAAAATACCAAGGTAAAACCCTTTTCCCCCTTTGACCGTGTCTGCCTCTTAATTCCAGGACGGGCTGCAAAGGCAGCAGGGCTGGCACTGCCTGCCGTGGCTGCCTCAGGTGCCTCCCACGCCTTTTCCTGCCAGCCTGGATTTCCAGCTGCAAAACCCTGGACAGGAAGTTTTTTAGGACAGAAGTGTTTTGTATCGTTTGAGCACTCTGGCTCCTGATGGCACCCCCAGGCAGAATGAAATATTCATTTGTCGGCGTGACAAATCATAAGACCTCACTGGAGGCTGGTTATTCTGTGGCTGATCTGACCTCTGCTCAGCTCTCTGCTGGAAATTTTTTCTTTCTCCTGTCAGACTACTTCAACATGAAATGAGCCATCTTAGAGTGCAGTGTTTTCCTTGGCAATTAATCCCCACTTCACGTGAAGATCTGCATTCAAGCAGATGATGAGCAGTTGTCTGATCTTCTCGAGGAAGAATTGAGGCTTTCACAACAAAACCAAAAATGTGCTGAAGAGCAGCATTTTAGAAGTGGGACTGACAGGAGAGATCATTCCTATCAAAACTACAGGCAGTAAAAAGTCCAGAATTGAACAGTCAAGCCCTTTGCTTTTTTCCTTCTTTATGGGGAAATAGCGTAGAGATATAACAAGATTGAATAGTTGGTGATTCCACACTATTGGTGGAACCCTTGAATTTTGTTTGGAAATTAGGTAACACCTCATCAGCAGCTCGGTTTTTTCCCCACCATCCCCACCGTGGGGTTGGTGTCCTTGCACTTTTGTAGTGGCATATGGTGATGGGGGAATTCGGGTGCTGTGCTTTCTCCAGCACCACCCGCATATCCCAGATGTCATCCGAGCCCACAGCGCAGATAAACTTCTGTTGGCAGAGCAGGGACAGGGAAAATTTTTACTCTTAGAACCTTTATACTTCAGTAAGAGCAGGATGTGCTCTAAATCTTGTATGAAATGTGTAATCTCATTTATATGGATTTGCTTTTACTTTGAAGTTTGCCAGTTCCATAAAAAAGAAAAAAATCCTTAAAGCATTTTTGCTATTTCTGTTTTCTCCACCAGAAGTTTGACAGTGCTATTCCAGTATAAGTTAGAAGAGAATTTTCAAATCCCAAATATTCATAACCTGAAGTAATTTTGTTCAGAAAATTTTGGGTAGAATTGCTAGCTACTAATGATGAAGCAAGATGTTTCTGAATGGCCAAAGTCTCTAAAAACTGAAGCTGGAGCATTGTTTTAAAGTCCCTTCAGACTCTGGTATTTTTATATGCTTCTGTACCAGTTGTGTGTTGTAGAGGTTGCAGCAGTCCTTTGAAATTTCCAATTATTCGAGACCTTCCAATTATGTCTCTTATTGATCAGCATGCTCGAGACTCGTCTGGGCAGAATCAATGATGTGTGACCCTCTGGGAGGTCTCTCGTGTGCTAATTCAAAGCTTGTGGATAATTCAGGAACAATAGCATAAGCCTTTGTGGGCTCAGGATGTTTGCAGTGGAATTAATGTACTCGCTAGTTCAAAGGCTTTGCGAGCCCACTGCCAGCTTAGTTTCCTGTTCAACACTTTTCTTGAACGTGTCACTGGAAACCTGGGAAATTACACAGGTAATCTTTATCAAATTCCAAATGCAAACCCAGCTCTTATTTGCTAATAATGTAAAAAAGCCTTGAACAGGAAAGCCTTTCTGTGCTGCAGCATTTCTTCCATTTCATAAATGGGGAGAATAAATACAGCCTGGTAGTTCCATGACTACTTCAGTGGTCTCAAGGCCATCATTTACTGAAATGTGATGAATTATTCTTTATGAGGGGGCATGACACGGCTGATTATTATTTTTATGTGAAGCTTTTCTCTTTTTCTTGTGGTGGGGTGGTTTGTTTTGTTTTGGTTTTAGATTTTTTCATTTTTGTTTTGGTTTTTTGGGTTTTTTTGTTTGTTTTGGGCTTTGTTTTTTGTTTGTTTGGTTTTTGGGGTTTTTTTTGTTGTTTTGGTTTTTTTATTGTTGTTGTTTGGTTTATTTTTTCACCTTGGAGAATAAATTGCACAGGAGTGCCTTTTAAGAGGGAGATGATGTAGCATCATTCTTTTTCCCAGAAATGAAAAGCCTTCAATGTAATTCGCTTGTGAATGAAACACTGAAAACTTCTCTGCTATTGTAATCCAGTCTGGATTCTGCTCTGTCTTTGGTTCTGCCACCCCTGGTGCTTGTCTGAGAGTGCAGGGACACCTAGTAACAGACAATTGGTTTGGTTTTTCTTATAGCCTCTGTGAGTAAATACAGTAAGTTTAGAAAATTCCCAATTCTAGCTGCAAAGTAAAAGGAAATTCAGCTTTCTTTGCACCTTTCTGGTGCTGTAGTTCAAAGATATTGCTGCAAGAGTCAATAAAAAATGAGGATTTGTAGGAGTTATAGAGATTCTGTTTCACTGCTAGGTTCTGAAATTTCCTCAGGGTTTCTTCTTTCTTTTTTCTTTTTTGTGATCATTGACAGTCTGTGTATTATTAGCCTGGAGTGAAATAAAGGCATTTAACTTGCTTCAACATACAAAATTTTTGCTTTTTAAAGATTACAAAAATGGATCTAAGTACTTTTCACTTTAAAATTGTGTTTTCTTGAAGTCCAAATTTTAGGTGTCAGGATGTTCTAGCACATCTGGAGCTGTGTGAAACCAGTAAGTTCTGTTGATGAAAATGTCTATCAATGTTTTGTCACAAAGCAGTTCTGTCATTTCTGTCCAGGCAGAGCTGAATCCAGCCAGCTCCAAACGCTCTGCACTTCCTTCACTTTTCGCTGTGAGTAACTTCTGCTGCAGAAGGGAAGCCCTGTCAGTGCACAAGGAGGTGAGTTAGTGCAGTGTGCTCTGCCTGGACTCTAATGGCCATCTGCACAGTCACTGCCATCTTTCATCATGAAAGAGCCTCTGGCACAGCCTCAGCCTGCAGAGTTCCTTCCGAGCTGTTCTCCTGAGGGCAGAGAGACCCTGCCAGAGTGGCTCGGAGCAGCAGTGTCTGCGGGGTGGCTCTCTGATCCTGTCAGTGCCTGTGGAACTGGAATAACGCAAAGAGCTGAGCTAACGGAGCTGCTGCTCTGAGAGTTGAGTTGAGGTTCACGTGGAACCTCAGTGCCGACACTCGGTTATCACACAGGGCTCCTGGAGAGTGCTGCGCTGCAGGAACACTGCAGTTCAGGCACAGTGCTGTGACAGTGGTTTACATGTGCTGGTGGTTAATGGGGATCAGCAAATCTCATGGCAGCACTGTGGGTTATTGATGATCAAACCATTATTGGTGGATCGCATCTGATCGGAAAGCTCCAGCTCGCACACAAGATCATAACAGGAATTAAGGGGTGATGGCTTTTTTGTATTTGGCTGGTCTTAGAATTATGAGTCAGACAGGGTTAAAGGGGCAAAAGGGTTTTACCTCCGTATTTTAATAGGACCCTAGGTGCACAGCTCTTCAAAGGTGGAACACGCCCAGATGCACACACATATAATGCATACACAATTTATAATTTATAGACCTTGCAAATTAGCATATCTGTCTAGGATCTCCCAATAAGAAGCTTAATAAAGGAAGTAATGTCCCCCTAGTCTAAAGAATTCCCCTGTCAGATGAGGCTAGAGCCCAGTTTACAAAATATGTTCCAGAGAGAAGGTTTTAAGCAAGGTTGAAACCTTGAGATTTTGAGATAGCATAGGGCTCACCGGTGTCCTACTGGGGATGTTTGGTCTTTCTGCCTTGCAGAACCCCAAAACTAAGCTAGAATATCAGGCTACAAAAATTACAAGCATGTAGGCTAAGGGTACAAAGAATATATAAAGGGCACAGAAAATATATAAAAGGGTATATAAAATATATAATAGGGTATATAAAAAAGAAAAGGCAAGAAATCATCAAGCATCACTTTGGTGGTTAAACTGCATGTTCAGTCATGGATTCTGAAGTTTATCTTCTTGGTCAGACAGTCTGCAGCACATGTGCTGGGATGGATGGGTCATTGCAGAGAAACGGGGCCTGCCAGAGTAAAAAAAAAAAAAAAAGCTGTCAGGGCTTATTTATCTTCTCTCTTCCTCTGCTACCCTTTGATTAGTTTATAAATCAATTTGCTGTGCATTTAACTCAGTAAGTAGGAAGCTTTATGGGGAAGGTGGATGATCTGAGATGGTTGTGTTTGCTTTTGTAGAGTTCTTAATTTTTTATTAAGGACAAGTGGAGATCATACACACACACACATATACTCATTCCTTCTGTGTTGGACTGTTCCCTTGGTATTTAAATGCCCTCTGCAATTGTAGGGGACACACAACTTTTAAAGCAAATAGACACAACTGTACAGAGTTTGTGTCAGATTGTACAGAAGCACAGAAAAGAGAGAAAATGCACTGAAAAAGTAAAGGTGTGTTACATCCCAGGACTGTGTATGTTTTGTCAAAATCATGTGTCTTGTGTCCACCAGCAAGAATCTCCTGATCCAGATCCAAGACACCTGTTCATTAGCTAATTGTTTATCTGTTCTATCAGATGCTTGAGCTATTCTGTTTTGTTGTTCACAATTAATTTATGTCAGCCACTTCCTTTTTATTTCCTACACATAAAAATGCATCCATCTTTCCTACTGAAAGCCTGAGGACTTCTCATATAAATTAATTTTCTATCTCTTTAAAGCCATATGAAAGATTCAATGGAAGGTTCCTCAAAATATGATTTGCTCCTGTAATAATACAGAGCTACAAAAAACCCAGACATGTTTGTTCATTAGGTGTGAGTTAGCTCTGGGTCCAGTTCTGTGACCTCCCTGATGAATTATCCTGGAGTGTTTGTTAAATAATAGGTTCCAAAAGACCTTTACAAGGTCACTCTGACAGGTGATGTCTAATTTCATGCATCACTGACTGATTAGTTCAGTAGAAGTGGGTATTTAGGGTATAGAAAAATCTGTCTCTCCTCCCCAAAAGAAGAAATTACAGCATTTTTGGAGGGAAGGCAATTTCCACAATTAGAAATACCTTATCAGCTTTCATGAAATATGTATTTCTCTTTCTAAATTAAGCTTTCCTCGCAATCAAGCTTTGTCTTAATTGCTCTACAGAAAATAACTGCCAATAAACAACAAAAATTCATATTTAAGTACTTCTGTCAATAGTACTTGTTGATCTTTAGAAAAGAGTAAACAGCCCCTTACCAACAGCTTGGTTTTGCCAGCAAATGCTCTGTGAGAAGACTAATTGTGAGTTTGTTGGTTTTTTTTCAAGATACATGCTGACAGCTCGCGGATATAGCAAGAAACAGGCAGAGAGCCGGCAGAAATGGCAAGAGGAAGTTTATTAAAAAATTCTCTTCTTATATAGATGTTAAGAGTCTAGCAGTGATTGGTCCATAGCCATCCACCCCCCAGGGCGATTGGCTGAAACACCTACAGCACCCAGTTCCAAAACACAGATTAAAAAGAACAAGAAGAATTCAGTTTATCTTTGTTTCCCATACGATTCATGAGAAAGGAGAGTGTTCTTAGAATATTGCATGCACAGATACATGCTAAAAGTTTCTTCTAATTCCATGTACTTTCAGTTGCTCGTTCATATATAATAAATCAGTTTATTATGTAAACTTAAACTTGCTTTGGATATGGCCCGGCACATCCGTGCCTCCCATAGTGCACTCTGCTGGCTACACAAGTTTAGTGAAGTTACAATGGGATTGTTCCCAAAAGTGCCTTTTCAAGTCATGAATTACTTCTTTTTTGGAGAGAGGGAGGAAAGAAGGAAGGAAGGAAGGATGGAATTAGTCTTGCTATGACTTGATAAGAGAGTTATCCGTGGATCTCTATGCATGCTCTGTGGTGCTGTTTGGAGCGCCCACGCTGGATGGCAGCTGGGGCTGTGCGGTTGGGCACGGGAAGGGCTCAGCACTGCAAGAACCACTGAGATCATTGCTGTGTGTGTGAGGTGCAGCCTCAAGTGCCCCTTTTTGGGCACCTCTGCTTAAGCTAATGCCTTCTTGATGCATGGACTGTCTTTCTCTCGAGACACTTCGAAGGAAAAGTGTCACTCGGGTCACTAATCCAGCCTTTGTTGGTACTGCAGGGCATAGTTAGCGAAGGTAGGAAAGTCCATCAGGATTATTTGTTGGAGGTGAAGCCCAGCTCAGTTCCCAAAGCAAGGATTGCTGCAGGGTGTGTGGCTCCACGCGCTGTTCTGCTTCGTTACAGACAGCTCTCGCGAAGCATGAGCTTTGTCGAGGTTTGTCACAGATTTCTGCTGGGAGTCTCTGTGCTGTGAAGGTGGCACTGCCATCCCCTGAGTGTTGCCTAAAAGACAGGCTACCTGAAACAGAGGCCAAGACAAATTAGGAGTATAAAAGCAGACAATTTATTCAAGGCCTGCAAAGGCCTTCAAGGTACATTTGGGCAAACAAAGTTCCCCATTGGGGACAACACCCAAAATGGACCCAGGGTCACGAGCCCTTCACCTTTGATAAGTTCTGTCCCATTAGCACATTGTCCCTTAATTCTCCAATCACACCTCAGGTGATGATGTTCACCACCCCAGGCCTGCTCCCCCCATCTCACAGTTGTTTACATATTTTCAGGCCCTAAGGCAATGAATATATCCTTGGATCTGTATTCAGAAAGCTTTTTTTGGCTAAAGGTGCTGGGAACAGAGGCTTTTAGCACGTTGTGAGAAGCACAGAACCACAGCAAGTTACAGATACATGAAGAGTAAAAAACCAGAAATAGTTGAAGGCATCATGAGCAGGGCCAGGGGTGTGAGCTCAGGGTGTTCCAGGGCCCTGCTGGAGGCTGCTCTGCTGCCTCCTTGAGGAAAAGGACATTCTGGAGATACAAAAATGCTGTGTCCTGCCTTTTCTTAGCTGTTCATCTAGAAAGGGGAGATGGAGGTAAGGCAGGGAAGAGGAATGGTGGTATATTCCAAATAGCTGAGTGAAAGACTCGGCTCAGCTGAGCTCGCCAAATAAACAGTTCTCATGTGAAGCAGAATATACAGATATCAGTCCTTTCAGTCAGGAGGGAGGTGTAGGAAAAGTCCTTTGTATTGAGATTTATAATCACCTCACTCTGTTCAGGCATTCTATAGCATAGAAAACTAAGGGGTCGCTTGATTATATAACTGCCAATATAGCAGGGAGAGAGATTCATGATAGCAGCTCTCTAATCTACCAAAAAACCCAGGAGCAGTAATAGGATTCAATTATTGCAATTTGAAGTTGAATTAGAAATTGAAATGAGGGGGTATTAGAACCAGTTAATAGAATTAAGTAGGCCCTTTTTCTGCTATAGTGCTTTTCAGTGGGAGATGCCAACCCAGCATTCTGTTGGGATTCATTCATACAAAAATGGGATTCCTCTCCGGCTCACAGAGATGGGCAATCAGGGATTTTGGGTTCCTCTCTACCTTCAGTTTGAAACTCTGAAACTGAAATGCTTAGAACAAGTGCAGATTTCTGTTCAGTCTTGAACAGTTCAAGCTGAACTTTTAATTTTACAGAATTCTGAGCTTTTTGTACTCCTCTAAAAAGGATATTTCAGTTGGACCTTTGATTTTTCCAGGATGGTAATTGTGAAAATGATGGGGGTTTAACATGAAAAGAACCACAATGAAATTTAGAGGAAGTAGTTAATTCTTTTTCTTCTTACAGAGTTTATCATTCCAAGAGATCAGAAGTCATAAGATAAAAGGGTATGTTAGAAAAAGACAAAAGAAAATAGTAATTCTGGCAGCTGGGTAAGAAAATACTGCAAAAGGTCACGGAGTTAAGTGCTCATTTCTGGCAAAAGGTTGAATAATCCCCTTGGAAAACATCTTCCCACTGCCTGGTGGATCAGTTCCGAAGTGGCCAGCTGGATTTTAGCATCAAGTTACCAATGGTAGATACTAAGGCACTGTGTTTGCAAGCACATTTTGCTGTTGACTAACAAACAGCTCTGCTGTTTTATGTTGGACATGAGGTTTTCCATAAATCGTGTTAGAAAGTGAAGGTTTCTGGTCTGTGTGGGATGGTTACTACATGAAGAACTGAAGAATTTTGTATGCCTAGATTTAAATGTGCTTTTAAACCCCATTTTTTCAAACCTACCTGCCTTGTGAGATGCTGATACTCTTCCCTTAGTCACGTAAATCTGTGGAAGATGCCAGTAGTCCACATGGTGAAGATTTCAAATTCGTAATGCTGGTTTGTAATTAATGCAGGACGTGGTTTAACACAGGCACCTGGTCTGTAGGATCTGAAAGCAAAATGTGTATTTTATGATTAGAAATCTTATAAATTATCTTCAGTGGTATAAAACATTTCAGTTCCCTTTGAAAGCTCTCTGTCCTCTTTGAGCATCTCTGTTCTAACAGCAGCAGCAAAAAACCCTGAGAAAACCCCAGCAACATCCAAGCAATTAATACTGTTAATGTCTCATTTCTGGGTTTTTGGACTTGCAAACCTGTTAATGGTTTCACAAGCAGAATCTTTCTGTCCCAGCTCCCAGGCTGGAAGCTCTGCCCTTCTCTTGTTGCCATTTACATAACATGAGCTAGAATAAATAACTCTTTGTGTTCCCTGCTATCAAAGCTGCTAAACTGCTTCTCATCAACACCTTGTTCCATAGAAGATGAAAGCTGTTGAATAGGTTACTGTGTTTCATACCCAAAACTACATTTAGCAAGTAAAATATGTGCCAGAATGACTAATTTTATTTTTCTAGTACTTGCTTTAAGAATTAGTAGAAAATTAGGAATCTTACAACATTTAACAACATTATTTAGATAATATCAAAGCCATACAAATAAAAATAAGAAATTAAAAAGTGGTCTGGGCATATGGAGGAAGGCAGAGTGTGGGATGAGAGACTTTGGTTTGTGTTCTGGGGTAGATGGCGCTCCCTCGCCCTCCCCTCGTGTTCCCCCAGTTTAGCTGACTCTGCTCAGGAAGGGCTGCCTTGGTCCTGGCTGAGTTTTGTCTCCTGGGCCGTCGAAAAGTGGGCAGGGAGGACAGGCAGGAGTGCAGTGCTGGGAGCTCCTCCTGAATGGAGCACTGCCCAAGTGTTCATGTGTCTCTCAGGGTCCAATTGCCTTCGCTGCCTGCGCTTTTCAGCAGTGCCTACTCAAAGCAGAAGGAGCAATTCCTGTCGTGAAATGAAAACTAAATTTAATATTGAAAAAAGAAATTCCAGAAGAATTAAATCAGTAAAATACTATTTTTACCCTGCTGAAATAATTAGTTTCTGTTTTGGTTTTGTTCTCCACAAAGCTGGTTGTAGGCAATAGCTTGTGGACCATTTGCATGACACGGACAATCAAAGTTCATGTAACCAAACAAGTTTCCTGGCTTCAGCAGTCCTTGCTTTTCCACAGAAACGTATGTGGGGCCAAATTTTATTCTTGATAATTTCTGCTGGATGGATTAGCAGCAGGAAAGTTCTTACTATAAAACATTGATTAATTTGGCTGCCATTTTATTTTTAACACGTATTCTTAACTGAAGGGGCTTGAATGAACTCATGTAGGTTCTTGATCATAATTTGCATGTAAAAACCTGAGAGTTAAAAATAGCTAATACAGTGTGTGCCTTTGACAAAGGTGGGCCCCACTTTATTTTGTAATATTTTTATATTGGTGTTTGTGCAGTGACTTTGCTTATAAAGGTTCCTTTTCCATCTGCAGCTGATTTCTCCCACAGTTAATCCTGGGAAGACGATGATCCTCCTGTGCCTTTGTTAGAGCTGAAGTTCCCCCTCATACCTTTAGGCTGAATGATTTTTCTTTTTTCTCCCTTGAAGTCTGCTCCCACTCCAAGCCTGGAGCTCAGGAGTGTATATGAAGGACGACAGCCTGAGCTTCCTTGTTCACAAAACCCTGACGTTCATCTCCTTCCTCAGGGGAAATTTCTTGCTCTGTTCTGGAATGAGAATGTGCAGGGTCACTCCAAAGGCCTGGTGAGGTGGGGCGTGTTTTGGAAAAAAATTTAAATTAAAAAACACGATTGTAGACTGATCACTTCCTCTGCTGCATCCTTCCAGTCTCCACTGTCCTGAGAATTGTTGCTGTAATGTGTCAGTAAAAAATGAGTGCAACCCAATGAGCAAGAGAAAAACCCCTCCAAATATTAGGGAAGATAGGATTACTGAAAGCACGTAACTATTTTTACCCAAATTGATATTGTTCATGTTGTTTTTGATAGGACATCACATTTTATTCCTCAGTAAATCTACTGCACAAACATCTCAGTTCATGCCCAGTTCTAACTTCAGAGATGATTTATAGGAACTTTCTTCCTTTCAGACAGTGCATTTATTATCTGTTCATCTGACTGTACATTGAAGTGATGATAAATGTTGGAAAGGTTCATAGGCATTAATTATTCCATGAAAATGGAAATAATTTGCATAGTTTCCAACTAATTCTTGTTGTTTTTTTTTTTCATTGAACGCTGTAATCATTATCTACCTGCTGTGTGAAAATAACATACTTTTTAGGGCTGCATAACCTTACAGATTCTTTATGGTGCTAAAACCTTCATAATTAGTATATTATCAAAGAACATTTGCTTGGCTCCTTGCAAAGATGAACTAAGCAACTTTCCTTGGTGCTTAGAGACTAAAGAGATTGCCAAACAGAGACAAAATTGATATTGAGCAAAATTGACTTCTTTTTCAACTGATCCAAAATGTAAAATCTTTATCAAAGAAAACAACTCCATGATATCTTTCTGACAGCCTCTTAATCTCCCTGAGATTCTGGGAGAACTACAATGCACCAGCCTGTCAGTAGCATGGCTTTCATCTGAATATCCTGGAGCTGTCTCACATGTTATCCCTTACAGGAAATGAAGCTTTCGCTCCTCGGCGCTTTCCTTGTGCAGCCCAGGATGCTCCTGTGCACTGCAACCCTTCCCAGCCCTCTGCTTTTGTCACTTGGCTTGTTTTGAATTGCCGACAGCAGCGCAGGACAAGCGGCTGCCAAATGCACCTGCTTGACTTAGAAACCTCAAAGGTTGTGCATTCCAAAAAGAGAATATTCAAAACCAGCCCCAGGGTAGGTCTCATTCCGTGTTTTACTTGAGGAAAGTAGCCCGAGGCAGCTGCTGAGACCTGAGCTGGTTACCTGAGAATCCAGGTGGAAAAAACCTTTTAAAAGAAGTGCAGGTTTTGGGTTGAATCTGAAAGTTCATTCTCATACGCAAGTGAACTTCCCCTTCCAGAAAGTTTAGCTGTGGGATGCTCATTGGACGGTGGGTGCATATGCAGTTATTTCCAGCTATGAACATTATCCTCCTGCGCAGGGAAAAGCAAAGGTGGGGTGGACAAAGGCCGGGGCTGTAAGAAGCCCATTTCAATAGCTCGTGTTTGGGACTGTGTGCAATTGATTGATACAAGTGGTACTCTCGGGCTACCTGCCTGAGCTGTGAGTGTGAAAACGAGCAGCATTTCTCTGAGACTCTTCAAAATCCAAAGTCTTCTTGTATATTTTCCTTGTTAAAGTATAGTTTTAAATTTCGGGAAAGGAATGCTTGGGAAGGGACAGTGTTCCTTGCCTGTCCTGAGAGAGGCACATGGAGGGAAAGTATGATTGTTTTATTTAAGTACATAATAATAACAACAAACCTTCCAGTTTATTTTTTTTAATTTTCTTGAAATTTGTGTTCCTACTTTCCATAAGATACTATTTTATCACTATCTTCCAGATGGTACCTTGTCGTTTGGTGACTCTTATCTGCTGAGAAAGTAGATACTTACTGTTTTGGAATATTATTGAAGTTTTCACAGTACAAACACATTTTATTACCGACTAAATTATAACACTATTTAAAAGAATGTTGCAATCACAGACAACTTCATATTTCCCACTCTAGTAATTCAGGTCAATAAATCAAATTATATAGCTGCAGATAATACAGGATCACACCAGAAAAGCAAAGATTGGAAGATGCAGTCTCTAGTCTGCTGTTAAATGCTGAACCTGGTTATGTGTCCTTCATCTCTGTTGTGTAGCAGAGCACTTCAGTTTTTAAATTAAAAACCTAAATTTGGAATTGACTTTATGATTCTGTAAAGGATTAATTGTTTTATTAGCTTTATACTTCAAATCAGTGAGACAATATTCACTTACACTGAATAGGTGTTACGTGTTTACAGCCTCTAAATCAAAGGCTTAAAAATAGAAATGGGTCAAATTGGTTGTTTTGAAGCACAGTTTGGTTATTGCATTCTGTAATTTCTGAGTTAGGTCCTGATGAACTGAATAATGAGACCTCCATGGCTTCTGTTAGAACATCTAGCAGGAGTGACTTCACTTAGATTAGTGGGAGCAATGTATTTGTTACTTCTGCGCTGGCTCGGAGGGTCCTTGTCCTTCAGCAGAGAGCAGCAGGGCAGGTCTGAGAGCCCTGCCCAGCTAGGATGCTCTGCTCCAGGTGCCCTTCCCTGTGTCCCTGGGCTTGGCTTCGTGCTTGCTCCCTGGAGTCCCGGGGGCTTGTGGCTTTAATGTGCCCAGTGACTCCCGTCAGCTTAATTTGCAAATTGATGCTTTTGCAGGCTGCTTTGTGACACGTTTTTATTAATGAAGAGTAGATCAGTTTTAACTTGTGTTTCCCGGCTCGATGAGCGTGTTGCTGGACGCTGTGGCTGATCACAGCAGCAAATTCCAGCCGAGGGATTGGGGTTAGGGATCGCGGAGCTGTGTCCTGGGTGGGAGCTGCTCTCACCCGTGCTGGAGCTGCTCTTGGCTGGTCAGGAGGTGTGAGCAGCAGCCATGCAGCAATGCCTGCACTGCTGCTTTGATTTTTCCCACCGCAGCAGAGGCAATCCATCAGAAAACTCCACCATGCAGGGGCTCACACCCCCAGCCCCTCCCCAGTCCGAGGGCTGGGACAGGTCCCTGTGCACCCTGACAGCTTTTCCTCTGTGTTCACTTACTCATTAAAGGGCCAGAGTTGGTTGGAATTGCTCTAATTGCTGGAATAATTGAGGATGATCTTATGTGTTATTAGAAGTTTCTCTCTACTTCTGCTGCTTTTCCAGCAGTTTATAAACATGTAGAGTAAATCCATCAAAGGAGGAGTAGCAATTTTAAGCTGTAAAGTCCACTTAAAACATTCTTTGCTCACAGGACTAAAGAGCAGGAATGCTTAATTATTGCTGCACCATAAGTAAAAATAACTTTGAAAAAATTTTATCCCCTTTTCTACTGCATTGTTCTTTTCCACATTTGGAAATACATGTAAAATGTCTGGGCTTTTTTGGTGAACCTGTCAGTATTTGCTTCTGATTCTCTACTCCTGGTCTCAAAAACAGTCTTTTTGCTGCCTTTGGGCTCTGCGTGTCTCGAGGCTGTGGGAGTGCTCTGGATCTTATTGTCATCCAATACTTGGCAGCTTCAGTTCTGGAAAAGCAGATGACAGATCACAGACACAGTAAGGTGCTTTGATGGGATTTCAGGAATGTCTTTGTGAGCTGCTAAATGAGGTGGTTTCTCACTTCTCAAGTTTGTGAAGCATCTGGAAGAAGGAAAGTGTGTCACAGTACAAATCTTCCAGTGAATGTAAATCACAATCTGTGTTACAGGAGTAGAAATCAAAATTACTCACCACTTGGAAGAATCTAATACCAAATAGATCTGTGGAAAATTCAGGGTAAAAAAGAATTGATGGATAAAACCAGGTTGGAGAACTGAAGGGATCCGTGTGTGAGCAGGTAAAACAGGAGAAAGGGAAAGGTGGGGATTTCTGAGGGAAACATTAAGGAAACTGGTAGGTGCAACACACCACGAGTTTAAGTTACAGATGGGATTGTAGGCAGTTCAGATTCCACAATGGGAATGCTACATTCAATTTCAGATTTACAGCAAAAATAAGTGAAAAATTACAGAAAATAGAAAAAAGGGAGGGGTAAATTTTGAGGACTAGAAGGAAAAGGAACTATGAAAAGCAGAATGTGTATAATTAATTGTCAATATATTATTTCTATGTAAGCACAGATAAAGAACTCAACTTTTCTTTCATGTTCAGCAGTGAGCAGGGCAGTAAAGGATTATCATTAATACGAACACCCAGTGGGAAAAAAGTTTGTAAATAGATGCTTTTAGTGCTGCTGAGGAGCTTCTCAGGGGAAGTGTCATCACCTGAAACATTCGAACTGAAATTGGGAAAGCACTGGGAAATACACTGTAAGAAAGGAGCGTTGGTCCTGAGGGGGCAGGAGATGTAGCTGAGACCTTGAAGTGGGGGATGGCACTGGAGTGATCTGCTTTTAGCCAAACATGACACCTGTGGAAAGCAGAGGGACAACAAGGCTCTGAGCTTCTGTGCATCTGCTCAGCAGAACAGGCAATACTGCGCTTTTCTTCCGTGCCGTTTTCCACAGTTGGGTAACTGCTCAGTCTGCGTGTTACAAATGTTTAAAGTTTTCTGTTGGATTAAGTACTTAAAGGAGAAATATGATGGCTGCGGTGTGAAGTAACCAGATTAGGGTAGAATTGTGAGGGAAGAGACAGGATCAGTACTGCTCTAATTGAAGTCAATGAAGAGGCTTTAATTGAATGAGGGCTTCAGGATGAGGCTGGGAGTGATGAATTTCCAGCTGAAAAACAAATTGGCAGAATGGTCATGTGACATTTCTGCCGTGGACTGTGAATGTAGGGAAGGCAGGTTCTGCTGAATGATGGCAAAAATACTTGCTTTTGTAAAGAATATGAAAGCAGGAGTAGCAGCTCAAAACCAAGACATCACCTTTGGGATGTGAGGGGGAATGAAAGCACAGAAGAGTTGGCAAGTGGGAGTGTTTGGGGGCTTTGTTCTGGTGTTGGGTTTATGGAGGTTGGGGTTTTTTTGGTTTTTCTTTCTTGTTTTGTTTAGGATTAAAAGGAGGGATTTTTTAAATAGTGAACCCCAAAACAAAATTAAAGAGACATCAAGTTATAAGCTGACCTTTGAAGCAGGAAGAAAGGAAGGTGGTTGAGGTGGATGTGAGGGTGGAAATCCAGCAGTCACAAACATCCCAGCATGGAAGACTCATGAGTGACCCAATCTCTGTGGGATCCCAGGGCAGCATCACCCCAAAATAGGGTGTAGGAGAGCCTGACCCTCCTTCCAGAGCAGCCTTTGGTGGTGGTGAAGTGATGAAGGAAGTGGGAGTGTCTTCAGCATTCCCTGAAATCGCAAGTCCTGTGACCTCCCACGGTTTGTGTGGGTGCAGCTCGAGGGTTGTTTTGTGCTGAGTTTTTAATGTGTCACGAGCATTTTCTGAAGACAAATGGACTGAACTGTCAGGCTTTTAGACCTTGAAGGACCATTATTTTTATAATTGCAGATTTTAAGTTAAAGATCTGAAGATCTGCCCAGCGCAGGTCACTAAAGGGCATCCTTTCTGAGAAAAATACGCAGGTTTTATCTCTCTGCGGATACCTGGGCTAAGTACCCTTCATTAATGCTAATAAACCAAACCTCTGTTAGCAAAGGAGCACAGGCTATCATCCCTTTCCTTCCCTACCTGAGTTTGTAATTTGAATGGAAGTAGTTTTTAAGGTCCTCTCTGTATTCAGAGGTCTCAGAAAACTTCAAGCTTGTTTTACTCAAATGTGTGTAATTGCAGCCACTCCTGAGATTTTGACTGGAGGTGACTAATGTGAGTAATGTCAGGAAAGCATTGAACACACTGCAAATACTGCTCGGATCAAGCTTTCAAACTGGCACCAAATCCCGACAAGAAGTTTCACAAGCCTGTCAAAACTGTTGTGATTTGGGGCACATCCACAGCAAACCTGAGACTTAAATGGATGTGCCTGTGGAATGTAAAATCTATTTATTAAGTAAAATCTATCCAGGGAGAGCTCTTTTCCCCAGATTCTGAAGGTCATTAGTTCTCTGGTCCATTCAACACTTTCTGCAGGAGCGTGAGTCTCCCACGTGACAGAGCTGGCGTGATGCCCACAGCAATCAGACCATTTAAGAGCTTTGCAGACCTTCAATTGTGTTGCAGGTTCTTATTGTCACAATAAGAAATAAAGCCAGGCTTACACCAGACTCTGAAGCGTTCCTGGGAAGGAAAATAAGCCAGTAATTACATTGTATTTTACTTTTCAGAGCACTCATTCCTTTCCTCCTACCAGTAATTATTGCAAGAATACTGGCAAAATAAATATTTTACCTCTGGTCTGTGCACATGGCACTGTTTTCTAGAAATTGGCTTCTCCTGTTAATTATTTGCAATTCTTGCTACAAAGGAAAGAAAAAGAGTAATGTGCTAAGGAAGCCGAGGAACCTCAGACATAATATAGGAGGTTCAGGAGAAAGTGTAGCACCCACTATTACTTCCTTCTTCTTTTAAATAGATATTAACCTCTCCATGACCCTTATTAAATTATCTGAAGTTTAGAGCTAATTTTGAAGCTCAGATTTAGACACCCATTTTGCTGATATTAGGAAATTTGATGTAATACCTAGTTATAAAATAAATTAGAAACACTGTTAATTTGACCTTGGTTTTAATTAACCCAAGTGTGTTTTGACATCCAAACCTCGCAGGGCATCACACAATCTAAAGGACACCACATAAAAGCTGCTTGCCTTGCATTGCAACTCAATGCAGATTTTGGAGCTGATCAGTTATTTTTACCTTAAGGCAACATTGATCTGCTTTGCACAAAGTTAGCAGCAATTGCTTAGTGTGCTGAAATCGTAATGATATGTAAAAGCTAATTAATGATAGAACTCGAAAAGGCACGTGCTTCTGTTTACTGGGGTTTTGTGAGAATAGCTGTCCTAAAACAATTTCAGAAATGGAAGATTAAAGAGAAAAAAAGAAGTCGAAATGAGCTAATTACTCCATAGAGAGGAATCTGGTACTGAGGTGGGTAAACTTCCCCATTCCTGTGAACACCCATATTCCATAAATCCTCCTTCCTCCTGTACTTGGAGTTCCGTGCTTGAGATCCCTCACGACATTAGAGTGCATTCTCTAACGATAACTCATTAGTGGTGATTACCCTGTACTAATAACTCTTCACAGCCTTCTTTATTCTTGTTATCCTTTTAAACTCTAATCAATAGAAAAGGTTCTCTGATCTTGTGGTAGCTTTCATTTCTGCCCACCTCCTCTCTAAATGAAGTAATCATTGCACATGCTGCTTTTTTTTACTTTTGAGCTGAGCCTCCTTTGCAAATCACAGACTAATTTTGTGACTGGCACACTCTACATGGTTTGAATTGTAAAGGATTAGAGATTCAGAAGCAGTATTTGGACTCCTTGAGAGTTAGAAATACAAAGAGAAAATGGGAGAACAAACTTCTAATAATTGAGGCTTTGAAAAACTAAAAGTTTATGTATTTTAAGTAAATGTTAAACTCTAAACTTGTGTTGTAGACCTGTAAATATTAGTGTCTGAAATAAAACCCAGGCAATTTCAAGGTAATAGGACATAACTGAGACCAGTTCCCCAGCAGAGCAGGGGAAAGATTTGCAGTTTAACTTCCCAGTTTGGCTCAGCTTGGTTGTATTCCCTCTGGGACTGAATTTGGCAGACTTAGGCTCGCACTTTGAAACGTGAGTGCTTTGAAATCCAAACCGTCTGCTTTTGGTGGATTATCGCTACCTGGGGAAGTCAGGGCTGCACAAGGTGAGCATGGTCCCTCTGCACGAGGTAGGATTAACTAAGAAAACCCTTGAGGAACAGAAAGAGGCTTCTGAACAAAGCTCAAAGCAGAGGCAGCTTCAGGTGGAGCTGCTGCTCAGGAGTAAACTCATGCCAGCTACTGAAGAAGTAATAACAGCTTTGCAGAGTCTTTCAGAGGTGATTGTCACTGCCAGGTAAAATTTTACAGGAGGCAGAATCTGACAGTGGCTAATTTTTCCCTGATGGTTGCAGGGCATGCAAAGGCCAACATCGTTTGTTTGATGAGGGTGGGATCCATCCCACCTGCCTGGTGTCTTGGGGGAAAAAGTCCTGAAGTTCCATGGCTGGGTAGTGATTTCCCCCTTCATTTTTCCTTTTTATCGTTATCCCTTCAATGACACTCTAAAAACTGAGAGGTGGTTGAGAATAGGTTGTTAGTGATTTACACATGCATTTGTTCTCCCTGTTTCCTCCTGTGCCACATTCCTCAAATTTTTCTGTATTTCTTAGCTTCCCTTGCTGGTTTGGGATTACAGTTGGGGATGAGGTTAATTAATGGAGAGGTGATGATGTTCTTCTGGAAAACAAAGGTGTTTGACAGCCTTAATATCCTAGTAGTTCATTGGTGAGGGCACACAGAATGATCAGATTGGTTCTTTTTTTCCCCAGAGTAGAATGGCTGGGGCTAGTGCAGAAGAAAGATGAGGGCTGGCAAGTACAAATCCACTGTTCTGCATGTGCATCCTTCTATTTTCAGGGAAAAGAAGAATTTTCCCTGAAATACTTGGGCTTTTAACCTATCTTGGTATAGAATTATAGACCCATCTTCTCTGAGCGCAACATTGCAGAGCCACGCGGTAAACAGGTACCGCATTTCGGAATTTTTCCAGTTACCATCTGGATCCTGGTCTGATGTTTTGCCTCGGTGCTGGTATTTTGATTAATATGATGTTCCCGCACTGATTAGTGGAGAGACAGCTCATGAATCTTGTGCTCCGTGTGACTGCTGCTCCCCCATCCCTGCCTGCGAGCGGTGGGATGTGATTCCTGCCTTCTGGTGCCAGAGGAAGCTGTGCTGAGTTTGGAGAAATCTGTAAAGAGGGGGCTCAGCAAGTGCCGTGTTATCAGCTGCGGTGGTGGTAAAGGCTGCTGGAAGTTATCAGCCAAACAGAACTGATTAAAGATGAAAGCTGCTCCTGGTTTTGTACCAGTCGTGTTTTCATGGAGGCTGTGTGGTTTTGAAATGTTGGAACTTGCCAGTTTGGATCAAAAGCTCAGGTTTTAGTATCAAGCTTTCAGTAGGGCTTTGTGGGCATTGTAGCACACCACAGGATAAAAACCTACTAATGGAGCTCTGTGGAGTTCTCTTTGAACTTCCTGCATGTATTGACGGTAGCAAACAATGAATAATTTACAGATAATTGTGAACACGATGAAATTTAAAAAATTATTTGAATATGCTATTTCATACTTGTACAGTACAATCTGCTGAGAAATGATGTGCAGTGAGATGATGAACACTTGCTCTCAGTGTAAGCTCTTCCAGTGGTGCCTTTGCCCTGTCTGTACAGTTCTGAAATGGCAGGTGATGCTCCTTGTGCCTCAGACAGAGCACACCGAGGTACTTCTGACAAATTCAGGCTCATGTACTGGTAAAACTGATAGAGAGATGGAGAGAATAGCATTTTTTTGCATTACCAAAAGCTGACTTGTCCAATTTAAGACAAACCTTGCTTTACTTCATTAAATACTTAATTTCTTGTTGAAGCAATTGTTATTTTTGCTGCTAAAATTTTTGTTTAGAGAAGGCTTGAAGGAGTGTGAAGGATTTGTTCTTTTGGCATAGTGAGAATGGGAACACGAGTGGTGGTGTGGAATCTGCTGGTCCACAGGCTCTCATTCTCTATTGTATTTCCAGAAATAGCGGGCTCGGATTTTTGTATTCCTCTGTGATTTCACTTGTTGCAACCTGAAATACAACACACTTTAGAAATATGATTTAATATAGCAAATAATACATGCAATTCTCTCCTTTTCCAGTTATTAATCATTTATGTATCTATAAAAGTGGCAGGTTTGCCCTTGGGTTTTGGTCATAGGTCATTATGATTTGCAATCCAGTATAGATTCTGTTGTGGCTTGATACAGGGCAAAAAAAAGAGAGCCTGAGGTATGAATAAATCATTCAGTCCACTGTGGTAATGCACAGCAGTTTGTATCACCACGGTGCTCTGAAAGGCTAATAGTCTGACTTGGCAGGAGCAGAAAGTTTTAAAGAACCCAGCATCCCTGCATTTTGGTCTGCAGAATGAATGTAAGCTATGACGAAGAAATGTCTGAAAGTTCTTTTTAAAGGTAGTTAGAGGTCTGAAGTTTGGGGAGCCTTTCGGTAAGGGTTCAGCACATACAGATCGTCAGCCTTTCAGATCATCAGTGAAAACCAGGAACTAATCAACAAATTGGGCATTTTCTGTGATCGGCTTGGCAAAGGCTCTATCTAAAATGTCAGGATTGCTATTCTGACTACTTTAAAGAAACAAAGGATGCTTCAAAAACCCCACTATCTTGCCTATCAGATAATGAGATACCAGCAAGTTCTGAGCGCGGCATTTATGCCTCTGTGCTGTCTATTGATACTGCTGAAACTAAGGTGCTCAGTTGGACTTGCTCACTGGAATTATTTTTGGGAAAGAAACCCTGGCTTGTAAACTACATTTCTCATATTTGCTACTTTTTCTAGCAAACTTGCATAATTTATTTTACTTAAATTTTTAACGGTGGAGCTTCTGTTACAGCATACCCTACTGAAAAATGCTGTTTCATATGTTGCAAGATTTTAATCTCAAATTGTCTGTTTGTTTAACAGACTGCAACCACGTTAAATTTCCTAACTAACAACTCCTTTGGAAAATGAAAGAATGTCAAGATCTGCAAATTTTTTAGTTTAGACCTTTCAGCTTGGTTAGGAATGCTAGTTGTCTGCTGAGACTTTCCGAAATGGTGATCAGCCATGCTTATGTAGCCACGCTGCATCTCTTTGGACACGTTGGTGTTGGGCACTGGGTTTGGGGGCAGAGAGTTGGGGCTGGTGCTGCTGGGGAGCTCCTGCTGGAGGCAGGAATTCTGAGAAAGCCAGGAGTGGGAGGGGAGCTGGTCAGAGGTGCAGCACTGCACAAGGCTGCCAGGGCTGTGCTGCCTTCATGGTGATGGCAGCAATGATATTTGCGAAGCGTTTCCCGCTCTCCAGTGGCTGCTGGGCTTTGCTTAGGCCAGGCTCGGCGTTAATTAACCTCTTCAGATTTTCAAAACTCAAGCTATCGATGCCTCCAAAGCAGAAACTTTGTGTTTCAGACTTGGAGATGGAGCTTTCAAGGTTGTTTGAAGCAGTGTGGAAGCATCTTTGGGGGTATTTTTCCATTCTCTCCAACATTCAGTTCCTGATCTTATTATTCTGTAAAATGCATGGGAAATATGATTAGTTTTAGTTCAAATACAAAGAAGTAGGTCATGAGCAGACTGTGAAATGTGGATAAAATCCTTTAAATTAAATTGTTCTATTGAAGAAAATTATCTCAGTGCCTCTAAGATGGAAAGGCTGAACATGAAAGAGATGTTTGCTGAAAGAATGTATTGATAGCAGCTTAGTATTGTGCTAATGAAAATTATTTCAGTATATTCGGTATTGGCTATTGAAATCACAGTATTACTTTTATTTACACAGAAAAACTGATATAAGACTTATACCTGTATCCTGAAATCTTTGAAATTACATCTGCTTCAAAACTAGATAAATTGTTTGTTAATCAGCATCCTACCATTTCTGTTCCAATTAATCTTTTCTTCTAGATCTTGTCCTTTAAAAGGGGGAAACAAACTGCATAAGCAAAATTATCCATTTACTCAATCTCCAAGTCTTATCTTGATAATGTCAGAGGTAAAGCCTTTATCCTCCTTGGATCCTGTCTGCTGGAGTGTGCTCTTGGCTGCTCCGTGTGCTGCGGGGAGAGCTGACACCCTCTGCACATGAGGCACTTGAGCTCAGCAGAAGAGGACATCGCTGCTGTTTGATAAATGGGGATCAAAATGCATTTACATGAGGGACCGAAATGGTGCTTTTCAAAGTATGATAAAGGAAATAGCAATATATCACTGTGTACAGCTAGTCCTGAGTGATAGATTTTGTATCCTGTGGGTTCGGCTGCAGACTCCCTCCAGTGTGCACACACAGGGCCTTGGCTTATCTGTAACTTCTATTTTGGCTTCAAAGACCAGACAAAGTGAGAAAAGAAGATTCAAACTAAGGCTGGACCACAAAGGCTGGGAATAGATGTCACCTTCCAGAGCCCAAAGCCTGCTGTGCTGATCTGCTGCTTGCCCAGACCTGTGTGTCTCTGAGTGCCATCTCAGGCACGAAGGGCTGCACTGAGAGCCAGGGAGCCCTCAGTTCACCCCAGCAGAGTCCTGACACCCCAACTCTAACAGTCAGGTACACAGAACAAATTTGTGCCACCACAGTCCGCTCCTAATTCACGTGGCACTTGGATCTGTAATTAACACTGCTGGCCTTTAATGGGTACACTTGTCACATTTTTTCTATGTTTAAAATAGCCCCGTAAAGCTTACTTAATTTTTTTAATATAATAAGAAAGTTAAAAGGTCTGGCCTCATTATCATTCTGTGCCAAAATGGTTTTTTCAGTGGGCAATGGCAGGACTATGAGAGAGCATTCAGCTTTCATCCTCTTTCCTGTGTCTGGTTCAGCAGTGACCTGATTACTGGGCACCCTTCTATTCCACCTATGTGACACACTGAGATTCTGTTGTGTGTTAAAATAATGTTTTGGGTTACCATTAGTAGCATTTTCCAGGAAATTTTAGTTTTTTAAATTACAAAATTACAGTCAAGTAGTTTTCATACATGATGGTGAAAGTTGTGCAGTTGATTCTGAGAAACATATTATTTCTAAGTTATATTTTTTATTCTACTGAATGATGAAAGCCATTACATTGTACAACTATGTTGAGTTTAATGTACATAAAAACTCATGCTAAAAACAAAAAGTGGGAGAATGAAATAGTTAGATGAGGTATAGCTGATTTAATTACCTTTGTTCTCCTTGTCTCAGTGTGTTACCTTAAATCTGCCTAGTGACTTTGGTAGTGGCCCAGCCTTCTCAGCTGTTTGCTTTGTCTTTTCCTGCTGGGCTCTCGAGAGGTCCTCTAGGTGTGAGAGAATGCTGCCAAAATTAATGGTGAACAAATTGTGGGATTATTGTAATTTTCCTGTATGAACTTTTTTCCCCAGACTGATTTGACTGCTTAGAGGCCAGTGAATAAATACTGGAGCATTTCTAACAAAAATTTTGCTGAAATTCCCTGTCCCCTGAAAAGTCACTCGTACAGTAGGTAGTGAATAGTATGCAGAGTAGTGGTCTCTAAAGAGTTAAGGGATTTTCATTATGAATATCATTACTACTGTTCATTTCTAAATTCAGCACTATTGAGGGAACAAGCAATTACCCACCACTCAAGGTATTCCCTCTTGAGCTTTCATAAGTACATTCTGTAAAGTGATTCACCTCAGTGTTGTGAATCTCATGTCTCTGTCACCAGCAGTCTCTTTAGATGCATGTGGAATATATGTGTACATTGAGAGACATTATACAGAGTTACATTTTTAATCGATGACTATAAATATTTTAGTGTGAGGGGAATTTGCTATTCATAAACTAAGATACTGCTAACTGGGATTAGGCCTACTGCAGACAAGTGCTTCGCAAGCTCTCTGTGTGGTTCCAACAGTTCCTGATGATCTTACCTGCATAATTTCTTGCTCTACCTCTTTTTCATCTCGCTTCTGTCATCTTTATAAAAGTGATTTTCACTCTGCATCATGAGATGCTTTGTATCATGTTGTGGCTTAGTGATAAAAAGTTGGGGGAAGGCACAGCCACTGAGTTCTGCCAATTCTTTGGAGTTAATAGAATGATTACCCCAGTGATTGGATTCCTGTGATTGATCTTGTCACACTGAAGTGTTCCTGGCATTGGCTTGATTATAGTCTAATATCTGTCGGTATAAAATGTTCTACATATAAAATAGCTTTAAAATGCCAAAGAAATGCCATTATTGGTAGCAATTCTCTGCATTAATGCAGAGCATTTGGAATTGCTTTTTCTGAGGGTATTGTTCCACTGAGAGTTCTTACACACTCCTTTCCATCGTGTTCTCTTCAGGATGCAACTTTCTTACAGCCTTGGAGTTTCAGCATGGCACAAATGCTGAATTTATATTTGCATCATCCCACTGATATTAAGAAACACACATTCTGTGATGTGTAGATTCACATCTGAGGGGGTGGTTGGGGTGCCAGTCTTGGGGGTCAACAAAAAAGAGTGTCAGAGACTGGTGTCAGAATGTGCTTTGAATCTGAGTGCAGTTCTTTACTGAAGAAAAAGGTGCTTTGGCATAACTGGAGAGACATGGATGGTGTTTGGAATTTGTTGGCGCACGCAAGGAGGAGTAAACTGTACTGTGCTGTGTCCCAGCAATCCCTAAAGGGCAGGAGAAAGCTCCCTGCTCTGGTGTGAGCACCCAGCAGTGCCAGCTCCTTGCCTCATTCCTTGCCTGGGGATGGGAGCAGGGCTCCTTTAGGGCCAGCTCCCTTCCAAAGTGAGCGCCTGCACTTCCTAACTGTTGATCTATTTACAAATCTTGCAGAATTGCCGTGCCACTTACAAGATGATTACTTAAATTCATAATGACATGAAGGCTGGTCAGGTAACTGGTTGGCTTTTGTCTGGCAACTCACAGATTTACTTTAAATTAATTACTTGTTTCTGAAACGCACCTCTTGAACAGGTTTTGTTGTTTCATGTTTTTAATGTGTTTTTGAAAAACACAGCTCTTTGTTCTAGTCAAATGAAATCTGTTCTTTTTTTCATTACACTAATACAATACACAGTGATCCAGAGACCGTCCTGATACAGACAATACTGCCTTATCAGTAAACTTGTATTATCCTTGCTTACTGCTGCATTTGATAACTGCCTCCACTGATATTGATGAAACTCTCAGGAGAAAAAACGAAATAAAGGAAAAGGAGAAAATAGTCTGTACCAGGTGCCAGCATATTGGATTGCCTGGGAAAGAGGAGAACTCTGTGGGCACAAAGTGCCCCTTGGTGAAGAGGTGGAGGTTTGTCCTCTGGAGCTGTGTGCACCATCTGTATTATTCACCTTCTTTACTGGAAATTGAACGTCTGCATCTGACTGGATGTGCTTGAAATGACGGCATTTTAATAGACCCAGGTACTTTAAATTTAAAATGGAACTGCTGTGCTGCCAAGTGTGGGGTGGATTCCATTCCTCCAGACAGGCTAATTATGGGCAGCAGTAGTTTGAAACCATCTTCTGTCTCGCAAGACTCCGAGCAGCTCTTTTTTCCTCCTCCTGCTTTATTTTATTGTTAGCCAGCAAAAGCTTTAATCATCGCTTTCTATCCTTATCTGCCCTGCAAGAGAACAGTTGTGAAAATGACTCTGTGCTTCTAAACTGGTCTCTCATTCAAAGGGACCTAATAGTGGACAGATGGGCAAACCCTGGAAAATAGGAAATGACAGGAAGGAGAAAATTCGCTCTGCCAAATACCTCTGCAGCTCACTGGGTGAAGGGAGCATCTCTTAACTTGAACGAATCTGGCAGAATTTCATTTTGTTTGGGTCAGGCTCTCTGCTCAGTGTAAGATTTGGAGCATTATCTTCTTTATCTCTTTGATCTCTTGGATTGCTTAGGCAGGCATTTTGATGAAAATGTGCCCTAGGTGTTCTCTGAGTTCAGGCTGCAGCCACACGAATGAGAAATGACAGATGGGGCCATTTGAGTGAAATCCATCTGCTATGATAAGATTCCTAAGGGCAGCCTTTGAAGGCTTGGTGGAAGCACCCAGGCAGTGCAGAATTCCAGTGGGTTAATGCCTGCACCATTTTCCTGTTAATTCAGTTGAGATTTTGAAAACTTTTGAAAGGAAATACCCTCGGCTCAAACTCTTGCAACTCTGAGGGTGAGACATCCCTGCTATTTTGTGACTTGAGCCACCCAGCAACATTTCTTGGGAGGACTTTTTCTCATTTTCCAAGAGAAGTATTTCAAAATGTACTGCTTTAAAATGAAACCTAAAGCTTCACATTCATAGAAATTTACCAAAAATATTTTCTGAAATTTTCATTCATTAACATCTTTGATATCATGTGAGATTATTATGCATGCACCTTGATTTGGGTGTCATTTTGAGATATGCTCATGGGATCAGCAGAGATGGTATTTTCCCCCACTCTGTCTATAATTAAAAGGGGGAGGGATGGGAAAAGGACTCCCATCAGAATTGTAAAGTAAAAGCTCCACACAGGTTATGGGTGAGGATGCACTAGTATTAAAGTGTTTAATATGTTGTACCTCTGTAGTACTGAATGCCTCAGCTCATGTGAAACATGCAGTTTTTGCTGCTTCTTCCATAGCCCTTTCTTGGTTTTGCTTCAAGTTCAAATGAGAAGTCTGCAGCACTTCATAATTTAAATATTGCTGTGTCATTGTCTAGGTTCAAGAATTTCTTGTCATCATTTTGATCCCAGATGAGTGATACCTACAAGTAGAACAACTTGTTTCTTACTGTGATGATGAATAAAGTCTTGGAGTCAAACGAACTTTCTTCTTCTGGTTTGTCTAATGTTTTGATAGTGTATATGTATACACACACATGTGTATATATATATATACACACACACACATATATATATATGTATATGTATATGTATGTATGTGGATGAAACTGGCGGAAAAATGGGTGACTGGGATGTGAAGCTAATGTCAAATCATTGTGGCAATGAGAATAAGAATTTATTTTGGGACTTGGGCACATCCACAGCATGAGCTTACCTGCACCTGCCTTATGGAAGGAGTGCACCACAATTCTTGCATAAGAAATTCTCCTCAAAGTGTTTAGCAATGAAATTAACATAAAGTGAGCTGGCTAAAGAGCTGTAATTTCACTTTCAGTTACTCATTACTCTGTGGTAAATCTTAATTTGGATCTATAAGATTTTTTTTTTCCTTTTAGTGTATTCATTTAGGAAAATCAAGGAGTTACTTAACATGCAGTTTCCATATATTGAAACATTCTTTGCATTCCTCTTTGTTCCTCCAACACTTGCTGAAGTGTGTTTCAGCATAATCAGCCTCCCAGTGGATTTTAGCATGAAAACAAATCTCACTTTAATTTCACAAACTTCAGTTTACAAAGCAGTGCCAGGAAATTAAATTACCTGTTTGCAAACACAGCCTCCTTTCTTAGGAAACATTTTTACTATCACTTGCAATTTTCACCTAGCTCTTTCCACTGTCAGTTTTTAACTGTTGTGGTTGCGCCATTAATCAAGAGTGGAGGCAGGGGGGCAATAACTCAGACAGGCTGTGCTGCTTGGGGACTTGGTGGTGGCTGCTGTGGATTGTGGGCTCAAGGCAAGGTGTGAATGGTGTCAAACCAGAGCGCAGTCATTGCAGGGGACATCTGCCGGAGTGTAGTGCTGACACTGGGGGAGCTAGCAGGTGGAATTGTGCTTTGTTGTGGGCCTGGAAAACCGTATTATCTCAGTCTGTCGTGTGCTTAAATAATTTCATATGCATTTAGGGTTTGAATAGTCAGAATTTTGAATACGTTGTTTTTCACTTCATGACCCTTAAGATGCTTTTGTGTTCTGCCGGTGGTACGCACAACACCTTACAGCTTTTAAACACCTTGCAGCACTGATGAAAACAAAGTTTTAATGAAACTTCTCTCCCTTACAGAGCAAGCCCATTGCTGCAGAAACAAGTCATCCTTTAGAAGGATAGAAGAGAAGGTGATAATTTTTTCAGTACACTGCGCTTTATCAGGAACACTGATTTATTGACTGTGAAATTTTACAGGGAAATATGCCAGCCTTGATGAGCCTTTTGTGGAGAATTTCCTCAGGTCTCTGATGAAAGTGATAACTTGAAAGAGAAATCCCCAAGAGAAACCTATAGACTGGAGATTAATATATTAGCCTCATATGTGGGATCTGGAGTCCCATGTGAGTTGTTCATATCCCAACTGATTATTTTGGAGCTGCCTTCATTCTAAAGCTGTCTTCCTGTTGTCATCTGCACTGTTGTCTTGCTTTCTGGTTTTCTTTTTTGTTTTTTTAGCAAATCTTGAAATGCTGTGTTTTTCTAGTGATATAAAATAGAAAATATTTTTTCAGTATTTTCCTTAACCTGTTAACTGTTTCTTTGCCATCTTTCTACTGCTCTTGTATCATTTGCTGTGGCTGCAATGCCCAATTTCCTTTGTCCTCCCACAGCTGTGGGGTAGAGCTAGGGTTTGTGTCCCCCTGCCCAGGGCTGCCTGGATTGTCCCCCTGGCACCAGAGGGAAGGAGCTTCTCTGACACTCCATCCCCACCCAGGGACAATAAAACCAGGATGCAAACGAGCCTTCGTGGCCAACATGGCCAACATGGGAAGCGGTGCCTCAAACAGGAGCAGAGTAAATCTCACTCCCCTCAGATGAAGTGCTTCTCTGAATGACAGCTCCTGATGGATTTTTCATTGGGGTGATGTACAGCATCCATTATGCTGAAGGACTGCTCTCAGATACAGGTGATCCCAGAGCTCTGGGTGTTTGTGGCTTTGGCGTGTAGGCATTAAGGCTTAGTAATACGAACACAGGCACTGAATTTTATGGGCTGTAGAGGTGTCTGGGATGGCAAATTGCATCTCAGCCAGGCTGAGCGAGGGAGAGCATCACAATTGGTCTTTTACAGAAAATTATTCACGACAGTAAAGGAGTGGGGATTTGAGAGGGAGGTGTTTCCCCTCAGACTGATCAGCTAAAGGCATTTTCATTAAAGGCACTTGTTGCAGATAGGTGTATGTCCAAAGTATTTATGTGGTGTGGGAGTCTCCAACTACAGACTTGTATTTCTGGCTCCTTTGAGTAAAAACATTGCTGCCATTAAGTTAGTTATGAAATTATAACTGATGAAGTTTATCATTATCTCTAATTAATGCATGGGGTGTATACTGAAATCAGTAATTTCTATAATCTCTTTCGGTTCTCTATTCTGGGGCTCATTTGTAACTCTAAAGTAGATCTATATTTTCATTCTTTTTGAAAGAAGAGTTGTGTCAGCAGCTGTCCCTGGAGTGCAGAACAGGGCTGCAGGAAGGTGCAGATTGGTGGTGGTGCGGAGCTGTGGTCAGGCTGGGCTGGGAGAGTGTGACCTGGGGACTCTGCAGTCAGCGGGAGGTTAAAAAGCTTCAGGCTGTGGCAATCTGTTATTGTCAGACTGAATATAAATGGGGCTTCAGCGTGGGGGGAAAGGGCACAGCAGACACTCTGAAGAAATAATTTCTCTAACATGTTGTTTTTATCAGTAGGAAAGCTTAAGAAAGTTTTTGCTCTGAGCAAGTACTTCCTGCTTCTGCATTTCATTCCTTTATTGTCCTTATTTTGCTATGGGGTTATTGTAACAATGCTGGACTGGTTTTGAATTTTTTCTGCCCGGCTTTGTTTAATATCCATTTTTCTTGAACTATCTAGTCTGGTTTCACAAATTCCACGCATAAAATTGTGCTCTCCACGTGATTCCAAAATCATGTGGATAAAAAGTAAAACTTTTCTCTCAGTCTTCTTTTTCTTTCTTTTTTTTTTTAATGAAGAAGTATTTTGGTCCTTAGGGAATTTAAATGATCCTATTACAGTGTGACCTCACAGCGTGATGCAATGATGGTTCCTTGTAGGGGGAAGCAAGCAGTGAGTGCCATATGTACCCAATTCTGTCCCTGGGGAAAATGTGTGAATGTGGGGTAGATTTAGTCAAAGTTAACATCCCTCTGCTTGAGGAAAAACAGGAAAGTGTGACTGTGACTAACTGAATAATTGAATGGATAATTGAATTCATTTCTAAAGGTGACTGCCATGAGAGGAGCAGCTTGTTAGTGAAGAGAAATAAGTTCCTTCTTAAAATTATGTCTTTTCTGTAAACCTACTCAGATAATAGTGCATGGAAATAGATTTTAATGTGACTGTGGTCATTTTTTGTATTGCTACATCATTAAAATCCCATCTGGTATGTTGAGATCAGAGCAGTTACTCTAGTGCACTGGAGAGAACTGAAGTAACCTATGCATAGATTGTGAGTATTAATTTCTGGCAATTTTGTTTTGTTTTGTTTTTGTGTGCTATTTGGCCAGCTGCAGGTGTGGGGTGTGACTTTCCAAAACTTAGCAGATGAAGAAGAATTACTGAATTATTTTGATTTTTACAGGATTCTTCCTGCAGTTTAAATACATCCTCAGTGCCTCTGCTTTTGTATGCACCTCTCTTGTCCATTTGAAGAGTTATCTCAGTGTGCTCTGTGCAGGCTTTTGGATAAAAACCAACCGAGGAACAATCGAGCAGAAAGGGTAGCCAGTAGGAAGGACTCATTGCAAATGACACTTCTGTATCTTGATGCAACGGGAGCTGCTTCTGACAGGCTTCCCTTCTGCATTTGGCAGCTTGGCACTTGACGTGGCAGATAATCTATGCAGATACTGAGCTGGCAAATACACCTGTCTTAATATGCTGAAAATATACAGGTGGATACCTGTAAGTCAATTAACTCATCTTAAACACTTCAGACTGGAGCTTTCACTGCTCAGTGTGCTCTACCCTCTTTGGCCAGCACTATTTTAACATGCATCCCTTTAATTAACTGTATCTAATCTATACTGTATGAAATCCAGGTAAGATCTGATATGCTCTTTATTTTACTTCTAACTATTGCTGTTTTGTCAGTTCAGTTAGGAATGTGTACCAGAGATGGTACTTGTCATACTGTCTTACTATTACTCCACATGTCATGGATCTAGTTTTTGAAGTAGTTTTAAGCTAAAAAACACCCTTAAATAATTAAAGTCTCATTGCTTTAGTAATTTGGGACTGTTTGGCTGGGACTGTTACATTTGTTACATTAGTTTCAGTATATAGTTGGTGCTGTGGTAATCTTTTCCTCTGGCTGAATTGTTTCCTCTGTTATAAAAGGGATGTCAGATCATTTTGTCAGTTCAACATTTCATTCTACTTCAGTCATATTTTCTAAAGAAAGATGTAGCTTCGAGGCTGATAAGACCTAGCACTGACAGACTGCTATCCTTGCCCCTTAAATTCAGTTTAAAAGTTCCTTCAAGTTCCTGCTTTTATTTGTCACCCACACATTTCAGAAATGTTATTATAAGGAGACTAATAGAGATAATAGTATTTGTACACTTGTGTGTTGCATAATCTTGTTGGTTTTGAAAGCAGAGACTCTTACTGTGAGTACTTTCACATGACTGTCCTTCTGCATATGAAGAAAGTTTAATTCCTCCACCTGAAAATCAGGTGGAAAAAAAGGTCTTGCACTGTGAACCAGAAATCATTAGACACAAGACTTCAGTATGTGGTGTTACCTACAAACATTTTCCATGGGCAATGTGTCTGGACTTCTCCAGGAGCAAATGCCCAGTGTCTGTCCAGTTCCTGTGTGTTCCCTGCTCCAGAAGGAATGGAAATAACACCATCTTGAGCAGCAGTGGCCTGAGCAACCCAAGGGCAGGACTTTGTCCATGGCAGAATCAAAGCAGGCAGAGCAATCCATTGGCAAAGCAATGCTCACAGAATGGCTCACGATCCTTTCTCGGATTTTCTGTCATACACATATGGTATCCATCTGTATCCATAGATAAGGGATTTTATCCCTCTCCTCATTTTCATCCCCGTGCTCTTTCATTCCGTGCTAATTGCTATTCTGTATTTCATGTCTGTGACATGTCTTTGCGTTATCTGTCACTTTTGAGCTTGCAGTTGCTACACATTATTAAGGCAAATTATATCATAACTGACAACTTAATAGAGATTTTCCTCACTAGTGACACAGCTCTACTCTTTCATGTTGGTGAAAAAAACACACAAGTGGACAAGTCTCTACACTTTCAATCTTCCACATCTCAGGAAAACAAAATCCATGCCACTGTTAGAACAAATAGTAATAGAGTTAGCTTTTGCTGCTGCTTAACATAACAAAGCAGTCAGACTGTTAAAAGAATAATTTATAAACACCATGTATTTCCATAGAATTAAGACTTACAGGTCTTATGAAGCTGACTGGCATTGTATTCCTAATTTTAAAAGCCTCATTTGTTAACACCTGCAGGGAAGTCAAGGAGATTATATTACTTAAAGGAACAGAATTATGGGTGCAAATAAAAGCTGTAAACAATATGCTGTCTGAACAAAATAATTTTAAAACAGTATTTGAGGGCTACTGACTGCACACCTCGCCATATTGCTCAGAATTCTGATTTCATTGTTGTAAGAGGTGTAAAGAGTAATATTTAAATTATAGGGAGGTGAGGAGATCTGCAAATTTCTGAGGAGTATGGCAGGAACTACAAACAGCCGCAAAGGTGTTTGTGCTGTCTTCAAACAAGAGAGTAAGGACAATGTTCGTATTGAAACAGGGTGGCTGTACAGAGAAAGAAAAATTTAAAAAATGGATTTATAATTTCAATTTGGTCATTTTAAACTGTTTAAAAAAAACAAAGCACAGCTATTTCAATGCCCAGCCCAGGGCAGCCCCACAGCCAAACACTCCTGAATCCTATTAGTACCTGCCATTTATTGTTAATAAAAAAGGAACATTCAGCTTCTTCAGGGATTAGAATGGATGCACCTGCAAGCCATGTTTGGGAAAACAGGAGTCTAAACTGAGAGAGAGCAAAGGGGGAAGAGCCTTTCCCCTGGGGGCTGTTCAATGCCCTGTGGAAAGAGGAGAGGTGAACTCTCAGCAGCAAAGCCACTGCTGCTGCCTGGGAAGGCTTTTGCCATGGTTCACTATGGGAAGGAAATGATGCAGTAATGAATTGGGATGGATTAATTTTAATCTTTTTCTTATTGTACCTTAAAGTGCTGCTGTCGAGATATTTCGTTAGAGGTTAAACTGGACACTTGGAAGTGGAGCACATGGGGCAAGCAAAGAGGTGGAGAGGAATGGGTTGGTTCTGTGGTGTTTGCTTTGTAAGTGGAAATTCCGAAGTTTGAGCTCCAGTCACTGTTCAGCCAAAGTATTTGTATCATGCCACTGAAATATAATTCACATATTTTTCATACTGCTTTGGAATTTGGAGAGGCCTGGTCTAGGGTTTTGAGAACATGTGTGAGTGATTAAATAGTTTTAAAAACAAGACCCAAGGCTGTTGGGTAGCTGTGTGGGTTGTGACAGCCACCTCGGGCTGCCCTCAGCTGAGGCCTCTGAGCCACCTCAGGTTTGCTTTTCTCGCAGATTTCTCTTCTCTTGTCTGGATTTTACCCATTTGATAACAGAAACAGGTGAAATCCAATGCCACGTAAAGAACTACACTCATGTTTCAGGGTTGGGGTTGTGCTGCCAAATTGTGCTCTGTGGTCAGAGCCCCACACCGGGCAGAAGCATTTGTTGTGGTTGCTTTTATGCTGATGTCTGCTGAGCTTAGAGAGATTGCCTTGTTCTGCAGGGTTGGAGTCTGTGCTGGTTCTCTCGGCTGCTGAAACTCGGTCTCTGGAAGCTGGGCTGTGGCTCAGAAACTCTGCCTTCACTTGTGCTTGCAGCTTCCCTGCTGAGGCATGAGTGACTGCACGGGTACTTGTGATTTCATAAAGCTTTGCCTTTGCTCTGGAACGGCTTGGAGCATTCATAAATCCATATTCATAAATCACAGCTCAAGTGATTTCTTTAAAACCTTGAGGATTGTGTATTGTAGTCTGATGATTGCAATATACTCTCAATTTTCATAATTTAGAATCATGTTTATTCATAAAGGCTTTGTTCACTTCAGCATTGCCATGAGAGCGCTCGGAGTGTTAGATTGGCTGTACAGGTTTGGTGTAGCACAGTTGTACTCCTGCTTTCTGAGAATGTCCTGAAGGAAGTGATGAGGCAAAGGCCTGGAAAAAGGTCTGTTCTGTCTGCATGTGGCCCCTTCTGGAAACTGCTGCTGCAGATGAAGATTCTTAAAAGTGTACTCATAACTATTGCCCGTCCTTTTTCAGTGTAGCCCTGAATGTGTCTGGTCCATCTGAATGTGCCCTATTCCTTGGGAAGGAGAAATCTGTATTGTTATATTGTGGCCGTTACATAAAACGGATTTAAAAAAAGAAATAACTGAAAATATTGATGTAAAAAGTAAGAAAGAAAAAAGTAAATACAATGTGGTCGATACCAGAAACAGACAAGTATAAGTGAATACAAACACTGTCAGATGTACAGGAATAAAGTTCACTGCCTTTACCATCTAAAAGCGTAAGACAACAGAAAAAAAAAAGAAACCAAGCAAAAAAAAGCCCCAACCTGTGAACCTTACTAGATTTTTAACTTGCTGTGGAATTGCTTTGTGCAAACAGTGGTGAGTAGCAAAGGTGATTGTGGCTCTGCCCTGCACACTCAGTCCTGTGAGGCTCATTGTGGTGGTGATACTTTCCTGTGTCCTGGCAGAGTTCTGTAAATGACATTGTGAGCACTGGTGATGGTTTTTGGAGCTGAACCTTTTCTCAGCCGTGTGCCATCACTTGTAATCTCTCATGTGAAAAGGGCCTTCATTTTAACCCTGTTGGTTCAGAAAGAAACCCCGTTACACATTTGGTTAATGCTTAGGCTGTCACGGGGGGGAGTTTCAAACCACTGCATTTGAAACTAATGGTTAGAACTTCTATTTTTCCATAATGATCTTTCTGTTGCAAACACTGCAAGATGACTGTAGAATAAACCCAGGAGTAGTATCAGAAGCTGGAAGAACACACATTGAAAAGTTCATTTATTTATAGTCTTTGGGTCTTACGGGGATTCATTCAGCAAAAATTCTTCAATCCTATCTCTTAGTTGTGTGCAAATATGACCAAGGCAGGTTATTGGCCTAAAACTGGAATAATCTCATTGAAGTCTGTGATATTTGGTCAGACTGCTCTGAGCAGTTGTGGTGTGGAATTTTGTGGCACTGTTTGCTGCACAGAAGCTTTCTGAATCTGCACAATTCTCCTGGTATTTGTTACATCCTCGACTTCCCAGCTTAGTGAGGGGAGAGTGTGGGCGTGTGGAAGGGAGGATTTCATTGTTGTAAATAGTTTTGGTTTTCTTTCTCTGGGGGTGATGCTGGTATGAGATGGTGGTTACAGAAACGCAGGATCCAGTGAAAGCTGTTGGAGTAGAGCTGACTTACACTGATTTCAAGTGTCCATCAAATTATGACTTGCACTGGTTTAGTCTTCCTGCTTCTGCTAAAAACGTAGTGAACCTGGCCACAGCATTTCTCTATAGAATATTACTGATTTTTAAAAAACCAAAGCAAATGAAACAACTGCCACGAGTAATTTTTACAGACAAATATTTCCCCCCCTTCTTAAATTCAATGTTTGTAGTCTATTTGATGTGACATTCGTTTCCTTTCTTTAAACTCATTTTTGTGACAGTGTCCTTCATTCAGTGGCAAAGGCTAGAAGCTGCTAGTGCAGAGATGGCCTGCCCTTTCCCTCCAGTTTTGCAGGTAACTGTTCCCCAGAAAGGCAGGACCTCTGCCCCGTGCTGCCTGCACGAGAGGAACGCTGGCATTGCATTACACTGTCCCAAAAGGAGAAAACTTTCCTCTGGCAGTGCTTTCCCTGCAGGTGTACCAGGCACGACTGAAGGACCGGAGACTGCTCGAAGTGCCTCTGCTCTGCTGAGCTCTCGGAACAGGCTCTGCTCCTAAAAGCAGTGCTTAACAAACCAGCAAACAAAACCAACCACTACAGCTTCGATCCATGGAGAAGGAGGGAAAAAAATCTCCACCACCTCCCTCCTCTGTCAGCCCCATCCTAGGCTGCAAAATGCTTCTGGGCTCGGGACTGTGGTGATGGGCTGTGGTCCAGGGGAGGGCTGTGCGAAGCAGCTGAGCTGTGACTTGATCAAGACTGATCTTGTCTGACTTGATGCACTCAACTGGAAGTCTGGGGTAGTTCAGGAGCTGATTCCCAGTGGGATGCCAAGTCCCAGCCTTGAGGGAGCAGAGTTATCTGTCAAAACATGGGGCAGAAAGCAGAGCAGAGGACTTCCAGCCATGCGAGTGTACTGCAGCCCTGCAAGAATGGCAACCCTTGCAGCTCGTAGTGGTTATATATTTGTTGCCATTAAATCAGCTGCTTAAATTCTTCTTTGACTTGTTGCACCCGCGAGAATGTGATCTGCATGATGATCTTAACATTGTGTTTTTTATTCAGTTTTAATTTTAGCAAGGAACAGTGAAAGGAAGACTTACTGCTGGTGTGAGGTCGGAGAGAGCACGTAAATTTTTTGGTTAGCATGGCTGTTATTTGTGGTACTGTTAACTAACAAGGGCCATACCGAGCAAATTCAATGATTTTCTTACCGTGCTCCCCCTCACAATGATATAAGCACGAGGCCCGTGTGTTTTTACACTTTGTTATGCAAATGTGCAGTGTAGTATCAATGGTAAGACTGATGAAAGTATGTGCAGCATTTGTTAGGGCAGCTTGCTTGTCATCATTCCCCTCTGTCATCTGCATCTTGTTAAAATGTATGAACACGTGGAACACGTGTTGATAACTGTGGTTAGAGGAGGAGAGGCAGCGGTCTCAGGGCCGTTCAGCTCTCCCAGCTGTGGCCCTGCTGTTTGCCCTCCGCGGTTGGGCTTGGCTCACACCGCCAGGGGCTGGAGCACAGAGCTGCTGCTGCTGCTGGGGGGATTCAGGTTGGCATCCTGGATGGAAATGCATTCCCAGCGCTCTTTGAAAGGAAGATACTTTTGAAGGGCTGCCAAGCCCTGCTCGATGGCACATCCCTTCTGACAGCAGGGTTTTCCCTCCTTTGTGTTTGGGGACTGCCACAGATGAGAGCAGTCAAACACAAGTTCCTCTTTGCCTGTTCTTGCTGTACCAGAGTCGACCTCTGACCCTTGCCAGGCAGGTGACTTCAGTTAATTGAGCTTGGAGATTCTATTGCTGACACAAATGACATAAAATATATTTTTTCTATGGGCAAGTTAGTCTGGATTTTTAGGTGTGGGTTTTTTTTCTCCCTGTCTCTTTTAATCTCTGCTGTAGCAGTAAAGGTTGATGAGCAGTGTTGAAGATGTGCTGATACAAACACAGCCAATTGCCAAAATCCTGCGTCAGCCTTGTTAAATTCATGTTTACATTATTATGGGGTGTCATTTCTTCATTTATGTAGCTGCAGGCACTTTCCTGGGCTCCCAAGCGTGATCCAAACATTGAAGGAACTCTGCTGTTTCTCGTTGCATTTTAATATATAACAATTCTAGTGTTTTTAAGTGTGACTGTCAAGTTACTGTGTGAGGATATTGAATGAATGAAGTTTCAAAGTCACAAAAAAACTGGAGTTGTGTGGCTTTTGTATTTGGGGCTTTTTTGGGGTTTTATCCGTAAGAGACTCCAGACAGTTACAAGTGTGCTTTTAGTTCAGATCAAACTTGTGAATGTTGTATGGTTCAGCTGAGGACATGACGTGGTCAGACCTTTCTGCCGTTGCACAGGGGGTAATAGACGCAGGGTGAGCTCTTTAGGACTTGTATTTATTTGCAGAATGCAAATAAATAAATAAAACCTATAACTGTGATTTAATTAATTCCCTTTTTTTTTTTGTCTTTTCAAGCACTGGTCTCTCCAAATCGGGTAATAAACAACTGTCAATGCTGACTTCTGAAAAATACATATACATTTGGAGCCACAACCTCTTCTTGGGAATGTTAAAAGGAAGAGCAGAACAATTTTCTATTAGCAACCCAAATTTTGTGAGAGCAGAGTGTCCTTTGAATACACCATTGAACATGCAATCAATGGATGAAGAGATTATGATTATCAGCAATTATTTTTGATGAAAGGAGCCTCAAAAAAAGAGTATCCAGAGAGCTCTTACTTAACATTGGTACACAGAAATTGGCTGAGTAGTTGCTTTAGGAAGCACAGAAGAAAAATTCTCCTTTATGTTACACATATTTGCAAGTAATCATTGGCTATCAGCAGGGTGACTTTTTGAAATACAAAAAAATAATGATTTCTTTGTGCGATCTGAAATATTGGGAAAAATTGAAGTCCAAGTTCATTTTCTGAAAATATGTCCAGGAGCCTTAACCTTTTCTGTAGATTTCATAAGAATGATTTATATAGTTGTATATTTTTAGGCCCAAACCTAGTTTTTTTTACCAGGTTGCAAAAAAAAAAAAATCAGAAATGTGATTTTAGTCAGCTGTTCCTTTGACAGCAGCCCCTAAAGTTAATGTAACAAGGTACAGTGGCAGAGCTTTTCTGAATTTTGGTGGATTTTTTTTTTTTAATGGAAACTTGGTTGCATCTCCTTTCAAAATTCTGTTGCTTGCTCAAATGCAGGTATTATGTGCATAATGAGGGGTAAAACTGACAGGACATGTCTGTCACTGGAGTAATGAATATGAAATGATCAGTTCGAAATGAATGAACTGTAAAATATATAATTATCATTCAGTGTTCCATACCTTTCACAATAAAAAGCATGAAATGAAATTTACAATAAAATGTGTCCCATCTGCAGTACTGTAGGACAAAAGCTGAGATGTCATGGGTCAAAATCATTCATATTAGCAATTTGTGGAGGTGGTTGATAATTAGGGGCCAGGTGATGAAGCTTGGGAAAATAGTGTTTGATATTTAGTCATGAGACTTACTTAACTAAAAATCCCCAAAATGTGTAGAAGATGCAATTTCAGTTTTCTTCCACCACTCTGGCTTTTGTTTGACCAACAAGTGTTTCTGTACTGGCCGGAGCCCTGGAAACTCCTTTTACAGCAGACAGCAGTAATTAAGAAGTGATCGGTTTAATTATCAGGGAATACTAATAAGTAATGAATGGAAGATCAGCTGTTTTAGGATTAGACAGACAGAAATGGATGAATTTACAGACATAAAGGATGCATCCTATGCAAGTCCTTGTATCAAGCTCTTGTGAACAATTAATTATTATTATTATGTAGTGCCTTTTTCAGAGGAAGAAAGTACTGGTTGCATCTAGTCTTCAGAGTTTCTCAAAATCAGATTTTTCTCCAAATGTGTATTTTCATTTTTGGGGAAGAAATGCAGATGAGCTGTCACCTCCCAACCAGTGAGCCTTCCTTGGGCTGGTGGTGCCCAGGGCGGGCGCTCCTGTCTGGCTGACCATGGGTTCCTTCACACCTTTGCCTTCTGGCCTGTCACACAGTTGTGATGCTTACATCCAGAGCCAAACCAGCAGTGTGCCATCACCCTGTGGCTGTCCCTCCTTTGCCTCGGTGCACTCAGCCGCCCCAGTGGCTGCCCATGGCTCATGGGCCACATGTGACTCCGTGGGGCTCACAGCACTGTTCCCAGGCGGTGAGTGTCGCCTGACAGGCAGCAGGGCTGTGCTGGGGCGGAGGAGGTGGCGGATCCCCATGCTGCTGTTGGCAAGAGCTGCCAAGCAGGAGTCACTGCAGCAGATGTCCCTTGGTTGCCATGCGATGGTGAAGTACTCCATCCCCCAGCGGAGCAGAGGAGCCTGATGCGTTGGCATCTCCCACGTGTGACCCACTTGTGACTTGATGAGGCTTTTCATGAGGGCCAGGAGGTTTTACCGTGTGCTTTTATATGGTCAGGAAGATTGGTCAGTCATTTATATGGTCGGTCTTGCCACAGCTTTTTGTTTCCTCTGGGGACCCCTGTCAGTTAATATATATAAGCGTATATATAAGTTAATATGTATAATGTGCCCCAAGTCCAAAAGCATTTTGGCATTGCCTGAGTAGGGCAGAAATGCAGGCAGGAACTAAAAATTTTTGAAGAAGGAAAACCCCCCAAAGAAACCTTCAGTAATATTTATGTTGGCGTCTGATGAAAGGCTGTGCAGGCACCAGAACCCTGGCTTCAGTTGTGTTTAGTGACAGAGGGAGGGGAAAGGTTACCCAGATATTCAGGTGATCTCGAGGTTTACTTTCCCATACTTGGACATCTCCTTTCTCCCCTGTTTATATGATCAGGCTAAAAGGAGAGGGAGAGTTGTACAGGGGAGTTTCTTGGAGCCAAGATTCAGACTCAAGGTTTAAGAGAGCTGCAAAGCTGTCTTAGGTTGTTGTGGAATTTGATAGTTTGTTCTCGTTCCTAAAGAGGCTGAAATACAAAAAGCATCTTGGGGCTGTCGTTGGAGCCATATGGGGACAAGAATATGTCATTTGTTGGGGCAGGGTCATGGTCCAGCTCTGGCTGGAGCTCTGCTAACTCTGACTCCTGATGCAGCAAATTCTGCCAACGCTGCCACTCCGAGCAGCACCTGTGCTCAACATTTGTCATTTAAATGCATAAACGTGGATATGAGGAGGGAGTACTTGCTAATGTAAGAATTGCATTTTAAAACTTGGCTGTTGGCAGTGTAATTTCTATGTAAATAGACTGATATGTTTCAAAACACTCAGCAATTAGGAGACACTTGAGGATGTTGAGGGAAGAAAGAAAAATAAGAGCCTGTTTCCAGGTTGAAATGCAAAGAAGAGGTGAGGGAGTTTTGAGGGAAGAATAAACCATTCAAATAGGATCAGTGATAATTTTAGGTTTAAATCTGTAGAAAATGTACTGAGAGAAAAGATTGCCTTGGAAAAAAGAAAAGACTGCATTGATAATGGGGAGGTGCATAAAAGACAATTAAATTAAACATTGTGCTATAAAGTCAGAGCTGCTTATAATCAGAAACAGCATCAAAGCTTAAAAACATATTTGTTTCAGGCAGTTCCTGGGTCTAGACAAAGCTGTTAAAAGAAAACAAATGAAGTAGAAAAAATTAAAGTGTAGCTAGAATAGGTCTGAAGAATGCAGTGCTGTTATGAAAATCAGGCTGTCAGCGTGTTCACCATATGGATTATATAGCCCATGTAATCACGTGTGCTTTCTGCCTTGGACAGCTGAAACACACAGCTCTTGACTCCTAGAATTTCTGGAGCACCCACATTCCTATTGGGTCTTTGTGGGGCAGACAGATCATTGTTTAGAGTGTGTAGAAACTTCACTCAGGACCACAAACTAGTAAGAGGCTTTGTATAAAAGTGAAACGAAGTTGGCCTCTGGCCCCAAAAACTGTTGTTCTTCAGGAGACTATAATAGAGAGTCTGTAAGAAATGACCAACATGGGTGTAACTCCACTGAATGGTCCCGAAGCAGAAGAACTCCAGTGTTATTTTTATCCTCCCTGTGTGTGAGATTTACTACTTTCCTGCTTTCTGCTGTGACTCGGAAGGGCAGCACCATCAGCTGGCCTTTGCCTTGTGCACTGGTGATAGGAAAACCTATGTGAGCATTACTTTATTGATGTGTGGGACCATGGAATAAATGCCAATATTTAAAGGCATATTCTGAGAGGTTTGGGATGCAGATGGAAAGTCACTTAATATGTTTATTTTGAGGTACATTTCGATTTAAGAGACATCTGAACACAAAATAGGTAAATACTTGCAGATGGACTTCATTTTGTGTTTCTCTCTAGTGCCCTTCTGCCTGCCCTGCTGGGGGTTATTTTACACGTCATGGTTGAATCTGTGGGTTGAGTCTGTGGCTCTTGGGCAGGCTGTGATGAAGCTGTGACCTGTGTGGAGCAGAGGTATCCATCCTGCCTGAGTCCACGTGCAGGGGAGCAGTGAGTGTGACACGTGCAGTGCTCCTGGGGCGTGCCCATAACCCTCAGCTGGTACACGACAGCCAGGGCATATGTACTCCGAAGGGTTCTGATGCTCCCTGCTCTGGATTTCTGTGCATTTTCACATCTCTCCCTTAACCTTGCAGCTTCATGAGCCTTTGCCCACAAACGTGCCTAGAATTTATCAGCCTCTCTCAGTTTCTTGCACTCTTCCTGTTTTTCCCTCTTTAAGAATTTGAGTTGCTTGGTTTTCATCTGGGAATCTCTTCAATAATGCAGTCACTATTTCAAAACCAACAGGGTTCATTTGGAGAGAGTGGTGGCCATCAAAAAGAAAAAGACCACTACATTCTTTCAAGATATCCTGGCTCCCCATCTCTTTGGATGAAGTCAAGGACAGGGAATTTGAAGCAGTACCTGTCCTTTACAAGATCAGCTCCTTTCTGCTGGAATATCCTTCAGCCCTATCCTTCACAAATAGTGAAAAGATGAACATCAATACTTTCTTCTATTTTTTTTTTTTAATAGAAACTACTTATTCCTTTAAAATCCATGGCATTAGGATTTATCTCATTTCCCAAGATTTCCAAATGTGTAGGCTTATATGTAGGAGCATAGGATTTCAGTAAGATTAAATTGGTGATAGCACTTGAGTCTGTGCTATCAAAATAACATGGCATGAAGTTTTATAAAGGCTACAATTTTTAAAGTTTTTTTTCATTTATTTTAGCCTCATAATCTAATAGGGGCTTTAACTTGGAATTTTTCAAAATACTGTTCTCAGCTCCAGAGTATTGCTGAAACTCTGGAGACATAATTGCATAAAACCTAAGTTACTTTAATATCCTTTTTTAATACTTCAACTCAAGGTACTATTTACAAGGAAAAACCTGCTACTCTGAATGATAAGGTGCTGAAAAACCTTTGAAAAGCTGCTCAGCCAGTGTTAAAATGTCTGCAGTTCTGTAGTAGCTGCAATGTTCACTTTAGAGATGTCATAATTGAGACATTCTTAGGAAGAAATAGCAGCAATTGGAATCCCCTGGTTTGGTATTTCAGGCAGTAAGAGGGGTATTACAGATGCAAATTTGTTCTTTGGTTAAACAGGGCATCCTGCAGGGCTGTAGCTCCTCAGTGGGGTCTGTCTTTGCTGCCGTTAGGGGACTGCTCTTGCTTTTCTGCATAACCATTGAATTTTATTTTTTTTTGCTTCCTATGAAAACACAGTCTTGATAAAAATGTTTGCTAAGGATCCTCAGAATTACTTGAAATACCTGGAGTATTTGCAAGGCATTGGTATCCAGTCGGCAAAACTGCAGGAAGCCCTGTTGGGATCTGACTGAGCCCTGCAGAGGACACTCCATTCTTGTTTATTTAAGGAATACGGACTAGAGTCAGGTTAATTTAAAATGCATGCTCCTAATGCTCGGAGTGGAAAAATAAATCCATGTTCTGAACAACTTTCAGTCCAAACTAAAGAGATAAAGTGTGTGAGGCTGGGGCAGCTTCATACAGTGAGCATGGAGTTATTAAATATTGAAGGAAGTTAAATTAAATGATGGAAGGGTTAAATATTGGGCATCTCAAGCTTTTGTGTATCTTTTAATGAGAATGAAGCTGTTCATGAGAAATTCATGTTGAATTAAAGATCAGCATTGGTAAGCAAGGTAAATGAAATGCTTTTTGAGTACAACTAAATGCATAGGAAAACACACCTTGTTTGTGACTTTTTTGTGCCCTTGTGACATGAATGAAAACATTTTATTTACCATTAGATACTTTCCTCAAGATCTTCAACCGTAGAACTTTATGGCTGATGATGTAATCAGCAGTAAGTGCTATTAAAGTTCCCATGGATGGCTGTGGGACACTCATCCTCTAATTCCAATTTCATTTCTTAGATATGGTGCATGTGCAGCTTCCTGGTGTTAATACCGAGGCCTGTGAACTGTGCTAGCTCAGAATTCAGCTTTGCATTCCCTGCAGTCTGTTACGGCCACTACAGATAGATAAATTTATAAGGACATCTTGAGGAAGGAGTTGAAATGTCTTTTGTGTAAATAAAAATAACTTGTAAGCTTAAAGCGCTGCAGGGCCCAGAGACCACAGAGTCCATTAGCTAAAAGATGGCAGTGAAACACACGGTAAAGGTGAATTATTGAATTCATATCAAAATGTGCTTCTAGGAAATAAGGGACAAAAGTAAAACATGCTACTGAAATTTTTACATATCAGTATCGGGAGTTTTACATAATTTTTTGCTATTTTTCCTGAAGAGCACAGGTTTGGGTCAAGTATTTAAGAAGTTCCTGTTAAATGTTTAATTTGGTCAGTGTTAAGAAGTTTCTCTCCCCCAATCACAAAAGACCACAAACAAACAAGCAAACAAACAAGCAGATTTAAAAGAGAATTAAGCATATTTATAGCTGCATAAACACCTCAATATGTCAGAATAAGTACAGAGTACATTATTTTATTTTAGGAATAGCCAACAGGTGAGTAATTACAGATATTATCAAGTCTATTAGACAAGTCACTTGATGCTTTTGGTCAAATTAGCTTTCAATAAAAATTAGCTACTAACAGAGGAGTCTTCCTTTGCAAACGCTCCCCCTTTTTTAATATAAGAACAATTTTTTTGCTGGGAGCTGCCATCATTGAGAGACCTTCCCTTGGGGGCCAGAAAATGTGTTTACGGCAGAAAATCTTTCTGTGCAGTGTGTTTGGTGCAGAAGAGGTTTTATTGTGCAGCACAGCCACACCGATGCCAAGGTATCCACAGGAGCTCCACTGAGCAATGAACGGTGCTGAGATGCACTGCCCATAATGTATTGCTCAGTTAAAATGTTCTCCAAAGAGTTCACATCGCATAATCACACATCATAAATCATATAAATTCTGCTTTAACTCAGCTTAGTGTCACAACTCACGTTGCTTTAATTGGGGCAGGAGTTTCACATTATTATTTTATGTAAAAGCACATAAAGCATTATGGTTTAAAGTTGTCTATCTAAAAATAAAGCCAGAACATAACTACTGAATTTCAGTAATTCAGGCAACGGCATCACAGGGAGAACAAAGTGTGTGGGACAGAATAAATTTCTTCTTTACAGTTTGTCTTTGACAAAGCATATAAAATGTGTTTTATTTGTGAAAGTTTCTGGAAAGTTTTCAGGGTTTTTGTAGGTAGGGAAACACAGTTTCTCTATCTGCTGATAGAGCTACTCCATGGGCTTTTCCCTAATCCTGAGAAAGATTTAATCCTATAAAATGCAAACATACATTTACTTTTCCTACTTCCCAGCCATTTTCAGTTTCCACTTCTTGCTTTGTTTCTTTTTCCTAAAAAATGCATTTATCCGTGTCCTTGTTTTCTCTGCCTTCCAGAGAAGTTCTTTCTGAAGCTCCAATCCTCATTTCTTTAGTGACCTAAGCCCCCAAATCTGCCTGTCTTCTGAACATTTTTGTTCTTAGCTTCTACTTTATGAGATTTTGAGTTTTGCTGGTTTCTATTCCAGGCTCATTGTGGAAATCCAGGTTTCTATCTCAAGAAATACTTTGGAGGAATTAAGGTCTACTCTGTTACAAAGTTCCATGTGCACAACACATGCTCAGTTGTGTGAGCCCTGTGAGCTTAATAAAAACAATCTGAAATATTTCAGTTACCAGAAACTCGAGTTACTGGAGGCTCTCTCAAATTTCTGTTAAGGACAGGAGTTTCTAAAACTTCTTGCTTGGCCATCAAAGAATGAGCATGGCACAAGCTACTCTTGTGAGTCAAAATCATCTTCCGACCTCACCCTCTGCTCCATAAAGTTTCCCCATCTTGGTCCAGAGCCCAGGGCTGTTAAAACTCTCCAGAGAACAGGTCACAGGAATTCAACAATGGATAAATGGTATTTCTAGCTGCAGTTTCCTTTGAAACACCTGAAAAACGAGCCCGAGCTCTGGCCACTGCTGGTCCCACACGTGTCACTGTGGCATTACCCAGGAAAGTGTCTCCACCAGGCAGGAGTGGCTGCAGGATCAGCGGTGTTGGGGTCTGGAGGCTGTTCCAGCCCCAGGCTCGTGCCTTGCAGCCTCATCCTTTGGATGTTTGCTGTGCCTTATCCCCAAACAGGGCTCCGGGAGCGCCTCTGTGCTGTGCAAGGTCAGGGCTGGAACAGGGCACGAGGCAGGAAGCTCAGCCTCTTGGTTCCACAGAAGTTAATGGGATTTGCTGCCTGTGTCTGAAAGGCTTCCTGAGCATCCTCAGCTGGGCTGGCTCTGAGGGCAAGGCCTTTGGCACTTACACAGGATGAGCTGAACATCACTGAAGTTAGCACATGAAAAGACTTAGAGCTAAAATAAGTGGTAAGAAAGCCTAAATTTTCTGGCAGTTTTACTGGAATTGCCAATCTCTTCAAACTAGAGATGAAGGAACACATTATCAGCACAATTAAATGGAAAACAAATCCATTGTGCTATTTTGGGGAAAGAAAGACAGAAAACATTTACATTCATAAAGCAATTCTTCACCATTATAATTTGCTCCTAAATTGCTCCTAATTTGCTCAGGTTTTAGGTGCCTGAAATTTAGAAAGCAGCAGTTAAATCAACTGACAATGTTGAACCTGCCCTCGTGTGAGGAGTTAAACCTTATAATAGTCACTTCTTTTTCTTTCATAATTCTTTTACAATGTGTTATTTTTGGATCAGTGACATTTTCTAAATTATTTGAGTCAGAAACCATCTGAATTTTGCAAATACCATTGTACTGTGTCCCTTGTGCACGTGCTGCTTTCCACCCACTCCCCCTCTCCCCCCGCCCAAACAAGTGTCTATCTTGGCTGAGAGAAAAGATGTTTGTCTCTGCACGTGAGATGATGTCCTCATCCATTTTGTCCTTATTGTAGTCCTGTTATAATAATGCTCTGCGCTGACAAATCGCAGCTCTGCTGCTCTCAGGCATTGAGCCTTGGGAGATTTAATGCACAGAGCGCGATTGCCTTCAGAGAGGGCCGTGCAGGTCTTGCAGTCTTAAACACGGCGCAGGAGGTCAGCGTATTTTTGGGTTCTGAACATCATCTGGGCCTTTCTCTGTATTCATTTGGTTTCCCTTTGGGGCCTGTCCTTAAACTGACTTTGAAGCCAGCAGTCCTGGGGGCATGAGGTTTCCTGCAGACTCTTCAGAACGGCCTTGGTTTTCTGTCGCCGTTTTCTGCTCGGTTGCTTTGCGTGCCAAGCGCGGTGGCAGAGGGAATGCGGAGTGGCACTTTTCTAGCACGGTGGTTTAATTGCATCCAGAGCCTTGTAATCACAGCCTTTGGTGGGACAGGCCGGGAAAATGCAGTGTCAATGGTGCAGACTAATTTTAATGGATTGACCTCGAACTGTAATAAAGGAAGAAGATTAATTGCCTTAGCCTAGATGTTATAAATTACTTGTATGATGGGTTTATATGAATGACTAATAAATTGCAGGAAGGGAGGCAAGTTTAAAAAGGACAAACAACCCACAGCATGGGTATATTTCATCTTTATGTCTTAACTAAATATGCTTGAATTCATGAAAGTACTGATTTCAGCTCCCACCCAGCTAGACAAAGGCAAGGCAAAGGGAGATAAGAAATGCTTCCAGAGAAACTCTTTTGTAAAAAAGGCAACCCCCTTTTTTTCCTAGTTTTAGAGTTAATATAAGTGTTCTACAACTTAATATGCCTTAGGGTGGAAAAGATTTTCTCCTGTAGCTCTTGTCTGCTGATTATCCAGCATGTTTGCTCTTTTGAGCTTAGCTTGCTATCTACTGCTCTGCTATTTTAGTTCCTGAAACTTCACATACAAATCTGTGTACCCATTTCTTCCATCATCTTTAGCAAATGCAAACCAAAGCAGTTTGCCTATCACTTTATTTTACAGAAGCTGTTAACTTGTAAGCATTGTTGAGAAGCATTGAAATATTTTTTTAACCATTCCTGCCTTTTCTATTTTAAAGTTAAAATGAAAGGTTCCCATCTTATTTAAAACTTTATAAGAATTCCGAAAAGGTACATGATAATCTTTAAAATAGTTTAATGAGCACTGCATATAATCAGAATTATGGAACTTTTTTAATAATGTGAATTTTTTGTTTGCTTTCTATTCAAACCTACAGTTTCATTTAGCCTGAAATAGACAGCATGGTAAAACCTTTTGTTCTGGTGTTTAAATAAATGTGATGTGGCATTACTGTGTTTTTGGAAACCTAAAATTGTACTCCAACATCTTGAAGTAGAATCAGTAGCTGAAATGAGACAAGGCTAAACACTTTTGAATTAATATTTCAAATTCTGTTTCTTTTGGAGACGCTGCATTGGGACAGGAAAATATCAGAGATTTGAGAGGTGTGTTAAGCTGTGAATAAATCCTGATTTGAACCAGTCTAATATTTTGTGGTTGTCCTTTTGTCTTGGAGTAAGAAACTTAGAGTGTTCATTGATTAAGATATTTGAAGGTTTTTCTTTTAGAATCTAGTACCTTATGAAAGCCCAGAGAGTGGTTTATGCAGTTAATTCTAGGGTAACATTTCACCAACCTTTAGCAGAGGGAATATAAACAACCCCCCCAACCAGAACACCGGCCACTCATCTCAGTATTAGAGAGTTCTTATTTTAAGCAAGTATCTGAAATGGTGTAAAAGGATCAATAATTTCAATGATGTGAAAATATTTCAAAGTGAAAGATCATCTGATGCAAAAGAATTGCTTTGCACTCCCTAAGTGTGGATGTTTTCCATTATTTGTAAAATTTCCATGGGTTACATGAAGCTTATATAGTCGTGTTTTTTACATTTGGGGATGTATCTCCAAGATACACCTCCAGGATAAGAGCTTGCAAATAATTTGACATTTTATTTTATTTTTATTTTGTTATATTGTTCTTTTCTTCTTCCTAATACCAGTCTCTAAGGTCTGGGTCTAAACTGTAGCCTTTGTAATGTACTTTCTTTTCTTCCCCCCGATGCAATTTTAGGAATGATGTTGCTGTCACTCATGTGACTGCTGTTATTGCTCACTGGATACCAATTGAAGAAAGCTAAGGCTGTTAAAATTGCAGTCATTGTATCTGAGGCTGTTTCTTAAGTAGAAGTGCCATCAAAATTATTCTGTAGGAATCCATAGGAGGAAGGTTTTGGGGGCTTTTGTTTGTTTGCTTGTTCGGGGTTGGTTGACTGGTTTGTTTTTAAGAGCTCAGACAATTAACAGAATCAGGAGGAATGAAAATCATTTGGTACTTTAAATTTTGGTTGTATAAGGATCTCCCTTTCCATGTGAGTTCCTATTTTCTGTTTCATGATTGTTAAATTGTCTCTGCCTTCAATCAAGAGATCACCTTTGGCTCAGAGCAGCCTGTGTCAGTCAGAGCCTTCGCGTCCAATCCGAGTGCCGGTGGAGCACATTTGTGTGTCTGCATGTTCAGGCACTTCACGTCCTCGAATAACAAATACAGAATGCTTCAACTGCCCTGCAAACCAGAATCCCAAATGCCATAAAAAGCTCTGAAATTGCATCCATCACTTCTCATTTTTCAACATCGACCAGACTTTTGGCCTTCATCTATTACATAAACTCACCAATCTCTCCTCTGGCTGTACAGTCATTACAAGATAAAGAGATTTGAGATCCCTATTTTCCATTTCACCTTTCCCTGACACATCCCCACTTTAATCTTCCTGTTGCTTAGTTATTGCAAAAATGGGCAAAACCAACTACGGTGAAGATAAGTATGCTTTCTTCTGAAAGAAGATATATTGCACCAGAGAAATGAACTCAAAGCTCCCAGATTACTGCTAGAATATGAAATAATTCAGCTTTAAAAGGATCAGTCTTCCTGAGTCCACAATTTCCTAAAGGTTAAACAAAGAAGCGAGAAAGGAAAAGAATGAACTTTGGTTTGCTATAAATATATTTGTTTTCTCTTTCCAAGTAGCCAGTGAAAAAAAGTAATTTTTTAATTGCCCGGGTTTACCTGTGGCCAGAGCCCTCTCCATTTTCTTGGTGGTTTTTGCAGCTTTCCTCACAAAGGGAGAGACTTGAATCTCTTTGATGTCTGGGGGTTTTACAGAAGACAAGGCAGGAAAGAGGTCAGGCTTGTATCTGTGGACTTTGTTTGGTTTTCTAATTTATTTATTTTTTAATAATCCCATCTGGTTCAATTTGGTTTTCCTTGAAGTGTCAGCTCTTCATCTTTGAGGTGGTTTCTGTTAACGCTGAGGTATTTCCCTCAGCACGTGGTACACACAGCCCAATAACAGGAATAGGAATTACCTTGCTGCAGTTGGCTGCAGGTGTGGTGGCCGTTCCTCAGTGCAGTGCTCGCTCCTGCCTGGGGGAGTGCGTTCCTCGCACTGAAATTCGTTTAGCTGTCCCCATTGCGTTCCTGATTGAGGAGTTCCGGTGCCATAACATTCAGATTGTGCCTGCAGGAGGAAAGCACAATTTACAAGCACAGCAAGGCTAAGCCTCTTACATTTCCCCCGCCCTTTTTATTTTGCGTCTTCGTACTTCGCAATAAGTAGGAGATGGATGGTGAGAGGGATGGAGATGGGAGAGGTTCAGGAGTAAGACAATCTGGTGATAAGTGGTGTATCCCCTCCTTAAACTGTCTTTTTGTGTGGTCTTCCCATGTGCTTCAAGACCAGATATCCAAATGTTCAACAGCTGGATTTGAAGGACAGAATTTTCCAGAAAAAGCTTCATATCCCATTTAAGCATAACTAAAGCTGGTTAAATTGAAAAGAGGTGGAGACTTTGATAAAAGTGATTAAAATGTAGAAGTTGAAGTTTTGTCTACAATGTACAGAAGACAAAAGTAATTTTAGGTATTGTTCTGAAAACATAAATTAAGAAATCCACCAAGAGTCAAGTGTTCTCACCCACCCTTCGGCTTCTCTTTTTGAGTTGGGTTTCTCTGGATGTCCTTTCTCTTGCACCAGAGCTTTGCATCTGAGAGCAATTCCTTCAAAAGTGTCAGAACCTAATTATGCTGACAGTTGAGAGTATTTTGCAAATTGCCTTTTTATTTTGGTGTCTTCACTGGAGGGATGTCTGTAAGTGTTGCTTTTCTCATCAGTGCAGTGAAATGTGCATGTCATTTTTCTTTTTCATTTGAGTGCTTATTCTTGGGATTTCGTTAGGGGCTTTTGAATAATACCATGAATATTGGAAGTACGTTCAATAATTTCTCTTTATAGATAAAACGAGCTGAATGGATGTGAAACACAAACCAAATTAATTAGGCATGCTCTTTCTCTTTTCTAGTGAACAAACACAAACCCTGGATTGAGACATCGTACCATGGAATCATAACTGAAAACAACGACACTGTGATTTTGGATCCTCCCCTGGTCGCTTTGGATAAAGATGCACCTGTTCCCTTTGCAGGTAGGAATGGACATTAGCAGCAGCATTTGAGCCTATGGAGTGCGTTTGGAATTTATGAGCATTTGTAAGAAAGGAATTTCCAGTGTAATTTGAAGGATTCGTATAACGATTGTGTCTGAGTAGTCAGAACTTGACTATTCGTTGGGAAGCAGAAGACATTATAAACGGAATAATACAGCAGGCACCCACTAAAAACATATTTTTAATGAAAACACAGTAATTATACAATTAAATTGGAATTTGCTTTTATGGAAATGAATCATTACAATTGGCTAAGGTAATAACACATAGTTAATTTTGTTCAGCAATAACAGTCCCTGCTTTCCCTCTTCCTATTCTCTTCCCTGGCTGTGGACAAACTGTGTGACAAATATTTAAAGTTGCTCAAATCATGTGTTACTGTGTGAGTACTTTATAACTGTCAAGACTTGGACAGAAAATTTAATGGAGGTTTTGAAACTTTTTCTCAGGTTGCTGTATGATAGATGTGTGTCATATAGAAGTTTTCATCTGTATTAAGTCTATTTTTCCTGACACTTTTTCTGTCCTGTTACGAGTCCCTTAAGCAGAATATGGGATTTCTGCATGTCAAGCAATTTTTCTCTTTAATTCCCTGTTTTGTTTAAAATACTTCTTGAAGAAAAGGGAGAATAGTAAAGCTTCGTAGCTGTTCTGAGGATCCTAAAAAGATGCAGTTGTTAAACAGATAATATTGCCTCAGGATGTTCACCTTTTATGAGGAAGGAAACTAGTAAAGGTGAGTATCCTTGCTCTTGTGGAGTAGTCACTTTCAGGAAGCACAAGTCCAAGTGCTTGTCCCAAAAAGCATTTTACAGCATCCTCAAAGAATTATTAGCCACTTTCCCCAAAAGCTTATCCTGGCATCAGATCCTACCCTGCGAAACAGGGGCTCACAAATGGTTTTTGTATATTGAACCCCATTTTAATATCAAAATCAGTTTGGCTCTAATGGTGCCCCATGATTCTTGGCTGCATGAGGATCAATTCCTAGTGAAAAGATGCCCTTCTCATTTTTTTCCTTTTTAAAATTTTTCTGTTACTGTAGGTGTTTCGTTTATATTTGGTTCTTTTGCTTCAATTCCCTTAGGATCCTTTCCGGGACGTTAATCATGTGCTGTTGTCACTGACACTTTGCAAACTGTGCTGACTAAGAATTTGTTAGCCTAATTATTTTTTTCAGCTTTTACTTTGGGAGACTCAACATGTTTTTCATTAAATAGTGATTTACTTTTCATGTAGAAAATCAACCTTTGAAATACTGAACTTAGACCGGCTTTTCTGATAAAGGTTACATTAGACAGTAGTTTTAATTTAGCTTCTCCATTTATTGATTTGAATTATTTATATTGTAAGAAAAACCTACTTCTTACAAGGGAAATACTTTCTGTGTATTCCCTGTTATTAGTAGTTCATTCCCTGATAATATTTGGCCTCCTGATCTGTAGTCCAGGCATCATGTTACAGCACTGATTGAATCCTTCATTCCCTTGAGGGGCCTGGATTCCCTATGTTTTTAGAAAAACTTCCATACACTTTTTAAAAAAACTCTTGCCTTTTTAAATTGTTGGAGGAACTTACTATTTCTGTTGTAATTTTTGCTTTAATATCATGCACTTTTATTGGGTTTCATAATATCATTAATTTCTTAAAGGTTTTTATGGAAAATTCAATTTGCATTATGTATTTAGTAGAAGAAAACGGAGATACACTACAACATTAACAATATTCAGTAGCTGTACGTTTAATAGTGTGGTAGTGTGAAATATCTTTCATGGCCATATTTTGTTTAAATGGGGAAAAGTTACTGTACAGTATAATATATCAGTCTTCAATTGTAACACAGAATCAGAGCTCCAGCAGTTCCTTTATCATCACCTTGCTAATATCTTCAGTATTTTTTGCACCTTTGTAGAAGAAAAAAAATCAAAGTGTTTGGAAAGTTTTCCATGTTTGGTTTGTTGTTTTTTTAATGGGCCCAGATTCAGAATATATCAGGGCAGTTTCTGCTCTGTGCTGAAATGTGAAATGTCTGCTTAGATCTCCTTGAACAAACTGTAGCAAGACTAAAGTTTTATTTTAAGCAATTAAGAAGCATTTGCTGTTCAGGGATTCTTATCTGCCGTTAGTGCTCTGGTTTGTTTTCTGTACCCATTCTCATGTTCTTATTTTTAGTTTAAATGTTACTCGTGGCACAGGCCTACTCTGAACTGTAAATGGTATTTTTGTTTTCACTTATGAAAACTTTAATATTTTCCCCAATAGCTCTGCCTTTTTTCATCACCATGGCTACTAAGGTAAGTCTGTCAATCCCTTCTAGGGGTACACACATTATGGTGCACATCAAACCTGAGTGGTCACAGGAGAAAATTACTGTAATCTGCACTTTTTTTTTCACCTCTGTCCAATGTTTAACATCAAGGGTGATGACAGGAGAAAAAGGAATCTTATGTGCAGTTACCCTCCCAACAGGTCTGTGTTTCCAGGAAGGACTAACAGGGCTAAATGTGCTTGTGCAAATGCTGACTGTCAAATGTGATCAGCGTATTTCATAAGTGGAGCATGGAGACTTTCACAAGATTGCAATGGATTGCTTTTGGTGTCTCTCTATCTTATGAATTTATTGTGAATAATTGAAGTATAAGTAAAGTCCTGGTTGTGAAAATTCTTGTGGTGTAAACACACCTCCCTTTCTCTTTTTTATGCAATTATATTTTTTTTAATCTCCTAGTTTTGAAGGAAAGCTTGAAAATACCTGATCCTCCTCCCCTCTCCCTGGCCAAAAAATACCCCCAAATAAATATACCCCTATAAAAACCACAAATAAACTGAAAGCATTGTATAGGGGCAGTGTGGACTTAGTTCATTTAGCGAGATCCATGGGAGCAATCTCTCTTTAAAAAAAAGTAATAGAAGGCACCCAAAAGAAGGAATGTGACTTGAATTCAATTTCAGCTGCCAGTCTGGTGGGGAGGCTGGTAACCACTGCAGGGATTTGATTTGAGGCTTTGGGGGAGTTTGGTTAGAAACAAGGTGGGATGTGCTGAATCCATGTGACAGGATCCTGTCCCTCACCAAGTGCCGGGAGATTGGGGACAGCTTTTGGAAAAGACATCTGTCTGCATTCCAGTAACAGCAACTGCGTTCCATCAGCAATGCTGTGCAAAAACAGATCTGAAAGGAACTGCAGGATGTCTCCAGTCCATCCTCCCACCCAAGGCAGGTCCCTTGTCATTCCTGACCAAGAGTTTTCTGTCCTAATCTCACAGATTTGTAGTGACAGAGATGCAACATCTTCCTTGGGCGATCTATTGCACACTTCACCATACTCCTGGTTTTTCATGATGCTTGGTCTGCACTTTCCATACAGTGATTTTAGCCCATTAGTCTTAGTCCTATCTACAGTGGCTGGGCAGAGAAGATTATTCCCACTCCTTTTTTTTGCAGAAGCAGCCTTTAATGTTGCTCCCTAAAAGCCTTGTGAGCATCTCACTGTGCCCGGGGTGGAGGGGCCTTCTGCTGTGTGTGTGGTACCGTGAGCAGAGAAACAGGAGGTGACTGTCAGAGCAGGGCGATGATGGGGCCCTTCTCACCTTGGGAGAGAAGAGCCACACGTGTCCCCGTGTCCCCATCGCTGGGCTGGGACACCTGCACTGGAGTGTCAGGCTGAGCTGGGTCATTGTGCTGTGGGGAGTTGGGCCCATTACATCTCAAGCCACTTTTATGCTCTTGATAAATTTATAGAGAGCGTTTCCTGGCAAAGTCAGAGGTCTGGCTGCCCCCAGCCAAGGAATCTGTGTCTCAGAAGCACTTCCACATCACACTGCCTTGGCAGATGGAGTCCTGGGCTCTGACTGGATTTTGGCTGTGCTGAAAGCACTGTAAAGAATAAGGAGACAATAAAACCAGCCAAGGAGGAGGTCTGAACATTCACTAAACTACAAACTGCAACCACAAACTCTCCCAAATCTCCTTTGCTATTTTAGCAGTTGAGAGGAGTGTGTATTCTACTGCAGCACAGCAAATCCAGTAGCTGTCAGTCCACTGACACCCAGGGGCTGAACACAAAATCCCATTTCTCTGCTCCAAACTGTGAAGCTGTCCAGCCTCCTTGTTTGTTTGTTTGTATCGATAAGCAGTGGCATTAATAACAGCAGCTATCCTTTTGGTACAACATTAAAAGTACAAGAAGTTATTTTAAAATTGTCATTCTGAATGTTATCCTTTCTACTCACTGTCAGCCAGACTTAGAAGATGAGTCAGTTTATGATGCCCAGAATTCATTGGTGTTAAATATTTCTCTGTGGAAATGATACATGATCAAAAAATATGAACTGCAGGCGAAGCCATGGAGTGTTGCAGTTATTTATAACAATTTTTTAATGATTTTTAATTTCTGTCTTTGAAGCTTACATTTATAACTGTAGCTTAATTAGTTAAGACTTTAACCTTCAAAGGCAAAAACCGAATTTCTTAATGGTGATTCTAATCTGAGGTAAAATAAAAGATTGGTACTAGCACAATGAATTCCGGACACGCTGTTTTTGACTGAAGGGGTGCTGCTCATCATCCAGCAAAGCTAAGAGTCATAAACATGCTCAGGTTTCAGATTTAGAATGCACCAAAAAACCAATCACTCTGGCAGTGACCTCTGCTAGTCCCTGAAGCTCAGAGATGAGGGGGTTGAGGGCTTTGGGCTTTGGTTATTTTTTTGTTCTCAAAGTTTTTGCCAGTTGAGTTTGATTGCCTTTCTTAGTCATTTTTACAGCTGTGAAATAATAGTAGGTGGCATCAGTGTCTCCAAAAGACTAAAGGTTCAAGGATTCAGGCTGTTCTAGTGGAGCTTTTAGTCACTGCTGTCATTGCGGGAGGAAGAAAATGAGACTTAAATGCAGGAGAGTGAATGTGCGTTCCTTCCAACAGATAAAACCAATAATGAATGGGAATGTTGAGATATGCTAAATATGCTAAAATACTTGAAGCTGGAAAACAGCAAAAATAAATATCCAACTAATTCCAGTCTGATGATATCCACTTGGACTTTTAAAGCTACCTATGGAAAATATTGATTTGAAATAAGTTGGAACTGTTTTTGAGTAGTTTTCCTTATATATGACTTGATTTTTAGAAAAGTAGGGCAGGGTATTTCTGTGGATATGCAAAACTACACAATAGGACAGGGACAGAATCTGGCATTTTATAACCCTGAAGTGTACTAAATAATAAGTAACAAATTGTTTCATTAAAACAGATTATAACTGAAGTTTCCAGGAAAACAGTGAGAGTTGTTAAACTTTTGGGCTATTGAGAACACAAGAGAGAAACCCAAGTGGGGAGCACTGGGATTGCCAAGGCTGTAGGTACAAAAACTGCTACTATGCACTGAGTATGGATGTGGATTTTGTGTCACACTCCTCTGAAACTAATGAAGCCTTGCTGTATGAGAGCCATTGCTTTCAATTAAAAAATACACTGTGAACAATAGGCCTGAATCTGCAGTTGAAATACGAAGGCATTTATTTCAGTGAACTATATCCATTACCTTTCTACTTTCAATAAAATATTTTAAAAGCTGCAGAAAGTAATTTATTTTGTTGAGGTATTATTTTAACTTTTTTTTTCCTGCAGTGAAATTTTTTCATGTGAATTAAGACTGTAACTTGATTTTGAGATGTAATTTTTGCTATGTACTTAACCATGGCTTCTACACTTTTTAGTCATTCTCTAAAATCAGAGATGTTTTCTCAAGGACTTCAAATTGTGAAAGTTCCAGGAAGGACAGGATAGGAAACACATCTGTTTGGGGATCAAAAGGATGAGGAATAGTTCTGTTATTATGGTTTCAGTGATCCATGAAGGGTTGCCTGAGGTTTGAACAGGCTCATACCTTAAAATATGAGTGAGCAGGTGAAAAATGTCAAACTGCTGTAGTTAGTCCTAATCATTAAGATTGTAAGGCATATCAGAACTGCTTAAGTTTTTACAGTTTCGGGTGGAAATGAGCATTTTCTAATGTGTGCTGATATAAATTAAATTATTTAAAAAACTATGCCAGCAAGCATAACTCCAAGACCTGAAGATTTACAGTGAGCCAGTTGAAGCAAACAGGAATGGTACCCCGGGACATTTTCTCTTGTTGTGAAGTTTGATTCTCTTTATTATTTGATATTCAAGAAGTAGTAAACTTGACCTACTCATTTTTGCTCTCCAGTGTATGTCAACCTGAGAATCCAAAATCTGCTCCCATCTTTACTCCAGTGCTGCAATAGCATAAAGGACACTCAGGGAGGGCTGAGGGACTAGGGTGAGGACTCGAAGGAAGGAATAAACTGAGTCATATCATGCAAATTCCACTCTAGTATCTCTCTTCACACTTCCATTCCATCTCTGGCCCACCCATGAACTCAATTACACCTCTTTCCTTTATGTAAATATTTCCTTCTGTGTCTGCTCTCGTGTTGTCATGTTCTGAGGTGAATGATGAAAATGAAAAAGGATTGCTTGTAAAAGCACGAAGCATTATTGATACAGACTTAGAAAAACCATTTATAATACCAGGACATGTTAGTAATGTAACAAATGGACTTGGAATATTCACCACTTAAAAGTTTACTGTGACAAAATTGGCACTGCAGGATTCCAACTTGCTTTCAATATCAAATCAAAAGACTTTAAAATGTGTTCCTCAGACTGGAACTACTTGAGCAGGGACATGCCTTGGTTTCTACATATTAAAAATACTTTAAAAGAACAGCATAAATAGGTAATTATTTATTCTTTAGAGCTCCTTGTGCTTATTGGTCAACACTTCTCTTGTGGAAAGAATAGATAAGAATCCCCGCTTTCCTTTAAACCTGCTTCTTTCCACTCACAGCTGGAAAGATTTTATTTTTCTGGACTAAAACAAATACTCCCAATAGCCTGAATGTGCTGTTGATCCCTTTGCTTGCTAGGGCCACCTGAAAAATGCATGTGATGCTACTTTGATGAAGCAAAAAGGGGAAGGCGAATATAAAGAATTCAAACTCTGGACAGGTGGTTTAGGTCATCGATTTTCTGCTCAATCCTCCTGTTTCTGGCTGTGTGAAATGGATCAAACCAATTTGTTCTCCTGGCCTGTGGTTTCCTGCACTGTCCTTTTTTTCTGTGTATTTAGTTTATAAAAAAGAAAATCTCTCAAGTGCTTTTATCTCAATGACTGAGCATCTGAGAGTGCAGCAGCAGCGCCAAGAGCATTTGCTGTTCTCAGCTGTTTTCTGTTCCAGAACCCTTTACGATACAGGTAGGTTTATAGGGGATGGAACAATGGGATTGGTGTGGATGTTCTGCCTGATAATAAAAATAAATAATAAAAAATAATAATAAAAAATAATTTCTTGAGGGCTGTGTTTTGTGAAGAAGAAAATTAAGAAAATTGTGAGCAAATTTTTGGAGGAGAGGTTGTGAGACTTGCTGGGGACTCAAACTTGTCATGCTGTTGGACATCTGTCTTTGTTTCAGGTTAATTGCAGTATATTAATTTACTCTGGATTTTAAAGAGCTTTTGGAAAGAAAGATTTTATTACCAGATATAACAGATTTTTTACTGCACTCAATATCCCTTCTGGCCTTTTTATGTTCTCTGGATCCTGTTGTGGTTTAACCAGCAGGCAGCTGAACACCACACAGCCTCTCCTTCACACCCCCACCTCAGTGGGGAGAGGTGAGATTCAGGGACAGAATCAGGGAAAAAATGTAGAATTTGGAGGCTGAGGGAAAGACAGTTTGAAAAACAGAAAAGGAAGGGAAAAGAAAAATGGAATCAGAATATAAAATGATGCACAGCGCAGTTGCTCACCCAGTTTGGCTCAGCTGGGGCTGGGGCACCTCCCAGCTCCTTTATATGCCACTGATGCTTTGGAGAAAGACATCACAGCTCAGTTTCCCTCACTTACAGCATTGTCTCCTATGTGAAGTTTGGAAAATTATGCAAAGATTGAGAGAAAAAGAGCTAGTTCTTGAAAGTCCCAGTCATTGGCTGTGATTCTGGTTAGTTGGTGTGCAATTAGTATGGTGATATCAACAGAGTGCGGAACAGATTTATATTGCCTTTAAAAATGTAAACAAGTTGGATTTTTATATTTCTGATTTTTAAAAATCATAATGTACTATAATTTACCTGCCCTTTATTTCAATTTTAGAGCAACAGAAAAATAGTTTGGATTAACAAAGGACGGCAATTGCCAACCTATTATAGAAATTCATCTCCGCAAGAAAATTATATTTAAATTTAACTAATTTATTTTAAAATTATTTATTTAATTAAATTTAATTAAAACAATTAAAATTAACTTATTCCTGTCAAATGACAAAGAAATTGAAGTAATCACATCTGTGATTCTGCAGCAGTGGATATAACAAGTACAACATGTCAAGCCTAGTGTGTTTTGTTGTTGCTGAAAAGTTTTCAAGTCAGGTGGGTCCCTTTTTAACCAGCTGCTCAAAAAATTTCTGAAAGGCTCATTGGTACTCGATTGTTTTGTTAGTGCATGTGACAGATTTAATGGATATTTCTGACAAGACTGCTCCTGCCTTGGAGAGCTTCCAGGTGTGCTAATGAAAAAAGTCATGAATGAAGGCAGGAACAGCGAACGTTGCATTTGATGTGGAATCCAGAGTGCAGAAATTAAATTCAGTATAGCACTGTAATTAATAGGCGTGCTAGAATTGAAAGGATGACAGTAATTTAGCATCAGCTTTTAGATGCTTTTGGACTGGAATACATTATTTAGGACAGCAAAGCTGCTGCATCCCAACTGGCAGCATCCCTGGAGCTGAGCTGTGTTTCTGCTTGGCCTCCTCTCCTGGGGCTTCACTTCTGCAGCGTTTCACTAGAATTTGTGGACAGAGCAAAGGGCAAAATTCTGCAGCTCTGTTGATCGGATGGATGTTTGCCCATTTCTGCTATCTCAGTGCTGCCCTTGTTTGTGGGAAGTGGCTCCTGGAACAGCAGCATGAAAGGCCATGGAAATCATGTGCAATGAAAGAGAAATCATGTGCGATGAAAAGCCCCATACGCTTTGTATAAAATTTTTGATTAAAAGGTCCTTCCTTGAATGGAATTTGCCCCAGCTCTTGCCATCTGTCAGCTTTTCAAAGCACTTTCCACAGCACAGCAGTGCTGATCCGGGTCCAGCCTCTCCAGGGGGGTGCTGCTATAGGATGTGCCACATATGGCAGATTATCGGTGTCACTGGAGGAGCCAGAGGCTGCTGGGTGTGGGCTGAGCCGCAGCTGATGGACTGAGAACAAAACACTCCTGTGCTTTCATCTGCAGCATTTGAGTAGCAGGCACTGCCTACTCTTTTCTGAAAAGTGCTTTTATATGCTGCACGTGAAAGCACAGCAGAAAAATTACAGCTTTCTGCAGAGTCCCCCTATCATCTGTTTGCGTGGGGTGGTTTTACATATAGGTAAAAGTTAACTGGCTAAGAATTTTTCTTGCCAGTGACTGTGGCTTTGTTGAGTAGAATTAGATCCAGAAATACCCCCCCCCCCCCCCCCCCGCCTTGTGCTGATTTATTTTTAAGTCTTTATTTCAATATCATGTTATGTTCATAGAAGAAAGGGATTGAGCTGCTTGGGGATGAACATTTCCATGTGTGTCCGTCCTAATGCTGTAACTGTGCAGGTGTGGAGGCGGTGCCCTAACTTCCTAAGAGATGGAAAATAAAAAAAGGACAGTTTCTCAGACCAGAAAGATAATTTTTAGAGTAAAAAACCTAAATAACTCTGAAAATGTATTTAAAGGTTGTGGTTAAACTCTTAACAAGTCAGAAAGCTATAGACCATCCTAAAAGATGTTGTTGATTCTTCTGACGTATCTTAAGCTGCCTCACCACATAAAGGTTTGAAGTGACACTGAGTAAGGGGTATTAGATAAATAGGTGAAGCACCTGGAGCCATAGGCTGTGTACATTTTGGGGTTTTCAGCAACTTCCTAGAAGGACAGCACTGCCATGGTGCAGCTAAGGTAATGGTTAAAATTGCGTTGTAATTTGACTTAATCTGGATTTTCAGTAATATGCTGCCTACAGTGCAATTTCTGTATGAATTGGTCTGTGATCCAGAAGGAGGGACTGAACTGAAGCACAGCTACTTTGCTTAAATACACTGTTTAAAATAGAGTACCATTTCTTAGGAGTTTTTGAAATTGTTTTACTGAAGATGAAGTTAGTTCTTACACTCAGCCTTGAAACTGGCTCTTAATTGTAGAAGATGCTGACTTATCTCTAGATTGCAAGTCTAAATCGTACATAAATAATATCAAATTTTTATTAATTCATTCTGGGATACTTTTATGATGAAAATGTGAGGTTTTGAACTCTGTTCCTGTGATAAAGATGTAAAATCCAAACATCAGAAAAGAAGTGATCGTAGATTAAAAAAAATGAAAGTTCCGCTTTGAATAAAAATAGAGAAAGCTGAGTCATTGTGTTTTCTAAAAGAAATGGGAAGTAATTTTAAGGTGCGGAAATAAGCTTTACTGATGTTGGCTTATAATTAATTTTTGAGGTGGATAATTCAGTAGATAAACTCTAGGAAATAGAAGCCTGAATACACAGAAGGAGAGACATGCTGAGCATTTCAGGTACTTTTGTGAATGCTGCAGTCATAATATTTATTTCAAGTTTGACTTCATCTTGTGAAATGTTCAGACTTAATATTTTGATATAAAGAATGAACTGCAGTCATTCACTATGATTTATTGAAAACGCCGTTGAGTTTGTGATACTTCACTGGAGTTTTCTGCTTTCTGAGTGCACCAAAGCTGCTTTGGCTGTGTTGGCTCTTCAGTTTACACTTGAGTAAAACCAGGCCTTTTAGGAGGTTTGCCCTGGTCAGAATGGATCAATTTTTCATCAGGCAACCAAAATAAGTAACTTATCACACTTCAGGAGGGTGCACAGAGCACAAAACTAGGGCACAGGAATTAATATTTCAGTATTCTGCACTTAAGCCACTGCTTGCTGTTTTGCTGATGACAATGGAAACAACTTAGAAAAGGAGTCAAAGAGAGGAGTCTTCCCTTTCTCCCATTAGCTGCCAACAAATACCTGAATTGACCAAGAAAGGCTGGGATCTGATAGCTTGGGTTTCCCCCTCACCTGTCAGATAGTTTTCCCATAAACTCAGTTTATTTTGTTCTTATTTAAGAATTATAAATTGTTATCATTTCTTCTTTAAGCCAGGGTATATATCTGTAATTGTTCTTAAAAGGAATTAGAGCCCAGAGGCCTTTAGAAATCAGAACTGAATTTGTTCATCTGACACAGATTCTGGGCAGTCACTTAAGTGCCCAGGTTGATGACCATCCATTATTTGGGGTCCATGAACCTCAGTGTAGGAATCTATTGAAATAAATGGCTGTTTTTAATGGAATTGCTGCTGTTCATGTTCCTTGTACAAACTTGATGACTGTAATGTAGGCAATCCTTTCTCTTTCATATTCCAGCGTTTATCTGAACTTTTTCTGCCTTGCATTTCCATTTGGTCTTGAAAGGCTGGCTTCTCCCATTTTCCAAAAGCATGCTTGCTTTGGTTTCGGAGCCCTGGCCAAACAGGTCAAAGTACAGGCACAGACATCAATTTTCCATCAGTGTGTATACAAAGGATGTATGTCTTTATGTTCATGTCCTTCAACAGAAATAAACAATTCTTGGCAGTTTAAAAACCACCAGAATGTTTAGTTTTATTTACCGTGGACATTCAAAAAATATCCTGAAAGGGCAGTCCTGAAAGGGAGCTGTTTACCTCTCATGGCTTGTTGCGAATTTTTCAATTGTCTCACTTGACAAGCATTTAATTTTACATTTCTTGCCAGTTTGTTTACCACAGTCTGCACTTGACATAAAACTTAAAGACACAATTCTCATGTGCTGTTGTCAATCAAGTTATTCCAGCTAATCAGTCCATTAGGACAATAAATTGCAAAGTGCAGTGCTGCATGTGCTGGGTCTGAGCCCTTCCTTCAGGGGACAGAGAATTGTCAACTCTTCATTTTTTGTGCGCTTCAACAGCTGACTAAGAGCTTATACACAAAGGCTTTTTCTATTTTTGTCTGTTTTGAAGTGGTCTTAATCATATGCAATGGAAATACAGTTTTAATTTAATTTGGTAGGCTTTTAAAGCTAAATGGAGGTTGCCTTTTCTGTTACGCCACAGAAAAATATGTGTGTTTGTATTTATGATCTGGTTCCTGTCTTTTTTATTTTTCTTGCCACACAGTACTGAAATTGTCATAGGATTTCTGATCTAATAATGATCTCGTCATTGACATTAGAACCTCTGACTTGCAGTGACACACATCTGAAGAGGATTACTCATGTCAGGGTTGCACCTATTGGCAGTTGCTGCTTTCTGTTGTTCCTTTCTGGATGTTTTTCAGAAAGGAAAAATGAAAAGCTTTTAATGAAGACACTCCATTTACTCTTGGCATTGGAATAGTCCTGAGGCCATTTGTGCACTTAATAGATTAACTGTGGTTTGTTAAGAAAATGGACACGATCAGTTTGAAATGATAATGTCAGATTTTCATCTGCAATGAGTTATCATTGCTCTACGAAAAAACTGAAGGCAGTATGAGTCTGACCCAGTGAGACACACATGGGTCTGGCCCAATAATTTCTTCTAGTTTACTCTGCCTTCTAATCAGGAAAATGGCTTAGTTTAAAAAAGCCCTTTTGAAGGTATTTTTGATGATCAGAAAATTAATTTGTTTAATGGCTTCATATTTACTATACAATTGACAAGAATAATAGGCTACATTCTGTGGTATCAGTGAATCCTTTTTTTTTTTTCAGAGACAAGGGTAGGAAATATGTATTTTTAAATTTATTTTTGTTAATAGATCTGATTGCTTGAGAGAGAGGACAGCTGCAATAGCTCAGTTCTGTGGCTGATTGAAATAATGTGTCCCTTGGTTTCCAAGGGAAAGCAATTGCTTCACTGATAAATAAAAAATCTTCAGTGGTTTGGAGCACTAATGAGTAAAACCAATAATCATAAAATATGTCAGTGTTCATTCTTGGTCTGTGTGAAGTGTGTGACACAAAATATTGCTGTTTGGGGAAAACTGCTGTCCCACCTGCTACTGAGAAATAGAAACAGCCAAAGATTTCATCTGAGCCAAATCTCCCAACCATCTTCCCTTCCTCTCTAGTTTGCTTGGAATAGCACTGCATCTTTTATTTCATGATTATGGCCATGTTACCGCAGCAAATAAATGACTGTTAGATCTGCAAATATCAAAAGTGTAATGGATTTAAAATTATACATACAGAATTAAATATTAAAGAGCTGTTTGAACCCACTGCTCTGTTAATGATGACTCAAGTCCTGGATCTAGTTTTCATTTCTTCTAGTGAAATGCTGACGGCAGTTCCTTGGCTTTTTTCCCAGTCTCCTCTGTAAAAATGGTATATTTCTAACGCATAACCTTCTTCCTGTGCTCAGCAAATAGGGACTAACTTTCCTGATGAACCTTATCTTCCTAATTTCTAGCCCTTGCAGAATTGAAAAATTGACTATCAAACAAAATCCAGTTCCCTATAAAGCAAAATGAATCAACTGTTGCAGAAAACCAGCTAATCTTTATCACTGATAGGAGACCAGGATCTTCAGCTGAAAATGAGCAAAAACAATAGTAATAGAGAAACTTTATTTTTTTCCCACTCTGTGTTGTTTTCTTCTCTGTTAACACCATGACTAATTACTCATTCTAAGTGTGCAATCATCTGTTGAAGCCAACAGTAATATCCAAGCAAGTCTGAGCTGGGGTTTCCATCAGGATGAGTGGAAATCTCAGGACATCAGGAGGCAGATGGAAACCTCGGACACTGCAAATCCAAATGGTTGCCCTGGTTGGGAAGCTCACTCCATGTAAATCCAAATGGTTGCCCTGGTTGGGAAGCTCAGTGCTCACTACACACCAGCAGTTAATGCTGAACTCAGCACTCTCACCCTCAGGCTGCTCTGGTGGCACAGGGACACAGTTCCAGCTCTTCCCAAAGACACAATGTGCACAGAAAGTTCATTTGCACATCAGACACCTCAAAAACACCTGGGCCAGAAAGCTGAAGAAGGAGGGGTAGATGCCCTTCCCTGCTGCTAAAGATTGACCCCATGTTGAGGAGTTGCTTTGGGGGTAAGCTCAAGACTACAGTACCGAAGTACCTAAGGGAATGAGAACAAATATTTATTCCAAGTTATGAAAATTGAGGAGGAACAGAAGAAGGTCCTGCAGAGCAGGTGTTTTCTCCGTGTATTGAAGGGGATGAGGTAGTGAAACTGTTTTGTTTTTCTCCTTTTACAAACATCTTCTTGCAGACCCATTGAACGATTCCTGAATAGTGAGGGATTCCTCAATAGTCGAACAGTCCTTCCCATAGATCCTGGGGTGGTTCTGTGGTGGTTTGACTCATGGTCCAGGATCAGTAGCTGTGAATTGCAGAGGAGCAGATTCACTACGGCATCCCTACAGAAACACTGTGTTTTCCCAGTGTGAATGACACACCGTCCTGGCTCTTTCTGTTGGGCTCTTGGTGCTGACACCAATGAGGTTTGATTGCTTTGGTGGTGATGGTGATCCTTCTGCCAATGCTGCAGGCAGTGATTCTGGAAGTGTTGTCCCCTGGAGCTCTCAGAATAAGAACCCCCTTAGTCCCTGGGCTTGCAGGACAAGCAGCATTTCCTGAGCAGCGTTGGTGCCCAGGGCGCTCGAGGAGGCAGCAATAACCCCTTGGCAGGGAGGGGAATTGGCCTGAGGAAGGACTCTAAAGGGCACCAAAGTGCAGCACTGTCTGCTCATGGGCTGCTTCTTCTTTCAGCTTTTCCTCTCTTTGAAGTTTTAAGGGTTCACTGTTACCTTTTATGATGAAAAGTTTCCTGAGTTCCTCATACCATTCCTTCAACAGTCCTGTGAACTTGGGTGGGAATCTGTAATGTCCAGGGTGCTTCCAATTCCTCTCACTGATTCAAATAACCTATTTCTGTTAGCTATTGTAACATTTCTGCCTGAACATAAAACCACTTATTTGGTTTGTAATGCTCTTTATCTCCCTTAGTTTTCATAAGTATAAAATATTTCCCCAAGCATTATGAAAAGATTAAAATTCAATTTGAGTGCTGAATTATGCATGGTTGTCAATTTGGCAATACTCTAAGAATTTTTTGTTTCTCAGCTTTTTAGTGTTATGAGAAAATATCTGCTATCAAATGTATTTTTAATAGATATTTCCTGGTATTAGATGACACAGTTGACATTTAATCCATTCTACGAAGATGTCTAAATATTTAATTTTACAATTCATAGTGGCCAATCTTTTTGAAAAATGGAATGCTTCCATTTATGGCTATGATTTGGGGGGAGCAAGCACATAAACAAAATTCCTTCCCGAGGGAACGAAAATCAGTTCAGTTAATTATTTTACTTAAATATGCATGGTAATATCTATCAAGCTGCCAACATAGGAAAATAACCATCATCAGAGTAAAGCCTAAAAAGCATTAATCAAAATTCAGTATGATTAGCATTCTTAGTTTAAATAAGGAGTAGGATCCTGAAGATATTCAATGCTGCTGGAAATAAGTGAATAATGTATAATAATAAAAGCCTTAAAACAGAGTTCTAGAAGCTTTAAGCATCCTGAGTTTTGCTCTACTGTATTTTTCTTTTAGTATCTGTGTTGGAATTACAGACATTTTATATCTCAGCTTTGTTGTAGGTTGGTCTCTCTGGTTTTTTAATATTCATGTAGATATATAAATAAATGTTCAGAACAGATTGGAATCACTTTGCTGGAATTAAAAAGTACCAAAGTTTAAGATGCTGATTTCTTTGCTTTTACACTTAGATCTTCCTAGTTCTTCACTTGGAGACGTTTCAGGGGTTTGGCAAGGTGAGGTTCCTTATTTCTTGAAATGTACTGAGGAGAATTCTTTAAACATACTGCTTTTCTTTCTCTTTTGTTTTAAAGTGACATATTCACAGAGCCAATAAACTCTGTACCTTTATATAATCTTATCTTGACCTTCTCAGGCATACAGAGAATGAAATGAATTCCACTTATTTGAACTTGGTTCTCTAGGTGCTCTCAGCATTAGCTCTTTATATACCTATTTGCTTAAAATGCTTGCAGGAATTATTAGTGTTTAAATGTGTGTATTCATTCTTACTATAAATTTGACATGGCAAATTTTATTGACTTCATTGGTTCATAATTTTGGCTTTATGTATTGAATGTGTGAAGCAATGCAGATGGATTTACAACTAAACACATTCATCTTCATGAAATGTATAGCTGAGGTCCTTAACTCTAGGATATTTCTGAATATTCACATAAAGGCTTTCATTAAGTAATCAATATCATTGAGTATTTGTACATAAACCATGTGGATGAGAGATGTCAAAAACTAATGGGGATTATAAATCCATTTTGTCAGTTCTCAGAGTATGAAGTGCTTCAGTACAAAATAAAGGTATATAACTGTGCATCCTTCTAAGAATTGATAGCTGCAATATTAATACATTCTAGACATGTTTTAGCAATGCAGAAACAATGTTTTGGTTCCTGAGTTTAGTTAGAAAGCTTTAGATTTTGACCTCCTGTTGGTGAATTTATATCATCCCTAATAAAAATACTTTTAATCAAGGAGCTCTTTTATACTTATGCAAAAATCATTTATTCCTTTTGTATTAAAAAAAGGTTTCCTTTTGTAATTGTTTTGTTGTCTAAATGTGTAAAACATTGAATTAAAATGTCTGGGGTTGTAGTTCAATCAAAAATATGCTGGTTGCAAAGGATTGCATAGTTGGCCGCAAATGAGCAGGTTTTAAAATAATCAGTTACACTAATCTGTGAAAATGGAACTTTGTTGTTATTGGAAAATAAAATCCAATTCCCATTTTTATACAGCTCTTTCAGAGTTAATGTTTTTCCAACAGCCACATAAATTAGGAATCGCTCAGCTGCTTAAGTTATGAGCAAACACCAATGCATAAAAACCCTCCTTTAAACTTGTCTCTGAAATGAATTTGTGGGAGTGGAAAAGCAATGAAGTCAAAAGCAGGTGAGAGGATTGTTATCACTGTAAGGTGTTATTGATGAATACATCTTCCCACAAAGAGCTCTGGAAGTGTCATGAGCTGTTCCCAGAACAAAATGCTCACTACAAATGGTACAGGTTCGCCATAGTCGTGTGTCTCTCTTGTGACACTTGGCTGAAATACCAACATGTCCACAGAAAACAAATCAGATCACACTAGTGTTTGTAATCAGGGAAATCTTCTTTTAATGACAAGCAAGTCTGACCAATCAAGCATTGCTGATTCCATCAATCTCATTTAATTACCAGGAATTTCATTGAGAGGAGTGTACAGAACGTGACCTGGAGGTGCAAGCCTCTGATTGGAATTCACACTGGATTTAAATCTCAAGGCTAACACTGCTCATTCTTGCCATACAACTTTGTCTAACTTACATGTGCCTGAAAATTAACTCTGATTTCAAGATCATAAAGTATCAAATGCCTGTGCTGCTCCTCGTGTAGAGCACTGATTGCTCTGGCTGCACTTCCCTGTTCCCATCCTTGCCTGTGATGAGATGATCGTAGGCCAAGGAAAAGTCTCTTTGCTGCTGTTCAAAGGGGCTCTAAATGAATTAAGTGTGGTTTGGCTTGGAGGAGCAAATCTTCTCACTTTTGACTCTCTTCAAATAATTTTCACAAATAAGATAAAACATGCAAAGACTGCTTTTAATAATTGGATTTTACAGCTATTATACCTTTCCTTGTGTGTCTAAGGACAGGGATTCCTCACTTCTTGCTATGCCCATTATTTATTATTTTCTGTGTACACACACACATTGCCATGCTATACTGTAAAAAACATGGGTGGAGACCCCAAGAAGGGATCTTAGAAGGAATGTGGGTTATTTGATCTCTTGAAGAGAGCACTGCTGGAACAAAGGAGTTTTCAGGTACATGAAAGGGTTGATAAGAGGAAGGCAGGAATATGCTTCTCTGCTTACCAGGACTAGAACAAAGAGTAGTACTTTGAAATTACAGTAACAGAATTGCTGATCCATTGCTATTTTTGTGTTATAAAATCCTGTGATGTGCTAAAGGTGATTAACTGTTAGCCTAGAGGAGTTAGAAACTTTTGGCATTTCTATTATTAGAAACTTCTAAGTAGTTGTTGAAAAAGGTTTGGGTTGGAAATATATTTGCTTAGAGATTGAGTAAATTGTTGCTTATTAGCCTTCCAGCCTGCTTCCGGTTATTTTAGAAAGGATTTGACATCATCCTATTAAAGGGTTAAAATTATATGGCAGGGAGTCTCCGGTGTGGTGTCAAGCAATGCAACTTCCATGTCAAGAATAGAAATAGCAGTTTCAAGTCTCACTGTTTTAACAAGTTTTTTTTTCTAATGGAAAACTGTTGTCCATACATCACAAGAAATGAAAAAAGTATATAAATACTGCATCCTTCATCGGTTTTGTTTCCAGTGTCTCAGATGATACACAGCCAAAAATGTAAAGCATTAAGAGAGACTGTTTGGATATTTTAGCGCGTCATAGATTGTCCTTAAGATGGATACTATTCTTCTGTTTAAGAAGTTTATAAAATGTCATGAATATTTCCATCTGCACTGTTTTCCTTTAGTAGGTAATCTAATTTTAATGTAACTGTCTTTTGTTTTGTTTGTTGTGTTTGTCCTGTGTTGTCACTCGGTAAGATGAGCTGTTAATCTGTCATTTTGAGGAGCCCATGTTTTGAAGACAAACTGTCCAGAACACTTTAATGAAACAGAAAAGTAAATAGGAAAGAAAAGCTACATCAGTCTTTTTCTTTGTAATTTAAAAGTTAAAATCTCTGAATCAGCAAAAGCATGTTCAGTAACACAGTATGTACCTTCAACATTTAGTTTTGTCTGGGCTTTCCAAAAGTAAATATTGTGGTTACATACAGGTATTTTACTATTAATTCCCTTCTATTAAAACTGTGGCTGGTGAGTGCTCTGTGTGCAAATGCTTGAGTGAGATACGGTTTTCTCTGGACCCTTAGATCACTCTCAGGTACAGTCAGTTAAATCCACTGAGGTCTTTAAAGATGAGGAAGGTCTGGAATCTATCAGTATTCCGAGAGAAGCGTCTGGCAATAGAAATCTTTGGCATGGTGTGCTCTTAGTGCCCTGTGTAACTGAGCACATCAACTTCACCGGGCTTATTTTTCAAGTGTCAGAATCTGTAAATGTCTTTATTTTTAGGCCTTCCAGTGTGAGCACAGCTTGGTGTCCTGTTTGAAAGGTGTATTTGCTGCTGCTCCACTGGGTCTCCACATGTTGTTTAGGATGTGTTTTTTCTGAGGGCTAGAATGACACAGTTCTCTGCCAAAGGCAGCACTGGGTTACGGCACTGAATGTGAGCACCTCGGGCTGACAATTCCATTCATGATTGGCATTTATTCTGCAAAGCCTTTTTTTCCCTTTCCTTTTTGTTCAATAAAGAATGATCCTCTATGTAAATGCAAGAGTTTCTGCCAATAGCAAAGAACTCATCCTGACATCAGGGCATTTATATGTCCGCCTGAATTCCAATTTACTCCTATATTTTCTCTCTTAATTTGAATAGGGATTGCAGTATAGGTATCTCTTGCCCTGGTCACCACAGTGTCCATCATTTGATGACAAATTTGCAACTCCTGCTCTGAGAAGCACAATTTTTCAGGAAATGAGCCAGTGGGCGGGGAGATGCAGGAAATGTCCAGCCACACATATGTGGAAATTTTGATCTTTCTCACAGTATCAGTTTGCATTTCAATCAGCTCTTTCAAAAACTGGTGGGTTTTGAGGGCTGAGGGTTCGTTTTTTCAAGACACAAACCAAATTTCTGTGTGTTGTTGAAAATCTCTGGGCTCCAAGTAGAGGAGGCTGATTCCTTCTGGGTATGTGCTGAGACTTGGTGAGGAGCCGAGCAAGGGTCAAACGCATCCTGCCAGAATCACAAGTAGATGCTCTGCATGATTTCGGAGCGAGAGTAATCAGACAGAAGACTAGAGGCTCTGAAACAGGAATGTTGTCCTTAAGATGGCAATTAATAGCTGGCAATTCTGGACTTTATCTGACTCTAGAGAATGGGGTTTGCAGTACTGCATTTGATTAGAGTAAGGTTCTGAATGATACGGTGTGTTTGCTTCAGGTATGCGTTTCCCTAAGAGCCAGAACATGTGTCAGTGGGGGTGGCTGACCCAGGAGGAGAAATGCACACCTCGAGTGATGCATAAGGTTGCACTGAGCTGCTTTTGGAAGGAAAATACTGAGCAATTAAAGATCTACTGCAGTATGGTAAAAAATGGAGTTTTTCAAACCAGAGCTCAGTGAAGGCTTGCAGAGTAAGGACAGCAGTGAATTTCCTGGTGCTGTGAGGAGCCTGTAAACCACTCCCAAGGGGCACAAACTTGCAGACTCAGACCAAAATGAGGTCCAGGTTCAGAACCCATTCAGGATATTGTGGCTATTTCCTGACCCTTTCATTGGCTGTTGCTAAATATCATAGTTCAACCTTTGTTGCCATGACTTTAACAGGTGTGATTTATTCAGACATGTAATTACCTCTTAACTGTAGCTAAACTAATTTCTTATGAGTAGACTTAAATAATACCTTTCTTTATGTTCTATTTTCTATTCTTTTATGTTGTCTTATACTTTAGATATATTTTTTGGCTAATGTTTACAGTTTTTCTTAACTCTTCCTGAAATTAATTGATACTAGTTGGGAAGTTGATTAGATTTTCATTATGATTATGCAAGTGTCTAATCATTCTGACAGCTGCTAGCCAACCCAGTTGCTTATAAATTATAATGCATTATAAATCCCTGCCTCAGAAACCTTTACATATTTTATACAAGGGGAAAAAAAAAAGAACAGCATTTCTCCTGTATATAGTAAATAGGAAGGGTACTTTCCCCCGAGGGCTCCCACTTATGTGATAGTGGTTCACTGAATGTTCATATCTGATTTAGTAAATTGTTGGATGATAGCAATCAGGACGCTGCCTGGTTGAGTAATGAGATTCTGATGACTACCAGCTCCCTGATGAGAAGTGCTTCAGAACCAGTAAGTGCTGGAAGATTCATAACACGGGGAGAGTGGAGTGAGCCCTTAGTATTTAAAATTTGTAGTAATTGTTTCTCATAGGGGTTTTTTTTATTTCAATAAATAAAGCTTATTTGTTTTGTCTGTAGTTTTGTAGTTTTTAAACTCCTGAATTTAAGGATTGCCTTTTCACTTGTGCTCTTACCACTGAAGTCCTGGGGTTTCTGTGTGGGTGCAGAGAGATCACGGCCAAATGAAAGGTGTTCGGCCATGGCAAGCACAGGCAACCCACACATCACAATAGGCTGAGCAATTCCATACATTCCCTGACATTTTTGTTTCTTCTAATGACCTTTCTGCAGAGCGTGGGTACATTCATATACACATTTCCATATCGACATACTTTACAATGTTACCAAAATTAAATGCAGCCAGCCCTAGTGCTTGATTTATTTGTTCCTTCTTCATCAAAGCTGTTTATTCAATGAATACCTAGTTTTAAAATATCTTTATTCAGAATAAATAGCAGAGATTGTGATTGTTACATATTCTGTTTATCTATAATTCATTTTATCATTAGAATGCCATATTGTAACAACTATTGAGACCTAATTCTTTGTAATCTATTTTTTAGGTTTGCCACTGAATTTTTTACTACATTCTTCATATCTGCTAAGCCAAATATTTTAATATCACATCTCTTGAATGTCAGGGTCCTCCTTAATTTGCTAGACAGATTGTAAGAACAGAAACAAGCTAAGTGAGAGAGTCCACTGGTAGAGAAAATGCTGGCATGATAATTCTGTTTAAATATTAACTTTTTTCATTAAAATTATTTCATGCTTCTTAATTCGCTGGAATAGAGAGCTTAATGTGGTCTTATGAGGAACAGCTATTGTTTACAAGGACTGTCAGCTGCTTTTATGAATTTTTGAAGCCTTGCTGATGTGGCAGCAGATGAGTTCAGTGGGGTTTAATTAATTTGGAAAAAAGAATTAAATTCCCTTTTATGAGATCATTAAATTGAGTATTTAATTCATTTTAAATTCAAAAATTAATAAAAATACAAGTGAGAAGATGGATGGGTTCTGCCATATTTTTAGACTTCATGACTTAATGTTAGGCTGGGCAGTGGGCACTGAATGATAGAATAACAATACTTGAAATTAAAGCAGCAAAAAGGACGAACTACTGTGCTTTAGAAAAATGAGGCATATCAGCCTTTCGTTATTGAGTGGAGACATTTTAGAGTCCCAGAAATAAGTTGCACCACTTATGTTTCTGCATTGTATGATACTCCATTTTATGTTAATTATTTTTCAGGTAGCTGAAAATGAGATCAGTTATTGTGTAAGTGCCCCCACCTGTGTGGTTTTCAGAGCACTATTAACTAAAGGTTCGTTTCTTTTCCTCTGAAAAAATACTGCACAGGTTTCATCCAGGTAACCTTTCCATGAGCTCAGGAGTCTATTTATAGCATGATAGGACTGAAGCAGAAGAATCAAACTGAGTTTGGAGGTTCTGTTAGGTCATTTCTGTGCCTGTGTTGAGGATGGTGGTGTCAAACAGGACATTTTGGAGAGCTCTCCTGCTCGTGGGTCATGAAAAAGGCACTGAGTGCTTGCTAACAGCTTTTGGGGCTTCTGCACTGGATCTTGATGTTTAGGGGAGAGATTTCTGTGTGACCTTAGCAAAATATTGTTCTATGCTGCAGAAGGCGGAAGAGAAAGTTCCTCGGTTCTCCTCCCAGGCTCTGATAAATGTCACAGTGGTAAAGCTCAGAATGTGGTGTGAGAGAGATGAGCTGGGGCTGTTAACCTGGTGCTTTTGAGCCTGGGAGATGTTCCTCAAATCAAACTTCTTTGTAGAAATATTAGTTTGTGCTTCAGAGAAATGAAGAAGCAGAACACGGTATCCTTCATGTAGGTGGCAATAACTCTGCCTGGATGCCCTATTCCTCTCCTTTTGTGGAGACAAAATTATCTTTAAATAAAGCTACTGAAAAGCTCTCCAGCTGCTCACACATTCAGTGTTCATTTATAGCTGGCTTCACAGACTGGATAATCCTTTATTAGGAATTACCAGAAAAATCAAGGGATGAAGGCCAAACACCTGCAATATGATATTCAGGGATAAAATGTTCCTGTATCACACTTAAAATCCATTGCAGGAGACTTGGAGATATTGGCTGTTTCAGCTCTGTTTGAAGCATTACAGGAGATTTTCCCTCACAGGAACATCTTTCAGAAAGACTTCTGCTGGCAGTTCCCTCTATCATCTGAGAGACTAAAAGACTTCACACTGAAGTCTAACTTGTATGGTTTTCCTGTCCTAATTTGCATTGAATACAGAGGATGGAGTTAAAAAAATAACTGTAACAATAAAGAAAACTTGACTCATTGACTGTGAGTCCCAAGTAGCTCAGGCTATTTTCTGTCTGAATCCTGGCTTTTAGAGTGTAACCTTTAAGGACACTGCCATGCTATTTCCAGTTAGTTTTATGACCATACTAATATTGTCAATTATCACCTGTCATAATTTTTCTAATGTAACATTTGGAGCTCACTAAAACACAGAGAGTGTTTCATACATTTTCTTACAGGTTTTGACATGGCCTATTAGCCCATAATCTTCATGATAAATCATCTGCCTGATATTGTCATTATATTCCTTCCCCTTTTCTTATGATTTCTAATACTAAACCTGCCAGAAGAGAATAGAGAGAGGCAAAGAAATTGTGCTTCTGGAATGAAAGATTGTAAATTATAGATGTAACTGAAAGATAAAACAGAAAATAAATTTAATTAGGAGAAAAAATCAAGCAGAAAATAGAAAGATGCAATAAAATGGTGAAGTGAAAATTATAGAGGGAAGAGATAAAGCATTGATACCATTCTAATTAGAGTTGTGAAAACCACTATCTCCTTTTTTGTTGTTGTTGTTGATATGAAGTGAAGGATTTTTTTCTTTTATTTTTATTGATATAGATCTCATTGAGTATTACACTGCTGTGCTCTTGTTCAGGCTGACATTTACAAGAGGACATTAGTTGAAAGCAAAGAAGAATAAGAGAAAATGTAGGAACTTTAGCAGTGAGGCCATTTAGGAGGTATTAATACTCTGACAAGTTTTTGGGCTGCCAGAAGGCCTTTGAGCAGACCATGAATTAGGACCTGAATCTAAATTCCCTTCTGTTTTTATGCAGTGGCAGGTTTCACTGTTCTAGTGGAGGAGCTGGAGTTTTTGTGAAGCAGCTTTTAAGTGGCACCAGTCCTTCATCTTTCACCTGGAACAGATTTTTAGGATAAGCCATCCAGAGTTCTCTAACATCCCAGTGAACATGCTTGAAATGCGCTGTAGGAAAATGGATGAAGTACCACCCTGCCCCCCCAATTAATAATGACAGTAAATTCCTCTAATAGAGTAACAAGGAGATGGAATGAAACAAGGTTTTATAAAATCTGGTAAAACCAACTGCTCCATCTCCCCTTTTTCCCATGTAAAAAGTATTTTAACATAATATCATAAAGGTACTTGGATTACAGAACACTGTCCCCATGGTCCTAACCCCTCTCATTGACAAATGGCAGTGGATTGTAGGAACAACGGATTTAGAAGACTTTGATAGATTTTCTCAAGTTTTGGCTATGCTCCTTCTCTTCTAAGACAAACCTCAGAAACATCATAATTTCTAGGCTGCATCACTGTTTCCCAGGTAACAGCACAGGAAATCCCAGCATGGGTCACTAAGGCCTCCCCGAGCCTGTGACAAACAGACAAATCACCTTGAACACCATCTAGTTCAAAACAGAGCATAACTCATGCACAGGTACACACCAAGCAGAATCAATGGATGATAAAACAGAAGTCTGCATCTCCAGGCCTCTCAAACATCTCCTGCTTCCTGTAGCATTTTCTTATAACTCCGGAAGAGATTCATTTCCAAGCATCTTTACCCCCTCATTCTGTGCTTACTCTACAGAGCGCTATCTAGCAGTTTTATAAAGGTACAGGCCTGGGAAGAGACAAGTTTTCTGCCTAAATAGGCAGTCCAATTAACCAAATTATGGTTTATCTGCCTTTATTTAAGGTACCACTTTGTTAGTCTTCTGATTATTATTTGTATCTTCTAGCAGACCCTTTTGAATTAGTTGTGCACTGACAGGCAGAACTGAAATGCCCATTAGTGTCATTAAAAATGTAGATATCTGCTTTCATTTCCTGAAACTTTTTACTAGAAATAATAATATGAAATATGTATTACATTTAACGCATGATAAAAAGGTCAGTTAACCTACTCAATATAAATGGGTTTTTAGTGAAGGTTTTTAGTGTTTGTGCCATCTCAGGTTATGTTTCTTGTCATGATTGTTAAACTAACCACAGAATAATCAAGTCATTGTTAGTATGACCATCTTAGGCCAGAAATCACAAAATCTTATAGGTTTAAATGAAATTTCACCATTTTAATTTGAAGGAGTCGTAACATAGCCAGAGACAGTTAAGTGCATTAAAACTCTTGTTGTCTTCCTGAAAGAATTTTACCCTGAGGGACAGTAAGCAGCTTTAAAATATTCAGTCCAGGTTTCGGTATGGCTTTGGAAATTTCAGCCTTTGTGTTTACAGTGGTGTTTCTACCAAAACCATGTTCGACGGGCATCAAACTGAAAAGTTCCTCTAATTGATCATAGGACAGAATCTAAGTTTAACAAATGCTACGAAAGATGGGCTGGACCTTTTGAAATGACTTTTTAGCTTCTCTACCATCTCTCTTGGAAACAGATTTGAAGAATCTGGTTTTTTTTCCCATCCCTTTTTCACTTTAAAGGTATGAGTTTGGTTGCTTCAACCGAACTAAAATAATGACAATGGTTATTCTGAGTTGTAAGTGCATGAAAAGGCAGGAATCTTTAGGTACACCGGAATCCTACATCACACAGTACCTGTGTTTTCTTTCCTCTACAAAACATAGGAGAGTGGAGGGAGCCCTTAAGAATCCTAAATGAGTGAAGTGTGTTTGCATGGCCTGATCTAAGCTGTGCAGCTGCCACAGTGCCCAGGACATTAATTCAGACAGGTAGAACCTGGAAAGGCAAAGTTTGGGGCATGTGTTCAGCATGGCATTATTCCTTACTAAATGAGTTGGAGCAAAGGTTAAAATAAAATCAGTATTTTCTCCTATCAGCTTTGCCACTTGTAGGGGAGTGTGTGTATTGTCTGTTAGCCCAAGGTGGGGGTACAGCCCTGACTGAGAGCAGTGCAGGCACAACAGCCCTGTGTTAGCAGCTCAGCACTGATGGATTGCTGGCCGATCATTCTGGCCATTTCCCCGTCGGAAGTTCTGTCAGAACCTGCCACAGCTGATCCTCCAAAGGCAAATGTCCCCAGGGAGGCAGAGCTCAGGGCTTTCCGTGTACAGGGAGCACACAGCTCCTGCAGTGCTGCCACCAGCCCAGGGAACTACAGGGGGAGGAGCAATTATTTATTCCAGCTTAGAATTGCAGCATTCTGTATCTTCCACAGCATGGAAATAATGATTGTCAGCAAGGAATTGCTTCACTTTTCCTGTTGGATGGCCAGGTTAAAGTGCAGCATTGGGGTTCTGCTCGAGCACTCTGTCCTGTGTGCCAGGGAGCTGCTGGTGTGGAGGCAAGCTCTTCATCCTGCCCTGGCCCTGAGCGCCTGACAGTCACTGATGGGATCACTGATGGAACAAATAATATTTTAAAGAGGCTGTTAATCCTGCCAGCTACTCTGCGATTTCTGTGATTCCATGTCTGAATTAAGGCAGGTGCAAAAGTGAGTTTTTCTATCTTGTGAAAAGGCACCTGCCTTTTTCTAGCTACATAGAAAAGAGTTATCATGTCTTTGCATGAGGAATTGTGAGGAAAGACTGTCCTGAGGTATTCTGGTGTTTTCAGATGCCAAAAGGCATGTTTTTTTCCCTCAAGAGAACATTTCTGAATGTGGGATAAATCATTCCCATTAAATTGAGTCAGCAGTAAGCAAAAGCAAATTAAGCTCCATCAGAGACTGAGGCCTTGTTCCTTCATATGTGCCAGAACTGTCTGCTTTATAGGCAATTCATTGGAAATTGCTGCCTTTCTACACTGCTTTATTTGTCATCTGAAGGACACCATGTATATTTTAGAGGGTTTTTTTTTTAAACTTGGTATTGAAGCTAAATTCTGTTAGCCAGTGTACACAATGAATGCAAAGGCAAGCATTTCCCCACCTTCCTGTAAGCCGTCATTAAAGGTGGAGCTGCAGTGTGAGGTAGACATTGTATCTGTACAAAACTGCTCTCTGTATAAAATCACAGATTTGTAAAGCAAGAGTGAGTATTTTTTAGGGCTGTGCTAAAA